>CM070718.1:44861184-45318396 GCA_036346275.1 Otatea glauca
TCATTTGCTATCTTTAAAAACTCAACAACAGAATGAACATAATTGGGACAGTTACATTGTCAGAATTTTATAAATTTTTTTGAGTGTGATTGTGAACTAAAATTTTTGTGAGAGATTAATAATTCCATCAGTAACATTATATCAATTTTTTAAAAAAATCAACTTTTTTTGTTTGGTCAATCAAATCTATGTAAGCATTGAACTTCGTTTGTTATATTATATTTCAAAAATAAAAAAAGAAAAGAACATAAATAGTACTGTACATTGTAAGAATTTTATAAATTCACTGGAGTGTGTTCATAATTCAAAATTTTTATGAGATATTAAGAACTTACTTATCACCATTCTGTAAAAATTTTTAAAAATTTTAAACTTTTTTTATTGCTAAAGCAAATCTATGTATTGATCATCAGACTTTTATCAGGATGTAGTACTGTCTGAATTTTTAAATATTATTTGAGAATGATCATCATCTAAAAATTTTAAATAAACATTTATGTTACATCCGGACCATCCACAAAAAATTTCAAAAGTTTTTTAACGTGGTTTATATAATTTTTCATTTTGTTCAAGCTTGCCGGTAAGCCTTTTAACAAGTACAGTTTTATCATCATCTGAAAATTTTATGAGACCATTAGAGATACATCATAACCATGCAAAAAAAATTCAATCGTTTATAACGTGGTTTGAACCATTTTGTATTCGGTTCAAACTTACCGGTCAGCGTTTTATCAGGACAGTAGCAATGTTTGAATTTTACAAATTCCACAGACTTCAGAATAATCTGAAATTTTTTTATGAAAATATCATCAATATGTTAGGACTCTAGAAAAATAATTTCAAAAGTTTTCAACATCGTTTGACCTAATTTTGTTCCGTTGCAAAAATAATTTCGGGTTTTTTTGGCCGAATTTCAGGATTTTTCGTTAATATATAGACCGGATTTGAATTTTCAAATTCAAATTTCATCCGAAATTTCGCGATCCGGCCAGGGACGAAATTTATTTTGAAACCGAATTTCAAACCTTGATCCTGCTCCACTGTAGATCAAGGATAACCGACTAGAGGGGGTGAATAGGAGGTTTCTAAAATTTTTCTACACAATTTAGAAACTACTAATAACACCAAGATAGAGAGATACAAAAAGTAAATTCACACTAAACTTCTCTAGCATACACTTGAAATACTATATCAAATTTAGTGTAGCAAATATACTAGAGATCATAAAGACTATCAAGAATATGCTATCAATGAAATAGATTCTCAACAATGAGGAATACCAATCACAAATAAATATGAGATAAGAATTTTAACCTGTGGTCTCGGAGACTTGCCGGTCTCCCCTACTCCACGTTGAGGTGATTTGAATCACTTCAAGCCGGCTCCACTCGCTTGAGCCTTCCTCGATCACTAAGGTAATTCTTTCCCGCTCCGGGTAGGCAAACTCAGGCCTTAACAACTCGCCGAGACTTCTCACAATCTCCGTTGAGAAGCTCACCGTGCACGATCGCCACCAAACCGTCTAGGAGGCGGCAACCTCCAAGAGTAATAAACCTTGATGCTTGCTTGATGTCGAATATCGATGTCTAAAGGCTCAAATATGAAATGCAATACTCAACCTAGTTTCTCACACTCACAAATAAAAATTGAATGCACACAAGAGTGGAGAACACTTGCTAGAGCTCAAATATCATCAATGAGGACCAAGAGTTGCTCTAGAATGCAGGTAGGGAGATATTTATAGCCTACACCAAACTTTCTAGCCGTTGGAGCTTGAATTCGACAAAATCTGTTTTTCCGATGCTACCGCCCATATAGGACCGGTAGCACCGGGCTCCACTTCAATGGCTAGAACAGTGTATTTAATGCACTCACCAGAGACCGTTACAAAAAGGTCCGGTGCTACCGCCCAACTAGGACCGGTAGCACCGGGTTTCATTTCATTTTCTTTCTTCAAAAAGGATCTCTCTGGAATTAAAACTTCGGGCTTAGGACCGGTGCTAATGCAAGTCCGGTAGCACCGGAATACCATGGGCGGTAGCACCGGGCTACCAAAACACCCAAAAACACACCCCTCTGGGATTTTCACACCGGGTTGATGTCCGGTGCTACCGATAGTCCGGTAGCACCAGCCCACCATAGGCGGTAGCACCGAGCTACCAAAATACCCCAAAACACACCCCTCTGTGATTTTCACACTGTGTTGATGTCCGGTGCTATCGATAGTCTGGTAGCACCGGCCTACCGGTAGCACCGACCTACCATGGGCGGTAGCACCGGGCTACCAAAAATGCCCAGAAAGGTGCTTCTCTGGAATTTTCACACCGCCCTACTGGACCGGTGCTACCGCGCACCCGGTAGCACCGTGCTGCCATGGCGGTAGCACCGAATTTCCAGAGACTTGATTAAATTAAAAAGATTTTCTAATTAGGAAGTAGTATATTATCAAGCAACTATATGAATATGTAATTTGAGCCTTTAAACCCTAAATGACATCAAGATAAGTGTCAAGATCCCTCTTTATAGTACGGCCTTAATTCTAGCAAACCGATCTTTCTTCCAAACGCCAAGATCAACAAAAGACTTATAAAAAGAACTTTATAATTATACCTTTTCACTATTTTGACATATTGATCATGCATTTGTACCTTCCTTGATATTTCCATGGTC
Source organism: Otatea glauca (assembly GCA_036346275.1). Taxonomy (NCBI): domain Eukaryota; kingdom Viridiplantae; phylum Streptophyta; class Magnoliopsida; order Poales; family Poaceae; genus Otatea; species Otatea glauca. The sequence continues at coordinate 44,863,855 of CM070718.1, forward strand.
ATCAATCTTGGAATTGACCGACTTTCAATATTCTCAAAAAAAAGTGTTAGATCATATAAAAAAGTTATCATTAATTATCAAAACCAAAACACAATAGGTGCCTAGATGCTTTCATCCACTAACACATGCAACACATGCATGCACTAACTAGTAAAGCACTAACTAAATTAACTAACTAGTTAATTGGCTGGCAGCAGCTCCAACGTGCACACATCACGTTTCCAGCCACATGCACACTCATGCAACACGTCTAACACATGATGGCACTAAAACCAACTCTAATTAACCATGGAACATCCTAAACAACAAGATCAGTTCCAACATGACGAATGTGTAGGGATCACTGAGCATCACCGACATCGACGTTTTCGACAGATTATCAGAAAGCGGGTATAAACCCTAGATTGCCATGGGTTATGTTGACTCTGTAGTGGAGCGATGGTGTAACACCCGAAAACATCATGTACTCAAGATATTACCAACATTTACAATTTTCCTCACTTTTACCAAAATGTTAACTATAATTTTAGTAAACAACTTAAACAATTATCGCCACTACTAAATAATAATTTATATAATCATACAAACAAAAACAAAACAATAATAAAACTTGATACCAAGAGTCCAAACACATCCAAGTCTTCACACTTGGGTACGCCTAGATCACATGCGTTTAGGGAAAACCATTACCTCTTAGCGATGACGATAAACAAGATTAAGTAAACAACAGATAAACAACCAGATCTCTCAATTTAACAGAGACAATCGACTATATAAGTTACATGTCCATTATTGCAACTATGTCATTCCATCATCTAAATATAGTTAAGCACTATCTAATTCATGAGTGAACACTAAAACTAAATAATTGTGAAGATGATGTGACAAGTGACGCAATGATGCTACTTCCATCTCAGACATGTCGCCTTCAATGATCACCTAAAATATTAAAATTAGCAAGGGTGAGTTCACGACTCAACAAGTACATAATAAAAAAATAATATAACCATTTACTATATTAATCTCATTAGTCGCCATTCATCGTTAACGATGCAATGCAAATATGTCTACATGCTCACATGCTCATTACATAGCGTATACTGGTATCACTGAGTGCACCATCGCCTGATCGTACTCAGCCCAAAGCTCGGCCAATGGATCTTCTTCCTCCACCTCGACATCATCACCAAAGCTGAAGATCAGTGGGTGCCTCGAAGCCATTTTAAGGATTGCAAAAGAGGACTCTAGGGGACAACCGTTCAAGCGAGCGGCGGCGCCTTTATATACCCACACGAAGGGAGACCGAACGTCTCCAAATATAAATGCAAGCGCAGGAAAACGAAGCGTCCTTCACCGGAACCCGAAGCGGCCAAGAGGACGTACGGTCAAGGCGCGCAAAGCCATGCACGACGCGCGCAACGAAGCGATTAAAAGCTTCTGGCGGTTCGAATGCCCCCGGCCAAGCTCCAGGGCAGCCGTCGGATGCATTGTGGCACACCCTGGCGGAAACCAGCCGACCCAATCGGTCAGACAGACCGGTCGGGCCCAGTCATCATTCGCGACCAAGTTCAACCCCAGCGAATCGGCGAACTTCGCTCGGGGTTGGGGTTCTTGGCGAATACTCATACGGGTACCCCAGCGGCCCGGGGTGACAAGCGAGCGCCTCAAGCCCGGCTCGACTTAACAAGCGGCCGGGGCCATTATCAGACCAAAGGACCCGCGGGACCACGAAGGACGCCCCTCCCCGACCGATCAGGACAAGCGTCCCCGACCAAGTAGGGCTCCCGACCCCCACATCGGGTCGGGATCCCCCGACTCCGATCAAACCAAGGCAACTCCGCCAAAGGCCGCGTGTCGAAGCCTCCGCCGGCCGATAGCCACGTGCCCCACGGACGGAGTTAATCGAAGTGACCTCACGAGAGCAGGTGGCTCTTTCCCAAAGTAATATGGTGGCTGCTGAAGTCAAGCTTTCGGTCCCATCTGCCAGTCACGCACAGTACGAAGGAACGCTCCCTCCCGAAGCAGCACCAACGTCATACGCCACAGCGTCAGCACCCGTCAGGCACGCAGAGGGCAGGTGCGCTGTTTCCCAATGAAACACCTAACTGCCCTGCCCAATGGGACTACCGACCCGGCGTGGGCAAGGCGAACGGTGACCAGTCGTCAGAACGAAGGACTGAAAGCTCTTGGCGTAGGACACCTCGTCCTTCCCAATTCTCGATGTAACCTGCCCCTTCCTGTTATATAAAGGGGGGCAGGAGCCCTGGCGAGAGGAGGATAGGCAAGGCGAACACAAAAATAAGAACGAGGAAGAAGCGAGCGAACACTCCTGCGCTCAAACTCGACCCCACTTGTAAGCGCGGTGCAACCACCGCACCAAAGGCAATACAATACCACCGCCTGAATGGAGTAGGGCGTTGGCCCAAACGATATACACCTTGGACTTCGTAGTCTAACCATTCAGGGAGAGGGAACGCGTGGCCCCTTAGACTTACAAATTTACTTGCCGGTGCTCGAAACGCCGACAGTTGGCGCGCCAGGTAGGGGCTTCGCGCGTCTTCACCGACATCTCTGGATTCCCACTAGTCTCCGTGATGGCTTTCTTCACCTGCGACGGCGTGTCTACGTCAGGGGGCCAAATCCGCTTCGGCTCCCTTGACTTCATCGCCACTCCAACGGGTGAGCTCGCGCTCATTCCCGTCACCGTCGGAGACCAGAAGCCCGCTGGAAGCCAGGGCTCCATCTCCGACAACCTCGGCGGCCTCCGCAGAAGCCCCTGCAGCCCCAAGCGAGCCCAACGGCGCTCACGTCGGTTACCACAAGGCGGTGGAGAATCGATGGCCCTCGATTCTTCCCACGCGAGTCAAAGCGTGGTGCGGTGCGATCTTTGCTCGAGGCCTTCCCGAGCAGACGACCGGAGGCCAAAGCCACGTGCGAGAATCTTGGGGTTGGTGGAAGCGTCTTCTGCATGCGGCACATGCAAGCCTCGGCCCTCACCATTCGGGCGCCACCTCGGCGCCGGACCCGCACCACCCCTCGGGCGGTGGTCCGGCAAAGGTAGCGGCGCGTCAAGAACAACCCAGGCCTCGCGCCCGGTGCGCGGCCCTCGCCTCGGCGGCGACTACGACGTCGCGCCACCCTTGAGCACGAAGAAAAGCGGTGGGCGAAGCGCCCACTCGCGTGTTGTGGACAGTGGACGCCGCCACGATCGCAGCCCAAGCCCCGATGGTCCGGGACCATGAGCTTTCTGTCAAGGGATCTGCCACGCGGATTTCCCCGCCATATTCAGGGCACTAACCAACATAGCCAAATACAGGGGCCACGAACCCCGCCGATGGCTTCAAGACTCTGGCTCGCGTCTTGCGGCGGGAGGAGCAACGGATGACCTCTTCATCATCCAATACCTCCCTATCTACCTCGCGGACTAGGCTCAAGCCTGGCTCGAGTACTTGCCCGCAAAGACCATCAGGAACTAGGCCGACCTGAAGACCCTTTTTGTCGGTAACTTCCAGGGCACTTATAAGCGCCACGAAACTCCTGGACTGAAGAGTCGCAGCGCAGCGGAGAAACTCTCCGGGATTACATCCGGTGATTCTCCCGTCAATGCAACGAGCTCCCCGACATCTCCGACGCCGACGTCGTGGGGGCGTTCATTTACGGCACCTCTTGCAAGGCCTTGGTGCACAAACTGGGTTGCGTTAAGCCCAGAACCACCAAGGACCTTCTGGACATCGCCACCAACCACGCCTCTGGCGAGGAGGCTGTGGGGGCCATCTTCAAAGATGGCAAGACTAAGCAAGAACCCGGGATCCGTGCCGGGTCCCCTTCCGACCGCTCTGACAAGCGGAGGCGGCACGGAAAACAGGTTCGCGAGGTCCAAGTGGTCGCCGCCGTCGACCACCCTGCCAAGCAGCAGGCGTGATCGGCCGTCGTTCCCGACCATTTCGAAAAATTGATGGACAGCCCGTGCCCACACCACGGATTTCCCGTCAAACACAAGTACCGGGACTGCGAGGTCTTAAGGCGTTTCCTCTCTGGCACCCCACGACGCCGCGGGGCAAAGGAAAGAAGCCAGTCCCGGCCCCACGGGCTGTGGAGAAGATGGCGGACGACGAGTTCCCAGAACCCGATGGCTGCCTCATGATCTTTGGCGGACCGGCATGCTACGCCGAAAAGCGTCAGCTCAAGCTCGCCTACCGCGAGGTCCACACCGCCACACTAGCCGTCCCCCAATATCTTCGGTGGTCAGAGTCCCCGATCACGTTCAATCGGACTGACCACCCCGACCACGTCCCGCAGCCGGGGAGATACCCGCTTGTGGTCGATCCCATCGTGGGGAAGAAGCGCCTCACAAAGGTGCTTTTGGACGGTGGTAGCGATCTTAACATTCTCTATGTTGAGACGCTCGACGCCATGGGGGTCCCCCGCTCGAGTCTCCGACCGAGCAAGGCGCCTTTCCACGGCGTCATCACTGGCCAGCAGGCCCACTCGCTCGGGCAGGTCGACCTACTCGTCACCTTCGGAGGGCCGGACAATTTCCGCACCGAGATCCTCACCTTCGAGGTCGTGGATTTCCCCGGATCCTACCACGCCATCCTGGGGAGGCCGTGCTATGCCAAGTTCATGGCAGTCCCCAGTTACACCTATCTCAAGCTGAAGATGCCCGGGCCACGGGGAGTCATCACTGTGGCCTCATCTTTCCAGCTTGCTTACAACTGCGAGCGAAGCAGTTGCGAGCTGGCATCGGCGGTCATCGCGTCCGCCAAGCTTGCCAACCTCCGGAGGGAAGCCTCCGAGTCCGCCCCTGAGTCTAGCAAGTCGGGGGCGGGATCCTTCAAGTCCGCCGAGGACACGAAGAAGGTCGCGATCGATCCCGGGGATCTGACCAAGACCGTACGGGTCGGAGCCAAGCTCCCCGCTAAATAGGAAAGCGCGCTCGTCGACTTCCTCCGTGCCAACAACGACGTCTTTGCTTGGAAGTCCTCCGACATGCCAGGAATCCCCAGGGAGGTCGTCGAGCACTCCTTGAGCATCCGACCAGGCTCAAAGCCGGTCGCCCAACGCCTGCGTCGCTTCAACGAAGAGAAGCGCAGGATCATAGGGGAGGAGATTGCCAAGCTTTTGGCTGCAGGGTTTGTAAAAGAGGTGCGCCACCCCGAGTGGCTAGCCAACCCTGTACTTGTAAAGAAGAAGAGTGGGCAGTGGAGAATGTGTGTTGATTATACAAGTCTCAACAAAGCATGTCCTAAGGACCTGTTCCCCTTGCCCCGCATCGACCAAGTCATTGACTCCACCGCGGGGTGCGAGTCCCTTTCCTTTCTAGACGCCTACTCAGGCTACAACCAGATAGCGCTGAAAGAGTCCGACTAGCTCACGACTTCCTTCATCACTCCATTTGGCTCGTTTTGCTACGTGACAATGCCGTTCGGTCTAAAAAACGAGGGCGCTACATACCAGCGATGTATGCAAACATGTTTCAATGACCAGATCGGCCGCAACATTGAGGCGTATGTCGATGATATCGTCGTGAAGACCAGGAAGGCAGACGACCTCATCACCGACCTGAGAGAGACTTTCGCAAATCTCTGGCGGTTCCGCATAAAACTCAACCCAGAGAAGTGCGTCTTCGGGGTCCCCAAGGGGAAGCTCCTCGGATTCATCGTCTCTGAGCATGGCATCGAAGCTAATCAGGAGAAGATCTCGGCAATCGCAAGGATGGGCCCGGTAGACAACTTGAAAGGGGTCCAGAGGCTAACCGGATGCCTTGCAGCCTTAAGTCGTTTCGTGTCTCGCCTTGGCGAGCGCGGGATGCCGCTCTGAGCTACTTAAAAGTCCGGCCGCAATTTGGACCCGGGGAGGCTCGGGAGGCCCTCACCCGCTTGAAGGCCTTCTGTCCTCACCTCGATCTGGTTGCCCGACGCGAGGCGAACCGCTGCTCCTCTACATCACCGCCACGACCCAAGTCGTCAGTGCGGCCCTCGTGGTGGAACGAGCGGAAGAAGGCCGTGAGCTCAAGGTACAACAGCCGGTCTACTTCATCAGCGAGGTGCTTTCCGAGTCCAAGGCTCGGTACCCACAGGTGCAGAAGCTGCTCTATGCGGTGCTCATCTCGAAGAGGAAGCTGATCCACTATTTCGACCAGCACCCCGTCACCGTGGTGACCACGTCGCCGCTCGGCGAGATCGTCCACAACCGTGATGCCTCAGGAAGGATAGCCAAGTGGGCGCTCGAGCTCAACGGCCACGGCATATCATACGTCCCTCGAACGGCGATCAAGTCGCAGGCCCTGGCCGACTTCATCGCCGAATGGACCGAAGCCCAGGCGCCGCCAGCGCTCGAAGACCCCGAGTACTGGACGATGTACTTCAATGGGTCCTATACCAAGAACGGCGCGGGCGCGGGAATTGTCATCTTTTCCCCGCTCGGGAATAGACTTCAATACGCCATCAGGCTGCTCTTCGATGCGACCAACAACATCGCCGAGTACGAGGCTCTCGTCAACGGTCTCCGGATCGCTGCCGACCTCGGCGCTCGCCGACTCTACGTCCACGGGGACTCCAAGCTTGTCGTCGACCAGGTCATGAAGGCTGCGGAGCCCCGAGACACCCGCATGGCCGCGTACTGTCGAGAAGTGCGCAAGCTCGAGGAACGGTTCAAGGGTTTCGAGCTCCACCATAGCTACAGACGCTACAACGGTGAGGCCGATTACCTAGCCAATCTTGCCTCCAGCAGAGGGCCGGTCCCACCTGGGATCTTCGCCTGCGACCTTCTGCTGCCCTCCGTCCAGGCGGACTCGACGACCGAGCGGCCTTCCGATCCCTCGGGTACGACCGCTCCGACCACCGGACGGTCGAGTGTAGAGCCGCCTGGGTCAAGCTGCGGCGTACTAACAACCGAATCCGACTGGAGGAGGCCCTTCATCGACCGTTTGACGGACAGATCGCTTCCCACCGACCCGACCGAGGCCTGGCGCCTCGCTCGTCGGGCGAAATCTTTCGTCCTGGTCGGGCAAGACCTTTACAAAAAGAGCCCCTTCGGAGTCCTCCAGAGGTGCATCCTGGCCGACCGAGGAAAACAGCTGCTGCTTGATATCCATGGCGGAGTCTGCGGTCACCACGCCGCGCCTCAGTCCCTGGTAGGAAAAGCCTTCCGCCAAGGTTTCTACTGGCCGACTGCCGTGTCCGACGCCGAGCAGATTGTGCGCACCTGCGAAGGATGCCAATTCTTCTCTCGGCAGACGCATCTGCCAGCTCAGGCCTTGTAGACGATCTCCATCACATGGCCATTTGCAGTCTGGGGGCTCGATCTGGTCGAGCCCTTCAAGAAGGCGCCCGGGGGTTTTTCTCACCTCCTTGTCGTGGTGGACAAGTTCACCAAGTGGATAGAAGCCAAGCCGGTTGTGAGCGTCACGTCGGTGCAGGCGGCCACCTTCTTCCGCGACATCGTCTTTCGGTTCGGAGTCCCGAACTCTATCATCACTAACAATGGGACGCAGTTCGCGGGGAAGGAATTCCTCGAGTTCTACGACGACTTCAACATCCGCGTTGATTGGGCAGCCGTGGCCCATCCGCGGACTAACGGCCAGGTCGAACGCGCGAACGGCATGATCCTCCAAGGGCTCAAGCCACGGATTTTCAGTCGACTGAAACATTTCGCGGGGCGATGGGTGGCCGAGCTGCCCTCCGTCCTCTAGAGCCTGCGGACCACGCCAACTCGGGCGACTGGGTTTACACCATTCTTCATGGTGTTCGGCGCCGAAGCTGTTTTGCCAACCGACTTGGAATACGGCGCCCCAAGATTAGAAGCCTTTGACTAGACTCGGGGGCTCGTTTCACAACAAGACACCATCGACCAGCTTGGCGAGGCGCGCGATGTAGCCGTTTTACGATCCGCCAAGTATCAACAAGCTCTGCGACGATACCACAACCGTCAGGTTCGAGGGCAATCCTTGTATTGGTGACTGGTCTGTGGCGGGTCCAAACCAGCAAAGACAGGCATAAGCTCTCGCCGCCCTGGGAGGGCCCCTTCACCGTCGTGGAGGTTCTTCGACCCGGCACCTTTCGGCTCAAGGACGCGGATGGTCGTGTCCTCCCCAACGCATGGAACATAGAAAAGTTAAGGTGATTCTATCCCTAAGTTCTTTTCTTTTTCCTTGCATCGTTTTTACCTTTCCTTCCGAGCACCTGGTCGCCGCGCGATGCTCGGGGGCTGCCCATTGGCGCCCCCGTTTAGGCTCCTTCCGGTTGACGCTCATCGGGTAGGTGACCCGGCCAGCCACAAGGTCCTTCCCGGGCAGTAACCCTCTCGACCCGAGTACTACGGCCTACGCCCCAGCGGCTATGGTTGCGAAGTAGCACTTCGCGGAAGAAGGAAGTACCCGAGTGGAATGATCTTTGGTCGGTCGGGAACACTCCTCTCCCGCGCAAACACAGCTAATTCACGTGCTCGTGCGGGTCGGTGCCCCGACCGGTCACGAGGTCCTTCCCGAGCGGTAACCCTCTCAACCCAAGTGCTACGGCCTACGCCCCAGCGGCTATGGTTGCGAAGTAGCACTTCGCGGAAGAAGGAAGTGCCCGAGCGGAGCGATCTTTGGTCGGCTGGGAACACTCTTATCCCTCACAAGTGCATGTGAATGCTGCGCGACCAAAGTTCCTATCCTCTTTGCCCTTCCCAAAGTGACCAGACCTACGCATAAGTGACCCCGGCGGTCCTTAAAGCTATGGCCGGTCAAGCGCACACCACAACGCAAAAGAGGGCAAGAAGCGTGATAGAACTCGCTAAGTTTTAAGATTATTTACATGTAATAGTCTTTACAACAAAGGAGAGAGATATCTAACTTCTCCCTATTCCTTATGGAGGACGCTCTGCAGCGAAATATGGCTGGCGATCTCCCGAGCGTGCGGCTCGACTCGAAGCTCAAGCCCGTCGATCTCGTCGTCGGTCCGATTCCCAGCGATACCACTGCTCACCACCGCAAGATCGATGCCATCGTAATGGGAAATGGTATTGACCAGCGCTGAAGAGGCTCCGAGTGTGGCGCTCACGGTCACCGTGCTCTCAACGTGCCCCGGCACTTGAGCTAGCACGGTGGCGAGCGCGCTTGGACCCACTACGGTCCCGAGCATCCGGTCGTAGACATCCTGGCCGACCCTGTGAAGGGCCCACAGCTCCGCGGCCAGGTCGGACCGGCCACCCTCGGCTTCCTTCAACGCCACCAGCGCCGTATCCCGCACCGTGGCCGCCGCGTCGCGGGCCTCCAGGGCATCCTTCTGTGCCTCCGTGGCACGGCCAAGGTCCTTCTGAAGCTCTGCGGAACGGAGTGGCGTCAAAAAATGCACCCCGCATATCTCGATCACGGAATCAACAGGAGGGGCGGGACTTACCACCAGCGGAGTTCGCCAGGTCGCGAAGATCGACCTCCACTTTGGCAAGCTCCCTTTGGGCCGCATCGCGCTCGCCCCGCGCCAGCTCGGCGCCCTTCTGAGCCTGGTCCAGCTCTCCCCGAAGGCGGGCCACCTCCGACCGCGCGGTCGCCTCAACGGCCATGGCCGCATCTTTGGCATTGCCCGCCACCGATAAAAGGGATTCGAGCTCTGCCACCCACGCAGCCAAAGACTGGCTCGCCTGGCGCTCCTCGAGCAGGGCCCGAGCGGACTGAGCAAGCTCCTGGCGGGCCTCCTCTGTTGCCTTTTGCTCACGGCCCAGGGCCTCCCGAGCGTCGCGCAGTTCGGGGCGTAGCTGGTCACGAACCTCCTCGGCGGCTAACCTGTAGCCGTGCATGCCCCTTATAAACCGCGACTTATCTCCTGAGCGGGCACGCAAGCGCTGCAAGGCGCAACACGCCATTTAACTCACGACGAATTTGTCAAAAGTCACGAGCTAGGCCTCGATGACTTACCAAGCTAACCGGAAGAATCTTGTCGGTAACCACGTCCAGCGCCTCGCCGGAACTCTGGAGGGCGAGAGCCAGCTCCTCCTGGATCCGCCTGGTCTCGGCCGCGGCACACTTAATGCTGTCTCAGAGGACACCCCACTCGCGGCCCTCCGCTGGGTCGTCTATCGAGATGGTCGGCCCGCCAGATTGGCCGACCGCCGGCCAAGCCAACGTAAACAGCGGCGGCAGATCAGCGCCGCCCGAGCCGACTCCAGCGGCTTGCGCCAGAGGAAGGTCTCCCAGAATCTCCCCCTGCGACTCCGGAGGGATCGGCCCGAGCTCCTGGACCGCCCCCTCCAGCTGGTCCCCGGGCGGAGGAGTTACCACCGCTTCAGGAAACCTGGCCGTGTTTGCCGGCGGGCTCCCCGGTGGCGGCGGCGGCAGTTCCTCCTGACCGCCCTCGACCAAGGGAGGGAGACCCAGCCCGCCAAGAACGGTCGAAGCCGTTTCGCCCCCCGCCCCGACCGATGGCCCGGGAACCATCGTCTGCTCCGCAGCCAGCTCCGATACTGCCACCAGCGGAACGCCGTCCCCGATCGGATCGGCCAGCGTCTCCCCGACCTGCGCCCCTCCGGCCTCGGTCGGTCGCACCAATGCTAAACTTTGGGTCGCAGTCGCAACTGCCCCTGAGTAAGCACTGCGTGCCACAAGCAGTCAGTAATTTGCCCGGGCTACCTTGCTGTCACCAAAAGACAAAGAAGGGACACTTACTGCGCCGATCGAACGCGCGGCAGCCACGCCCTCTTCGTCGGTCCTCCTTGCGGGGGCACGTCGGCCCTCCGCTTCCCCGACGACGACTCTGTCGGGGACACCTCCACTTGGGCCGCGGAGCCAGCGGCGCCCGTGCGCTCGCCCCCCGCCGGACCCCCGCTCGGGCCTCCGTCGGTGGACGAGTCGGAAAGGTACCCCCGATACGGGCGTCCGTTTCGACTTCCACTGCTGTCGGTGGAGGTCGACCCCGCAGCAGTAGTCTCCGACACGTCCTCACCGCGCGCAGCCTTTGCTGCGCGCTCCTTCTCCCGCCGCCTCCTCTTCTCCTCTTTGCCCTTCTTGCGCGCGGCCTCGATCTGCGCAGCCTTTGCGCGGGCCTCCGCCCTCAGCTCCTTCTCCCCGGGCAGCAGTGCCCGGGAGACCATCCCGGTGAGCCCCTGGGGGACGAGAAGACCTTGATCAGGCAAAGCGCCAACACTGAGGAGGAGAAGAAAAAAGGAAAAAGAAGGCCACATTCGAATTACCAGGTTCGGCAGATTCCGGGCCGAAAACGGCTCGGGGTGGCCGGCCACCGCCTTGGTCACGCTTCCGCCCGTAACGGCGGATACCCGCGCCCTAACCTCCGTCGAAGGGAGTTCCCCCTTCATCATCCTCGCTGGATCGGTCGGACCCTCAAACTTGAACATAGGGAGCAGTCGATCCATAAGTGGTTGCACGCGCATCTTCATGAATGTGCGCACCACGACATCACCAGTCAGGCCCTGCCTCTTCTGGGCCTTAATCTGGTCTGCTATCAACTCCACCCGGTTCCTTTCTTTTCGCTCGGCGCCCCAGCCCCACTCGAGGCCCATCTCGGGGAGTCGGCCGGTGAAGACCGGGGCGCTGTCCCCCAAGTTCTTAGCGTATAGCCACTCGGAGTGCCACCCCCGGTTAGATGATGGCAACCTCACGTCAATATAGTCCGCTGCGCGCCCTGCGCGCAGCTGGAAAGCCACACCGCCGATAGGCGCCGATGCGTCTGACGGCTTATCCTTCCTCAGCCGGGCCAGGAAGAAATGTCTCCACAACGCCCAATGAGGCTCAATCCCTAGGAAGGCCTCGCAAAGCGTGATGAAGATGGCGATCTGGAGCACCCCGTTGGGGTTAAGCTGGTGAATCTCCGCCTGATAATGATGCAGGAGCCCGCGCACGAACGGCTGCAGCGGGAGCCCGAACCCGCGTTCGTAAAACGAAGCGGGCACGACAACCTCGCCGTCCCCCGGCGCAGGAGAGGCGGCCCCTGACGGCACCCTCCAGCCCGAGATGTCCTGCGAGGGCAGGAACCCTTTCTTCTCCAGCCCAAGCACGCGGCTGGCCTGGATGGAGCACGCTGGCCACGACATCTTCAAAAGGGCGGCGAGAAAGGTGAGGAAAGGGGAAGTTGAAGTTCTCTCTCTTCTGGCTCTTGCTACCCTTTTTCTCGTCTCAGGCAAGTGCGGGAAGATGGGGAAATCAAAGGCGAGAGGTTTGCTCGGATGCCCCCACGCCCTATTTATAGGAAGCTGGGCGGACGCCTAGCCGAGTGGGCGCCTACCCGAGCGGGCGCCAGCTGAATCGGCGCCTCCTCGAACGAAGCAACACGCACACCCTCGTCTGCCGAGCGGCCGAGCAGTCTTTGCGCGCGGCGGGCACGACCAAATAGACACGTCCTCGTCGCGCGCGCCGGGCACCCGTGCGCCAGTTTCCAATTCCTCGCATTTAATCACGACGGGACGCGAGAGCGAAAGACACCGCCTCGGGCCGCGCATCCTAAAGACCCCTCGGTCTCCGCCTTTAGGCCAGGACGGCAGCCCCGGGGTGCGTGCGAAAGGCCCGTTGGGCCGCTGCGGCCCCAGAACGGCAGGAGCTCTGCAGCTCGCGCCAGGGGCCTAGCCGAAAGCTGTGGATTCTAAAGGCCTATCCCACCAGATGGGTATAAGGCCGCCCCAGCGAAATTTGAGCGAAGGGCGAGTATGAGGTGAGCCCCACGGTGGGCCTCTAGTTGGGTCGGCTGACGACCCGATCGCCTCGACTCGTGTCCGAGACCATACTTCACACTCTCCCGGGAGCCCATCGATGGGCGACAGCCAGCTGTGCTCTGGGTCGGCGGACAACCCAGAGTCCAATACGGGATCGAGTAAACAAAGGTTTTTATGGGTCGCCCCACAGCGGGCTAGGACACCCTACTCTGGGACCGTCCACTCGGAAGGGTCCCCCCTTGGGAGGGACCTCCCAGGACCCACTCGGACCACCCGCTATTAGCTCCATGAGCACGGCGTTCAAACCAACGCGGATAAACGTGCGTCGCTCACCCCCTCCAAGTCCCACACCTGTGGACGGGGTATACGTGTGGGATAGACGGCGGCCTCTCCTTTCGCAGCTACCCTCGCCGGACGAGGACTCGGGATGGATGCCTCACGTCCAGCTACGACGTAAAACGAGCCACGTCCAGCTACGACGTAAAACGAGCCACGTCCAGCTACGACGTAAAACAAGCCACGTCCAGCTACGACGTTAAACGAGCACTCGGAAACCCGAACCTCGCGAAGAGGCATCTGGTCGTCCCTGCCGACCAAGGCACGGTCTAGCTACGATGTTAAACGAGCACTCGGACACCCGAACCTTGCGAAGAGGCATCTGGTCGTCCCTGCCGACCAAGGCATGGTCTAGCTACGACGTTAAACGAGCACTCGGACACCCGAACCTCGCGAAGAGGCATCTGGTCGTCCCTGCCGACCAAGGCACGGTCTAGCTACGACGTTAAACGAGCACTCGGAGACCCGAACCTCGCGAAGAGGCATCTGGTCGTCCCTGCCGACCAAGGCACGGTCTAGCTACGACGTTAAACGAGCACTCGGACACCCGAACCTCGCGAAGAGGCATCTGGTCATCCCTGCCGACCAAGGCACCGTCTGGCTAATACGTTAAGCCAGCGCCCGGACACCTCCTAACAAGCATTCGTGAGTTCGCACATCCGACTGCTCGCGCCCAGAAGAGAGCAACCACTTACCGATTGCCAACTCTCGAGGGCCGAGTTGATCAAAAAGAGCGTCTGAGACAAACTCATCGCAAAGACATTCATAAAGAAAAGGAGATTTCATTATAGGCCAACAGGCTCGAACTTTACAATGTTACATGAGGTGTCAGGCAGAAAAAACTACGCAAAGCTACAAGATATGGTGAAGCTATTTCCGCACCAAACATTATATCGTAAATACCAATGCGGCACCAGAGCCGACGCACTTCCTGGAGTTCAGCGCATCGGTCTCGCCGCCGCCGCAATGGCAGCTACCGGCGCGCTCGCGCCATCGCCTCCAAGAGGGCCCTCCTTACCACCTTGAGCCTCGGAACGACCTCGAGCAGCGCGTTGACGGCAGCAGTTTCACGGGCTACGGTTTCTTCCTCCTCCCTGAGCTCGGTCATCGCCTGATCGTCCTCAGCCCAAAGCTCGGCCAATGGATTTTCTTCCTCCACCTCGACATCATCACCAAAGCTGAAGATCAGTGGGTGCCTTGAAACCATTTTAAGGATTGCAAAAGAGGACTCTAGGGGACAACCGTTCAAGCGAGCGGCGGCGCCTTTATATACCCAGACGAAGGGAGACCGAACGTCTCCAAATATAAATGCAAGCGCAGGAAAATGAAGCGCCCTTCACCGGAACCCGAAGCGGCCAAGAGGACGTACGGTCAAGGCGCGCCAAGCCATGCGTGACGCGCGCAACGAAGCGATTAAAAGCTTCCGGCGGTTCGAATGGCCCGGCCAAGCTCTAGGGCAGCCGTCGGATGCGTTGTGGCACACCCTGGCGGAAACCAGCCGACCCAATCGGTCGGACAGACCGGTCGGGCCCGGTCATCATTCGCGACCAAGTTCAACCCCAACCGAATCTGACGAACTCGCTCGGGGGTTCGGGGGTTACTGACGAATACTCATACCTGGGGTACCCCAACGGCCCAGGGTGACAAGCAGGCCACCTCAAGCCTAGCTCTGACTTAACAAGCGGCCCCGGGCCCATTACCGACCAAAGGACCCGCGGGACCACGAAGGACGCCCCTCCCCGACCGATCAGGACAAGCGTCCCCGACCAAGTAGGGCTCCCGACCCCCACATCGGGTCGGGATCCCCCGACTCCGATCAAACCAAGGCAACTCCCGTCAAAGGCCGCGTGTCGAAGCCTCCGCCGGCCGATAGCCACGTGCCCCACGGACGGAGTTAATCGAAGTGACCTCACGAGAGCAGGTGGCTCTTTCCCAAAGTAATATGGTGGCTGCTGAAGTCAAGCTTCCGGTCCCATCGGCCGACCCGCCTGAAGAAGGCGCTTCCTCGGCGGCACCAATGTCATACGCCACAGCGTCAGCACCCGTCAGGCACGCAGAGGGCAGGTGCGCTGTTTCCCAATGAAACACCTAACTGCCCTGCCCAATGGGACTACCGACCCGGCGTGGGCA
Organism: Otatea glauca; assembly: GCA_036346275.1. Taxonomy (NCBI): domain Eukaryota; kingdom Viridiplantae; phylum Streptophyta; class Magnoliopsida; order Poales; family Poaceae; genus Otatea; species Otatea glauca. Next base: position 44,878,963 of record CM070718.1, read on the forward strand.
AGGCGAACGGTGACCAGTCGTCAGAACGAAGGACTGAAAGCTCTTGGCGTAGGACACCTCGTCCTTCCCAATTCTCGATGTAACCTGCCCCTTCCTGTTATATAAAGGGGGGCAGGAGCCCTGGCGAGAGGAGGATAGGCAAGACGAACACAAAAATAAGAACAGGAAGAGGCAGACGAACACTCCTGCGCTCAAACTCTCGACCCCCACTTGTAAACGCGGTGCAACCACCTGCACCAAAGGCAATACAATACCACCGCACGAACTGGAGTAGGGACGTTCGGCCCAAACCAGTATACACCTTGGACTTCGTAGTCTAACCATTCAGGGAGAGGGAACGCGTGGCCCCTTAGACTTACAAATTTACTTGCCGGTGCTCGAAACGCCGACAACGGGTCACCTCTTTTCATCGTGAATACACATATGCAAATAGCATGAGTTACTAACATGTTCCATCATCTGCATTATGTCCATCCTCATAACATATCATTTTTTTATAATAAACAAAAGGAATCATGTAAATCATCATGATAACAAGTTTTCAATAAGAACAATATGAATTAATAATCAATGTCATCATTCTACCGAGCACTTGACTTTTTACCCACGAGGAACGGAATGGCGTGTAGTTGAGGCCAAACCCGTAGTCAAACCATCTCAAAAACATGCCAAAATAGTACATACATCAAACATAGTAATATCTCTTCTATGCACATCCCCGGACTTGACTTTCTCCCTCGCCAAACAGTTTACCCATTGCTGTCTTGGTGGTCAAAAGACTATAACTCCTAATTCAGGAGCCCAAACATAGTAAACCATATATGTTCTTAAAACTACACAAGGTTGTCTAAAATTTTCTAGTTATCTGCATTTTCAATTACTTCATTTAACCCATCGTTTCCAGCCCCAAAGACCGATGTGTTATTTTACCGGATAGCAGACTTCACAATTTTGTAACCATTTTTATGCTACTCCAATCATAGCAAACCATAGAGTATCTGGAATCTAGGGAAAATTATCTAGCTTTCTCTAGTTATAGACATAATTTAATTCGGCCATTTCCTAGTCCTAACTAGCAAATTAACACAACTGCTCTCAGTAGCGAAGATTTCTAGACAGCAACTGTGCAGGCAATTTATACAAATTAACACAACTTCTCTCATTATTACATATGATAATGATAATTTATACAATAAAGTCTTACAAGGCAGAGTATATTACAGCGGAAAGAAACAAAAGTCTTTTAGTGTGCCTATCAACCCTCAGACAACTGACAAGGCATAAGTCCTAGAAAAACTCGCTAACATGATTCCTGCAACCTACTTCAAAGTATATGTCATCTAGAGGTCAGCCGTCTTCACCTAAACCAATAAATAAGTAAGGGTGAGTACTTTGTACTCAGTAAGACTTAAGGTGTATTTGTAAAATACAATAATGCAGGCTATATTAAAGAAGGCTTCTATGGTTACTTTGCAAAAAGCAAAATTTAACATGTAAATCAAGTACTAATTTGCAAAACAGAATTTGTAAAAGCAAGTTTGATAGGTATATAAATAAATGAAAGTAGTATAGTATAGAATAATTCACAGTCCTCCATGAATGTGAGAATTGCACCATTTGCTGCCAACACATGGCATAAATCCAATTCTTGCCAACACATGGCGCAACAACTGATACCAATACTTCCCAACATATGGTATAGTATTGAATCATCCGTAGGGTAAACTTTCTAAAACATTCCTTTTTGAAAATAATAAAATATCTAACTATGTGAAGATTTTACAAAATGCCCTTGACCGCGGACGCAGCTTTTCGAAAAGATTTACACTCTACAGAGGTGTACAACTTTACCCACAAGTCATGGCTTTTTTCTGCCATCATTTTCATGCTCCTTTGACGTAAGGCTAGAATGTTTATAACGAAAACCTTTACATTAACTAGGTTAACTTTACATCAGCCTAGTGGCAACAAACCCTTCCTATAAAGGCAGAAGATATTTGTAGACCCATTGTACTCTCAACAGGCTAATCCTGATGAGTCCTCACTTCTCCATGTTCTAAACCGACGGAAGATATTTGTACAATGTTGTACTCTCAACAGTCGCTCCTGTTGTGTCCCCACTTCCTCATCATAGCAAGGTGTATACCGTTGTATTAGTATGCATTTACCCACATCTCTGTGTGGAAGCCCCTTTCAGGAAACTAGTGCAGAAAATCTGTACATCTCCAGCCTCCCAATGCGCAAAGTTAAACTAGATAACTTAATTGGTTTAATGTTGCCCCATATCAGTACTTGTGGTTGTACGTGTTCTTGGCCTGAAAACAACACATAACTCGGTCCTTAATTAGACCCGGGCAATAATCTCCCCTACACTATGTGTAAGTCCTATGTACATCCGGCTATTACCAATAATCACCTGCGTCAAAACTATAGTTTTATTTTTAACCAAAATATCAACAACCTTCAATGTCATATCCATCCTCTTTAAATTCTTCAGAAACAGTTTAATCTGATTAGTTCAATTTTCGATACTAAAGCTTGGCTAAGCATGATTAATATGTAATTGCACATACCCATGTTGACATTATGTATTGTCTAACCTTATTTTAGGGTTATCAAGGTTCGCATGTCAATATTTATTTTTATGAGATAACATGTATATCTACCAATACCACAATATAGCAAATTTATAGAAAATACGTGCATGCATAAATAGATTTTAACAAAATAAAATGAAAATTAAAACACTGGGATCAATATGATCAAAGGGGGTGCTTGCCTTGCTTAGTATATTCTTGTGCCATCTTGGTGTTGAAGTCGACGGTGGTGCTTTCAACTACATCGAAGTCTACACATTCTTATCAAAAAATAGCAATAAGAAGAAAATAACAACACGAGGAAAAAGAAGTCAAATAATCCAAATTTAAATATGATTTTTTAAATGAAGGTTCTAGTGATAAAAATATTTTAATCATTGATTTCTTATTATTTAAGTTCATTTATTTGTATTATAGAGTTTAGTGTTTATATTATGGAGGGTTATGCTCTTAATAGGATTCAGATGCAAAGCATATTTAGTTAGAATTGTTTCTACAGAATAAGACGGTCTTGCCTTAGGGGGTACTCCTAAGCTGGTCCTACTGGTATTAGTGTTTATCTGTGATGTTCTATTCATTTCCTAATCTTATGTATTTCTAAAGTTTACGTTATAAATGGTTAGATTTTGTTTAAGATTTGCGATTACAATTTATATGTTCATGCAACCATTTTTATAGCATTAGTAGGTCATAACACTAGAAGTGTCTTGAATCTGGTTTTGCATCTTTTTGCTTTTATTTGAGAAAATTATTAATATTTTAGTTTGTATGTATATGGAAAATAAAATATATTATGAACTTAATTCAAATTAGATCTTTTTGCCAACTAATATGCTCTTGACCTTAGGAATATTTTAAGATTAGCCCTGCATGATCTAACATTTAATTATGTTATTATGTTTGTTTATATTTTGAATTGTTAAATACATATATATTATATGAAAGTATGTTTCAACTAGGGATTAAGTGCAAACTATAACCTATTATAATGATTTTTGTTGTATCAGGTGGTTTGATCATATAGGACATTAAGGAGCTAGTTTTTCATGTATTAGCATCTATTCATAGAAGTTATTCATGTTTGTATTTGCATATATTGGAAATAGCACTATTCATGAATCCAGTACGACTAGGGTCAAGTACAAATATTTTTGCTGGTTTGGAGTGCCCATGATCTTAGTAACATATAAAAATTTGTTTCACCCCATTTGATGCTAATTTGCATAATTCTATATAGAGCATATTCTATTATCATGCGTATTGAAAATAAGGTTATGTATAAACTTGATTTAGACTTAATTATATATGAAATATTTTAGCACAAACAGGGTTATCATGTTCTTAGAAAGCTTTAAGAATTGGTTTTATTCTATTTTGGATTTTTATGCACGAAATATATCTATTTGGCTTTTCAATGCATTGGAATCAACTTATTTATGTATTTGATATAATTTAGGTTAGAATCTAATTTTTTTAGAAATGGAATGCCTCATGCATTACCATATTCCAGAATAAATTTCATGATTTCAGGAGTTAGGGTTTACTTATTTTGTATAGTGATTATATTAGGGTTTACTCGAGTATTATTTCAAATAGTTTAAACTGAGGTCCAAAAATAAATATTTTTGCAAAAATGGGGTTTTAAGGTCTCAGGAACATACAAGAATTTAATTTTTTATTTTTTCCATATTCAAATTTTTTGGGAAGTTACAGGATGGGATGCTTTCTTTCTTTTTTTTGGAAGTTACAGGATGGGCCGCTTTCTTTCTGAGCGTGAAGTGAGAGAGATCAAGACATCGTCACCAGACTCACCATAATTGTTGTCCGACATGGAGCTGTATCATCGTATTCTTGATACATTGGGCTCCGACAGTCCCCGTAGTGCTATCAGTCGAGTCATCACTTAAAACTATATTCGATTTTGCTCTAAAACATCTCAAAAATTCCGTTTTTCAAAAAAAATTATGGCATCTATCAAATATCTATTAAAACTAATTTTAGGGAAAATTTGGATAGTTTTTTTCCAAACTTTCTGAATTTTTTGAATTTGAATTTGAATTGGATCGGTTTATCGACTGATCCCGTTTCTCGGGCCGAACCAATATAATCGAAAATCATAAAAATCGACTTATTCTCATCGATATTGTGAACCCTACTCCCAACACATAGGATGCATGGTTCGACGAACAAAACCGATATCAGTTCTCTCTCCTTCCTCTTTACCTCCACGATTCCGCCTCAGGATGTAAGTGGGATGCATTGTGGGTTGGCTTCACATTGCCCACATTGACCGCAAACATTTATGCGGGATATTGCGGTAGCCCACGAAAAGCTTACGTGGGTAATGCAGCATTCACAAAACCCACAAAATCTTATAATTCTCTTTTAGTTGAGCTAAAATACAAATAGTTTGGGCCTGAAAATTTGTGTTTGCTGCTGAATCAAATGTCACAACATGAAAAACATAACAGCAAGTTATGGCAGTACCACAAGTTACACTTCTTCTGAGCTATAAAACCGGAAGTGCATCTGCAAACATTCAAAAAATTATCAGAAAGTAGCGGTGTTGGTTGGTCTCATAGCATTCAAATTTGTTTCTTGACAGAAAGCCTCAAAGACAAAGTCCCTTGAGCATTAATAACATGTATGCGTAGAAGGACAATGGGAAGATAGATAAAGGACAAAATGATGTAATAATTGCGGCGCCATATGCAAAAGAAGATTAGCTGCCGACCAAGACCAAGGAATCCAAGTGCAAGATTGCCGTATCTATGCCAGTTACTGCCTTTGCAATTGAAACACTGAAATCAGTAGACAATATTGGGCATTTAACATTTTGGCCTATTGGCAAACAGGGAGAACTTTACTGAGAATTTGTGATTAGGAAAACAACAAATTAAAGCTACTAACTTCTTTGTAGACTACAAAAGCTACTAATTGTTCTGACCCCTCTATCCTAATCATGAGATCATCAAAGAACCTAGTTCTCCCCGAATCCTCATTCCCAAGTAATTAATCTACCTAAATAGTTTCTATAAAAAATCTACTTGAACAAAGACGTAATAATGTTCAGCTAGAAGTTAGAACTACTAACGTTGTCATGAAGGTTCGTTGGTACTAACACATAACACATGTAAACCTGGCTCCAATTAGGATCTCAACAAGTTTTTGCAGCGGTGAGAGGAGACTTGGGACAGGAAGCGGCGCGATGAGGGCTGAGAGGGAGCCCTTTGCATGAGAGGTGAGAAATGCGGGCTTTGCGGACGCGACGTGGGCTTCGCAGGCTGCAGTTTGGGCCACTTAATTTATTAAATAAGATGTGGATGTCCACGTAACATTATTTGGTGGGCTAATTTAAGCGGGCTCGCGCAGACACCCGCGTCCACTTTCACCCATAATTCCACCCGAGGGAGTTGTGATTCCTGCTACTAGACTCAATTGAAGAGAGCAAACCCACACCATGCGTCCCAACGCCGCCATGGTCACGTGATGCCTCAGCTGCGCAGGCGCTGCCCTCGCTGCCGCCTCCGCACTCATCGCCGCGGTGGCCTGGCCATTCGGCCGCTTCCACCTCCAACCCCTTCCCCATGGCCCTCAAGGCCGCGCGGCAGTGCATGGCCCAACCAGGGGTGGCCCCTCCCCCACAAGCAGTTCAGCGGGCGAAGATGACAAGGTCCACTGCCGCGGAGCCCCTCAACATGCTCGTCGGCGACAACGGCGGCGCCACCGGATGCGGCGTTGCGCTTGACACCGCCTCCCGTAGCCTGCGCGTCGACCTTATCGAGTGGTAGGACTTCTCTGGCACCTCGTCCCGATCCACCAACTCAGCCACGGGGTGCGTGGCCTCATCTAGAGCTGGCCAAACGGGCAGCACGGCCCGGCCCGTTTAACGGGCGGCACGACCCGTTTAGGTACGGCTACTAAACGGGTCGTGTCGTGCCGGCTCACGTGCCTAGGTGGCGGCCCAGGCACGGCCCGTTAGCCTCTTGGGCCGTGCCGTGCTGGCCCAGTCCTTCGCGGGCCTAACGGGCCGGGTCGGCCCGATAGCCCGTTAGTGCCAAAAAATTCAAAAAAAACAGAAAAAAATTAGAAAAATAGGAAAAGTATGAAGAAAAATGCAAAAAAATAATAAAAAATCAGAAAAAATAGGAAAAATTTAGAATAATTAGAAAAACTCGAAGTATGTAGTTTTTTTATTTTTTTGAATTTTTTAATACTCCAACGGCTATAAAATGAATATTTTTTAAACTAAACGGGCCGTGCCGGGCCGTAATCGTGCCGGGTCGCACTGGGCCGTGCCGTGCCTAGGCCGTACCATGCCAGCCCACCCATAAACGGGTCATACCGTGCCGGCCCGCCATGCCGGGGTGCCGGCACAAGCACAGCACGGCCCGTTTACAATCGGGCCGTGCCGTGCCTGGGCCGTGCCTACAATAGCGTGCCTCGAGCCGGCCCATTAGGCATGGCCCATTTGGCCAGCTCTAGCCTCATCCCATCCCCAAGCCCTTTGAAAATTCTCTTTTTGCATGTAGATCCTTATCGTTTGTAATTGACAATTGTAGCATCTTACATTCGGATCTTATATGCTTCTGTCTCTGTCTCACTCTCACAAATTATTCCTTTTTCCACATACAATTGAGTTTGTAATTTCATCTGTGTTCTTTTGTAGGGCAATGACTGAAAAAAAATAGTTTATGTGAATAAGCATGACTTTACAATTGCGCCAAGCAGGCTCCAGTATTCGGTGCACGTGTGCTGGGTCCCGAAATGTTTTATGTTCCCCTTTGTACACGCGGTACATATCTGATTTGCAGTGAAATAAGTTCTCATCATCATTTTAGAGTTGGATATACTACAGAAAATTAGTCGATCTAAAAAAATAAGTTGGAATGAGAGGCCACAGAGTTTTCTTGCTCCTCCACTATATTGATGTGCACCGTCAATGCTTAGTGTGCTCTGGAACTCATCCTCATGATTTTAGTTGAGGTACATATAAAATTGGCAACATAACTATGTCGATCTTCTTCTTCCTTCAGAGATGTACCCCACTATGTTTACTTAACAGCTAGTTAGGCGTACGCTCGGGAATGTGGTTCATGTAGATCCTCTTGGAGACACACATGTAAGCCAAAATGTTTTCCATAAGCCATAAACAGAGAATGCCACTACCCACATCTTGTGAGGTCCCTCGATCGGCTCAAGTATTACGGGAGAAGCATTTTTATTCCATTGCATCGCACTCCAAAGTGTGCGTCTATTGCTATATGCCACCCCATATTGGAATTGAAGGAACGTGAGTAGGCTACACTAGTTCAAATTACAAATTCTACCGCGTAGGCTAGGATGCTAAGCGAGTAAGAGATCATGGATCGTTACCAATAGACATGCAGTGCAGCGGAAGGAGGTTGAAGTAGCCTGATTCAACGTAGCGTGCATCCTCGAGCAGTGGTTGAACAGCACGAATGATCATCTTGATCAGCACCACAATAGCAGAAACGCCTCTACCGAAGTTCACATATTTGGGGAAGGAACGTCGTGCATCGGTGCGCTAGCACCAGCGTGCACTGCAGGGCTTGAACGGTGACGGGTAGGGTTTTCGATGGGTGTGGTAGTACAATAGTTGTATCGGCACTAGCCTTTACGTACTACCTTTATTTAGCCCCTCGGTAGAACCCTATGTTAAGGGCCTAACCAATGCGCAAAGTCCACTTAACCCATTAGTGACGAATCCAATCCGAAACATTGTATTCTAACCCATTAAATGTGTGACCCTATTGGTTCATGCATATTCGGTCATGACCCGAAAACTCCTTTCATCCCATAAATTTGCAGTGGCCCCTAGCAAGGTATAGTGACTTCCAAATATACACAAAGATCATATCGAATGAACCATATAGTGCTCATGTACCAATCCTTTTGCCTCATGACACTAGATCGATATCGAGGCGAGAAACGTATGATAGCTCGATCCTTTACTCGTTCTGTAGTAGATTACCCAGTTGTAATTAAATCACATTCGATATGGGTATGCACTTCCTTAATCTAACCACATCGAGGGGCTAGAGATATCTCTCCCATTTTACAGGAGAGGCAAATTCCATCTTGATCGCTTACATTCCTTTGCATATTTTATAGTAAATCTGAAGGCTACCTTTATGACTACCCTGGTCAGAGTTGCATTTGGCAGCCCCTAAGTATACTATTACACATGTAAGAAATCATAAAGATCTCAAGTTTAAGGATCCTACATACACTAGGTATGAGACAAACTGATGACACTTAAAAATATAACAATTCCCACAGTCTCTCATGGTGGGTCACTCCAATACTATGTTCTCCAATATGTGTCCACATTACTGATTTGATATCTCTATATCCATGATTTGTAAAACATGATCACCAATCAATATATGTACTGATCTATAAATCACAATTGTCTCACATGATGATAAAAGGTCAGGGATAGTTCAAAATAACATCAAAACATGAATAAAAAGATTCACGAATAAATCATATACTTGTTGATCGATACTAATGATATTTATTCAGGGGCAAAATAATTATATCATTCCATAAGCATATAGACGTGATACAATCATTTCACAATTGCCTTAAAAGGCATATCACTAACAGCAGTAATATTGTTCCACTGCCCCATTTCAAAGACAAACATTTCCCCTTCGCAATGTCATTACACTGCCTTCGCAAGCGTAGTTCAACGAAGGAAGTAAGGCTAGAAGCGCAGTCGACATGAAATGCACTACAGGATGGCATATTACAACATGACAATACAAGGTTAGTGGCATACCCACAACTGAACTATTTTCAGTGACAAACAAAATTTCCCTACTTTATTTGACTATGCATATGAAAACGTCCATCGCTGGCCTTGCCGTAGCTTGACCGTATATGTAGTTAATGGTTACTACGGTGCAGAAGCCGGGGGCTCACAGTGATCATATGGATCGGTGCACGGTCTTCTGTAGACCCCTACCGGAAGGTTTGGAATTGGGGCACGAATATTCGGATTTAAACTTGGCCGAGATCCAAGAGTCCTTCCTGCAATTATCGAACAGATATATATGCATATCATCTAAAATTAAAATTATATGTATGATTCTTGCTCAGAAACAGCCGTCACCATTCCTTAAAAGCCAAGAAATAAATTTTAAAACCCAACAGGCCGAACTACTGACTACTGAAGTCATTTGCGGCAATTTTTCCACGGAAAATTGTTTTAGCCTGTCGGTTGTCTGGGACGTGTTAATTAAATATGGTGTTTTCCTTTTTTGGAGGTCAACATATTTTTATTTGGATTTTTAAACAATATATTTATATATTACTAATATATAATTAGAACAAGTAATAGTCAAATATGTATATTAAAGGCCATAAAAGTATCTTAGAAAACAACTAAAATTGAATAATATCTAAAATTATAAATAAAAAAATAAGATGAGGTAGCAGTACCTTCTCTTCCTCCTCGGACGATGCTGGCCTGCATGGCACAGACAAGTATAGCTACCAGCACGAGAATTGAGGACAGGAGTCTTTGATTAGCAATATCTCCTAGAGAGTTATTGTGTTATTTCGAAGTCTGGTAAGCTTTGATTCTCTTCCAACAAATAGCTTCCATTTTTATAGCAAACCCCAAGTGATTTATACCTATAAGTCCTCCACTAGAGAGGATGAGTCGTCCACCAACTAGTCTATCGCTACTACAGAATAGACCATCCTTATCAGTATATCACTATCGATTAGGCTAGAGTCGGCCTCGTACTGATCCAAATCTCTCTCTGTCTCATTTTTCGTGCATGATACGTTTGACTTACTGATGATGGAAAAATCAATTCTCGATGGAAGATTGACCTCTGCGTACAAATGTAGTGGATCTTTGCCAACGTTGCCAAATTTGAAGTCTACCTCCACTTGTTTGCATGCCTTCCAATTCTTTAGAACTTTATTATTACTAGGCACGTATGCGCGGCGTCACGCCGCGCCCCGTAGATGGGCGTTGTCGCGTAAAGAGGATTTTCTAATCGAAGAAAGGAATCGCATAAAAAATCTAAGGATTTTGGAAGGTGTTCTCGTAAAAAAAATCTACATAGATCGTTAAAAAATATAAAAAATAGACTACAAAAGTCTGAAGGCATCCATGGGAAAAACTGTACCAAAGTACGAAACTTTTGGGGCATTTTCTGCAAAAAATAGCCTCTAAAAAAATTCGGAGGGCCTTTTCGAAAAAAACAGCATTTTTAGGCCTTTCTGCATAATTACGAAAATTTTAGGGGGCTTCTTCAAAAAAATCGATACCACATGCCGCGCGTGGGGTAGGCCACGCGCCCACGCGACGCGTCGCTCGGGGAAAAACCAAGCGGGGCAACGCGCGCGCGGACGAGCGGAGTCGAACGCGGGTCGCTCGCGCGCGCGAGAGAGCTCCCACCGCTGCGCCGCGCGGCCGTTTGAGTATAAGGAATGTAACCTTTTACTTGAGCTTGATTACCGGGTTAACCACGCGAACGATGCGGCGCAACGGCGCGCAGCCACATCGGCCCGAAATCGACGTGGCCGCGCCGAGAGGCCCGAAAACCTGCAACCTTTAATATATTAGGCACATATGCGCGGTGTCACGCCGCGCCCCGTAGATGAGCGTTGCCGCGTAAAGAGGATTTTCTGATCGAAGAAAAGAATCGCATAAAAAACCTAAGGATTTTAGAGGGTGTTCTCGTAAAAAAACCTATATAGATTGCTAAAAAATATAAAAAATAGACTACAAAAGTCTGGAGGCATCCACGGGAAAAATTGAACCAAAGTACGAAACTTTTGAGGCCTTTTCTACAAAAAAAAAAAAGCCCCTAAAAAAATTTGAGGGGTCTTTTCACAAAAGACAGCATTTTTAGGTCTTTCCGTGTAATTACAAAAATTTTGGGGGCTTCTTCGAAACAAATCGATGCCACGTGTCGCGTGCGGGGCAGGCCACGCGCCCGCGCGACGCGTCGCTTGGGGAAAAAACCGAGCGGGGCAACACGCGCGCGGGCGAGCAGAGTCGAACACGGGTCGCTCGCGCGTGCGTGAGAGCTCCCACCGCTGCGCCGCGCGGCCGTTTGAATTTAAGGAACGTAACTTTTTACTTGAGCTTGATTACCGAGTTAACCACGTGGACGACGCGGCGCGACGGCGCACGGCCACATGGCCGCGCCGAGAGGCCCGAAAACCTGCGGCCTTTAATATACATAGTATATATGTAGTATGCAAGTCTATTTACCTGTGGGAAAAGCTTGTATTATCCTCAACTGTCACAAAAAAATTTTTACCTTAGGTTATTATTAGCCGTCTCTGGAGCAGGAAAATTCAAGTGAAATGTTGTTTAGTATTTTTTTTAATAATATCCTCAAATGCTGCTCAAGATATTTTTGCTAGTGTCCAGAACAATCCATGTATAAATCAAGAACGAGAAGACGATTTCCTATCTAGCTGGTCGGCATTGACGAGAATTGGGGTGTACATTGCTCTGTCATTATCTTGCACCCTACGGGGATACTTCTGAGCTAGAAAATTGGTGTCAATGCTCTCTAGTACATCATAATTTCAGCAAACAACCTAAATAATTATGAACACTACTAAACCATCAATGATAATTTATATAATCATACAAATAAAAACAAAACAATAATAAACTTAAAACCAAGAGCCCAAGCACACCCAAATCTTCGCACTCGGGTACGTCCAGATCACATACGTTTAGGAGAAACCTTTTCCTTTTATCGACGATAATGAACAAGATAAAGTAAACAACAGATAAACAACCAAATCTCCCAATTTTCTAGCTAAAAAGCCAGTGCAAGACCGTATAACAAGTATCTCCGCCAGCTTCACGCCTAAACATCTGTTCAACGAGTCATCAGGAGGCCTTTTCATAGTTGACTTCAAGGACATATTTGACGTCTTCAACCTCGACGCCCTCGACGCCGCACTCTTGATATGCTAGATATTATAAGTGTGTACAGTCACAGTCTGCATTCGTGTAATACCGATAAATGTCTACATATATATATATATATATATATATATATATATCGGTGGGTTTCCTGGACACACCCATAGTCTCCAAGCAAACAATGGACAAAGATTTACAATTTATCGATACATAAGTCGAACAGGCCTTGGTGGCTCAAAAAGATAAAGAATTCATACTTTTACCCGTATAACCCAGAGTAAGTGTTGCACTACTTGCTATACTTTGATTTGTACCGTGCACGCAACTTTGTTTTGTTAATTGAGCATACCGACATACATGTGTATGTTTCACTGGGTTCTCATTGTAATTCATCTAGCCATGAATCGGGTTATTTACCTTAATTCCTTACGGAGTGACAGCTACAACTTAAATCCTATCGCGAAATTACTCAACAGGTAATCACGTTTTCTCCATAGATAACATGATCATGTAGGTTGTTCAAAGTGTACGTTGCTCTTGGAATGGCTGAGGCTAACCTTTTGTAATCACATAGGACGTTTAAAGTGTACAAAGCTTATAGAGGACGTTCTGATAAGGACGGATCGAAACTAAAGCAGGATTTTAAGTTTCTGGTATCTGCTATACACAATAATACTATACAAGCTATGTAATAATGACTCTGGAACTACCTAATTCTATATTTGCAGTGCTACCAGTAGGGAAAGGGAAATAACCGTTGTGGATTTTACGTTTGCCACAACATGCAACTCCTCGTCAATAATAAAAAGATCAGTTGGGTAATAACTGTGTTGGAAGAGGCCGATTTGATGCAAATTCGAGAACAGCTTTGTTCCTTCTTACTTAGTCAAGTCTTAAATTTAGAAGACAAGTTTCACGCTACCTAACTTCAGGAGTTATGTTTTTTTAATTACCATTTGGGTTAATTTGTGAAACTTATGATGTGGATTTGTGAATTATAGTTGTGCATTCAATTAATTGGTTAATAATATTGAGTTCCATTGGTTAATACATCTGAGTTATTGAGTTCTATTGGTTAACATATCGGAGTTTATTTCTGAAATAGATGTGCCGTACAATATTAATCTATACGTAATCTACTTGTACTGTGATGTAATCTGAGTTGATTGTTGAAATAAATGTAATGTTTGTAACCTAAAATTGATGCAATGCTTATCATTTGAAATGAATGTAATGCTTATAATCTGAGTTGAGTTAATCTGTAATCTGTTTTTTTCAGAGGGCATAGCTAGCATTTCCTAAAACTAGACAATAAACAGAAAAGGCTTATCTATAGGAAGACTTATCACAGACGGTTTTTAATTAGAAACTGTCTATGATGTTACTATATCACATATGGTCCTAATTAAAAACCATCTGTGATACTTATATCACACCATCTTTAATATGTCGTAACATCATGGACATATGTTTTCAGACGGTTCGGAAAATCGTCTATGATGACAGTTCCAAACCATCTATAATGATCTTTTCTGTAGTGACAAACAAGTGCCAATCCCCCCTACCTTTCCATGATTCCGGAGATTAGTTGCATCAATCGGCAGAAGCAGCTGCATGTGCCAGCAGCAGCGACTACACCCAAACAGGCAACATCAGGACTAGGGGATCCATTTCTGACCGATTGACCGGATGTGTTCAGATTGAATTCGGATAGTCATATCAAATACTTATCGGATTCGGTATCGGTTTCGGATTTTTTTTTATTCGGAAGATCACTCTCCGTCGATTCGAGATATTCAGAGATAATTTTGAATATATCAAAAATAAATTTTGGATATCTGAAAATCACATGCCATCGTCTGGCCAAATAGCAATTTTCCGAAACCAGTACCGACACGCAACCTCTATCCCTCCACGGTCCTCCCCCCATTCGGCAATCTCTGGCTCTGCAACCGGCATCCACGTACGCCTCCCTCGGTCCGCCCTCCGCCCCCTCCTCCGCATTCCGCCCCCTCCACCCGCCTCCCTTGATAGATTTAGGCGTCCCGACCTTTCGATGAGAGGAGGTAGTGTCGATCTGATGGAGGGCGAGTTGGCAGCCCGACTACAACGAACCCGATGATGTGCCTTAGCGACTGGTACACCACCCTCCTGAAGATTATTGATCCCGCGGGAAGCGCAACCAACCTGACCACGAAGGTCTTTGTTCCTGCGAGCAATCGAAGAACCAGCAAGAACAAGGGATTACAATCAACTCAATTGCGAATATGAATTCAGATCGGTTCTGAAACAAAAACACTCGAAGTTGGGGTTCCGATGAACAAGTAGACGGGCGGCCTAGTCGGCACGCACGAGTATAAGCAGTAGCAATGGCTAACTGAATCAAACAAAACCCAAAACCCTAATTATGGTGGCGGCTGGCTAATTATAGATCAAAGGTGTGCAGTACTAGGCCTTAACATGAGCCTACTGATTACAACTCGAAATAAAGACTAGAGCTCAATTCGACTCCAACTGGAAAAGTGTTCTGGATTGTATTACGTATTCTCATTGACTCGGAAGGAATTTGGAGGTGATCTCGGATCGGTTGGAAAGGGACGACCAGAGCTTTTGTTCTTGTACTCGTAGACCTCCAGAAGCCTTTTGGATCAAAAGTTATGGCCGTTTGAATTTGATCATCTCTGGAAGTCCGAATCTGATTCCAATTTGCTCTTCCCTCCGAACGCGAACTCCTTTGTGCGTTGTGGGTCTTCCCCATAGTTCCTAAGAATAATCACATTATCACAAAAATTAAGTAGCATCCCATTCATTGTATCATTAATTGGAATACTTAGGAACGTCTTCACCTGATAATTTAGTTGACGTGCACGAACTCGATTTAGTGATCTTTGAAGTGGCGGTTCATCCTGGTGAGTAGAGTTAGAGCTGGTTATATCCATTGCGGAGATTCCTGATCATCCCTCATTTGGCATCACACACACGACTCACGCCGCTCCCTCTACCCCTCCCTCCCAAGGCGGAGAAGAAGCCCGCGGAGAAGGCCCCGGCGGGGGAGGCGGGAGAGCACCATCACCTAGATCGAACAAGAGTTTTACTCCTCCCGCTCCGAGGGAGCGAACAGCTCGACCTCCTCCGATTCCGTCCGTCGCTCAGCACAGCCACCACTCCTCTTCTCGGCCGCCGCCAAGAGCTCGTCAGGTAATGCTCTCCATTTTGGCCTCCCCTTCGTTCCGATTGGTTTCGATTTGCCGCTCCTCGCTTGTTCATTTGGCGCAAACTTCCGCCGAATTTGGCCCTGATTTGAGTGTTCGGGTTTGGCCGCAGGTTCTTGATGAAGACGGTCACCATCGAGTTCAAGAATGGCACCGTCGTCCATGGCACCATCACTGGTACGCTTCGACGAATACTTCGAAATTTTAGGTGTTTTCTCGGTGCGTGCGCTCTTAGAATTTATTAGCTTTATGCTCGGGCTCTCCATTTTTGGAGAGCTAGCGGAATGTGTTTGTGCATTCATGTTGTTTGTCTGAGAATGCAGCGTTGTTTTGTTAGATCTTGGAGCTTGTAGAACTGAACATGCCTTTTGTGCTCAGTTCGTTCTTGTGATGCACAGCTGGTTGTGTGTTTTTGCAGTTGAAGCCATATGTAATCGTAATATTGTTTGTACGATGTAATCTTACCATTGTTATTTTGTCTTATTATCTCTTTTACGGAGATATGGTGTCTTCGTTACGTTGCTGAGATGTTATTTATATATTGTTATATCTTTCATAACTTTTCGCTATGTGTACCGTTGAAATTGAATGGATCTATAAAAATTATCCGGTACCATATCGATTTCGCTCTGTATTCGATTCGAATCTGCGACCGATATTATCCGCGTATCGTATTTATATATAACAAAAAATATGATTTAAGATACGAAAAAAACGATATCCAACCAAATCCGAACCGATTGTACCTAATCACGACTAGCATGCAGCTGCCCTGAAGCTTGCCTGCATGCGGTGACTTACACCTATGTATGGGCAGCCCAACAGCAACCGGTGGCTGCAGCTGCATGGCAAGCAGCGACGATTGCGGTGGTGACATTGGCAGTACCAAGAAGAACGGCAGCCCGGCGATGGAACTAGGGGTGGAAACGAACCGAGCCAAGCCAGTTCGAGCCAAGCTCGGTCAAGCTCGATTGGAAAAATGGCTCGGCTCGGCTCGTTTTGGAAATGAGCTAGAAAGCAAGCTCGGCTCGGCTTGGTTGGAGGCTCGAGCCGGCTCGTTTTGGCTCGCGAGCTTTAGCACATGCAGGGCAAAGCCATCCTTCATCCCCCGGCGGAACTATATATAAATGTGATTACATACATGAAGGATCGAGATGGCGAACAGATGGGGGTGAATGGTCGCAAATAAATTTTGCCCCAAAATACTCCAACAAAAACCTCGACAAGATCGCTCAAAGGAAATCAGGAAAAACCCGAAAAACTAGACAACTATGTGTACCCCTAGCTTGCATGGATAAGTAGCATAAAATATGTGGGGATTTTTGAGTCACAATCCTGGTTGTCTAGTGTCCAAGATAAAGAGGAATCAATCCAACTCTTGCTTTTAAAAAGGACATCAGTTCAAATCACAAAAGTCACTTTCAGAAAAGCAAAAGCAGAATTTCCAGAAATTATCCTCAATTTGAACAGGAGGTTGGTGGGTTTCTGCAGCTCATAAAATTTTGAGAATTTTTCTCCCGATGAGCAGCAGAGTTGTGAAGAACTCCACCAAATTTCTCCTCAAAAAGCCTTACAGAAAAAATCGAAGAACATAGTCAGTCAAGAACTTCGAGTAGAAAAGTTTGGGGATCAGTTTTCACCTCATGGCGCCCAAACGGTGTAACAAGTGGACTCCAAAAGTTTTCTACAGGTGGATATCAGAGTCCCACACCTCCTCCAATAAGAATCACTTAAAAAGGATTTTTCTAGTTTTTTATAAAAATCAAATACTAAATGCTGCGCAAAGAACAAGTTCTGAACAAAGTTGGAACTTGAAAGAAAAGATGTTCTCTACTCAATCCAAGAGTGCAAAAGAGATGTAAAACCATATGAACACACTCAAAACATCTAAGATCAACAGCATTTAGAAGGAGGGGAGGCAAATCCAAATTGCGTGAAAGTAAATTGCGAGAAAGTAATTGCGGAAAAGTAAATGCTGAATTTAAATTGTGTAAAGTAAAGACATAATGTAAATGCGCAAAATAAATTCAGAGATGGATGGATAAAACATTCATTTCTGGAAGGAGAGGTTACAAAGCCTCACTTTCATGTGGGCAAAGCTCAAAATAGCATTCAAAAATCTCAAAAACCTTCAAGGGAAGGAGACTACCCCTCCACCACTATTTATACAACTCTTGGGCCACCTACCACCCTTGGATGAGTCCCTCAACCCTAGAGCACTCATCTAAGGGCTAGGATTAACCCACACACACAGCCATGCAAGGGCTAACCCAAAACCCACACACATACCGGGTTTTCTTGCACGGTTTTCAAAGCATACTACCTAGACCCGCTAACCTATCAACTAGACCTCAATCCGACGGCTCTCATTGATCCACGCGGCATCTAGCTAGCATCATCTCCTTTCCTTGTTTTCTTTACTTGCCCGGACTCCGTCTCCGATCATCTTCCGGCGATCTCCCAACTGTCTAGACCTCCAACTCTCCTCGCCTAGTCCCGGTCATCATCCGCCTCACCATGACCTAGCACCGTCGCCCTACTACCATCAAAAACAAGGAAACAACCTTTCACATAGCAATGCCCACAAAGATATTCAATGATTATCCCAAAATCATTAATCGATCATAATTGCTCTCAATGGTCCGGTGCTACTACCCCTAGGCCGGTAGCACTAAGAAGAGCAACCAACACTCAAATTGCTTCAAATCCAATTCAATTCATATCAAACCAAGCTCAAAACTCATCAATTACTCATCACACACAAGGATAGACCTCCACATGGTCTTTCAATCTCCCCCTTGATGAGTATATTGACAAACACATGAAAAGGCATTAGTTTTGAGTTTGAATAGGAGAGAAGAAAGCAATTTGAATGCAAAGCCAAACTTGGTCCAGAGAGAAAGATATAAAATCATGACCAAGTTGGCAGAAAAAGGATTTTAGAGCTAAACTTTAGAGAGAGCAAGTTTTCAACAAAAGCTCTAAAAAATCCAATAAAACTCACAAGGAACACTCGAATATGCTTATGATTATAAAAATTTGCAATTGTCACAAAGATCATAAGAACCAAACTGGATTAACATTTTTCCTTTGAAGATGCCTTTTCTACATTTTCTCCCCCTTTTGGCAATATAGGCATCAAAATCGAATTTTCTCACTCTTTTTATGTATGCAAGAAATGCAGCTTAAGGGAGCTTTGAAGATTATCCAATTGATAATAACAAGATATGACACCAAGCTAGTCAATTTTTAGATTAAACTAGTCTAAGACATGTCCAAGTGCAAATATGAGCTTAGTTTTGAATATTTCATTTTTAGCAAGATTTGACAAGTGCAACACTTAGCTTTAGTTTCAAAAATAGAAGAATAGCCACTCTAAGGATCAAAAGGAAAACATAGAGTTCAACCTACTCAAAACTTTGGGGAATCTAGAAGAGCATATAAGGTCATTCGGGCTCATTTATCACTTAATGCAAATTTTGATTTATCATCATACAAGATATAGTGGGGTGCAAATGTTTGACATTATTTGCATTCTTTACCCACATATGTCTTTGTTTTTAATTTATTTGCATTTTCTTTTGACAACCAATTGAATCAAGCCGTATGCGACCATCTCAAGATGAACTCTTAAGAGGATGGTCTAGGTCAAACACAATGTATTCCAAGTTCATCCCAAGTGCAATGGAAAGCGGTCATGTGAATGCAAGGTGTTGAGTCGTATGTGCACAAGAAGAGTCAATTTTGTTTAATTTTCATTTTTAGCACAATGATTTATGAGCAATTGAAGGACTCTAGCATGGATCAAATTAGTTTCACCCAAATTGTTATAGGGACTCTGGAGAACTCCAAAATTTCTCAAATTATGGCACAAACCTCTAGAGAAGAAACCTAGCAAGTAAAAGCAACAAGTTTCATCAAGTTTTTCATTTAAGGCTTATTTCATTTTTAAGCTTAGCAAGTTAAATGAACTTGGACATATTTAAGCTAGTGATTTCCTCCATATGATGTAGCATGGTGTATAGCATGAAGAAGAAATCAATTGTATAATAGACAAAGCTCATTAAACAGGAAATGCAGTCTATATGCAATGCACGAATAGATTCCCAAACTCCCCCTCAACAAATGAATCAATTTTAAGCTCAAATCTAATTAAAGTTGAGTTATTATCAAGATTAGGAATAAAGAAAACCCGAATGAACTCAATAATAACCAGAAAAACAGAATGAGGAAAAGAAGTCGAGAAACTGCAAAACTGGATGGCTATTGAGCATACATAAGATAGAAGAGACTCACTACGGCTCAGACTCGCTCTTATCTTCCCCAGAGACTGACATAGGGAAGCTGACTCTAGATCCCAACTAAGGAGTGCACACAGACCCTGTCTACCCAGGAGGCCCAATACCTGCTAGACTTGTAAGACTGTGAGGGAACTCAACCTAGAGAGAAGAGAGAACAGCTAATCACGCATGATAGTAACCTAAAGCACAAGATAAGAGGTCCATGCAAGGCATGCCAGAAGTCTAAGTGAGTGAACTCAACTCAAGAAAACAAGCCCAAAGTCACCCAGAAGAAACACAAAGAAAAGAAAAGCTGGAAGAAAACATATAATACAAAATATACAAACCAGCTCCCCCTCACGAAAGGTCGTAAGGACTCACGACTCCAAGCTCACTCCTCAAGGCAACAAATCTGGAGCTATCCAAAGGCTTGGTGAAGATATCAGCTAACTAAAGGTCACTCTCTACGAACTGAAGCGCGATATCTCCCTTCTCCACATGGTCTCTAAGGAAGTGATATCTAATATCAATGTGCTTGGTCCGGGAATGTTGCACTGGGTTTTTAGCAATGCAAATAGCTGAAGTGTTATCACAGAAAAGTGGCACACTCTCTATCTCTAACCCATAGTCCCGTAAGGTCGATCTCATCCAGAGCACTGCCTATTGCAATTGGTTGCAGCAACATGCTCGGCCTCAGCGGTGGACAGTGCAACTCCGGACTGCTTCCTAGATGACCAAGAAACAAGAGAAGTGCCAATGAATTGGCAAGTGCCAGAAGTGCTCTTCCTATCTATCCTCTGACCAAAGAAAGTCGGCATCGAAAAAGGCTCTAAGAGATAGACAAGAAGAAGAAGATTACCAAATACCATAATCAGTGGTAGCATGAAGGTACCTGAAGATGCGCTTGACCGCCTGGTGGTGAGATGCGCGAGGAGACACTTGAAATCGAGCGCACAGACACACAGCGAAATGTATGTCCGGCCTAGAAGCAGTGAGGTACTAGAGGGAGTCGATCGTGCTCCGAAACTCCTTTTGATCAGCAGGCTCACCATCCTCATCGGGCTCGAGGACAGCAGTGGTGGCCATAGGAGTCATCACCGGCTTCCCATCAGACATATCGAAGCGCCTCAGGAGGTCACGGGTATACTTGCCTTGATGCAAGAAAGTACCCTCCCGAGTCTGCTTGATTCGGAAGCCAAAAAAGTAGCTCAACTTGCCCATCACACTCATCTCTAACTCTGTGCTCATCACCTCAAAGAACTGAGACACAAGCGAATGAGATGAGCCACCAAAAATGATATCATCCACATAAATCTGGACGAGAAGAAAATGCGACTCATGGTGTCTGATGAACAGAGTCTTGTCTACTACACCCATTTTGAAGTCATGGCTGAGAAGATAAGACTTGAGCCTCTCATACCATGCTCTGGGTGCCTGCTTGAGTCCATACAGAGCTTTGGAAAGTTTGTATACGTGACTCGAAAACTTGGGGTTCTCAAATCCTGGAGGTTGTTTGACATAAACCTCTTCCTCAATATAGCCATTAAGGAATGCACTCTTGACATCCATTTGATAGAGCTTAAAGTCCCGGGATGCAGAGAATGCAAGCAGAATCCTAATAGCCTCTAGTCTAGCTACAGGGACAAAGGTCTTCTCAAAGTCAAGACCCTCAACCTGAGAAAAGCTCTATGCAACTAGCCTAGCCTTATTGCAAATGACAACCCCATCCTCACTCTGCTGTTTTTTGAACACCCACTTGGTCCCAATGACATTATGACCAAATGGACATTCTACAAGCTGCCAGACTTTGTTCCTCTCGAAGTTTTCAAGTTCCTCATGCATAGCATTAGTCCAAGACTCGTCAGATAATGCATGAGTCACATCCTTCGGCTCAAACGAGGCGACAAAGGCAGAGTGAAGGCAGAAACTGGACAAACCTGATTTTGAGCGAGTGACTCGCTCAAATAGATCGCCGATGATCTAATCAGGTGGATGAGAATGCTGAATATGACGGGGAGGTCCAGAAGCAGAAGTGGCCTCTACCTCATGTACAGAAGGCACTAGCTGAATGAGAGTCAGAAGGCAAGGGCTGGCCTTCCTGAGGTGCAGAAATGGAATTAGGAGGCACCTCAGGTGTAGAGGGGACTGGATCAGGTGGAACACCATCATCTCCATCATCCTCTACAAAGATGGTCTTAGAAGAAGAAGAAGAGCTTGGAATATCGGGTCTAGCTCCTGGGCTAGCCTCATCAAAGGTCACTTCACAGGTCTCTATGATCCTATGCGCATCGAAACTCCAGACCCTACAGCTACGAGAAGAAGTCGAATAACCCAGAAAGATACCATCAGAAGAACGAGACTCAAACTTATCCAGGTTACCAGACATCAAAATAAAACACTTGCAACCAAACACACGAAAATGAGAAACACTGGGCTTTCGCCCATACCTCAACTCGTAAGAAGTGCGGTGCAAATGTGCTCTCAAGAATACATAATTAGAAACATGGCAAGCAGTAGCTATAGCCTTAGCCCAAAACTTCCTAGGAAAACTGTACTCGTCTAGCATCGTCCTGGCCATTTCTACCAGGGTCCTGTTCTTACTTTCCACTACGCCATTTTGCTGTGGGACGTAAGGAGAGGAGAAATGCTCTAAACCTGACTCCACACAGAAACTCTCAAAATAGGAGTTCTTGAACTCCGTGCTATTATCACTGCGTATAGCTCGTAGGGCACCAGGGAGCTCAAAAGACAACCTATGAACCAAACCCCTAAAATGGGTAAAAGTCTCATCCTTCGAGGACATGAAAAACACCCAAGAATACCTCAAAAATCATCAACAATGACAAGAACATACCACTTCTCACTCACTGAGTACACTCTAGCTGGACCAACAGTGTTCATATGTAAAAGCTGTCCTGGTGCATCAGTCATCACAACAGTGACGGGGGATGAGAAGCAGCAACTATTTTGCCATGTCGGCAGGGAGAGCAAACTAAGTCTTTGACCATTTTGAGTTTGGGCAAACCATGAATGAGATCGTGGCTGCTAACTCGGGTCAAATGATCAAATCTAATGTGACCAAGTCTCCTATGCCAGAAGAAGAGATCACGGGACTCTGAAGCAATCAAACACCGAAGAGAGTCTCCAGAAGAAATAGAAAAATCAGCACGGAAGACTCTCCCAAATCTAGAAATCCCGCAAACTAACCCTCCTAATGAATCGAGGATTCTACAGGCATTACTCTTAAAACTCACTTCGAAAGAGTCATCAATAAGCTGAGAAACAGAAAGCAAATTGTATTACAGCTAGCTTACTAAGGCAACATCTTTAAGAATGAAATTGTCATTAATGCAAATGGTACCTTTAGCGATTACTCTACCTAAAGAAGCATCCCCGAAAGTGATCAACTTATCACCGGGGGCTCAAACTAGGGAAGAGAGCCATCGAGAATCTCTGGTCATATGACGAGAACAATCGGAGTCGACAATCCAAACATCTCCCTTCCCCATCCGACGAACCTGATCAAGACACAAGAGTGAAAGATGACTCAGTACTGGGATAGAGTGAAGACTTAGGAACCCAATACTGAACCATACGACTCCTCAGTACTGCATACGTAAGAAGACTGGACTCGAGTGTCTCTCTGACGTTTAACCCTAACAAGATCAGTAGCAACTCTAGTAGATGATCTAGGAGCTGAAACTGGGTTGGCTTGCCGTGGTGCAAAAGCCGAACCACCCCAGTGACGTTGCCTAAAACTCCTACCAAAAAACACCTCACGCCGCTAAAATCTACCTCGATGAGAAAAATGAGGAATATCAAGAGGACGGCGGAAAGACTGACTACGAACAGCTCCAGGACTAAAACTCAAAGAACTAGCATGAAAACCGAGTCCTGGACGCTGCCCAAAAACAGACGACTCTCTAACCTGTCTAGAAGCAGTGTGTGTCTTAGGAGCACTCAAATTCTGGCGATAACCCTGAATACCCCTAACTGGCAATCTCGAAAGAAAGAAGCACAAGGAGAGGAAGAAGAAGAACCAGAAAGAGAAGATCTCTCAGCACGTGCTTTTTGTTCTCTTAGCACGGCTGCCTCAATCTTGAGGGCCTCACAAGAAACACAAGGAGCATCTCTAATCCTAAGGGTTTGGTCTTTTAACTTCTTCCTAAGCTCGACATGGATTTGATCCACATCGTCCTTAACCCCAACACATAGCAGGCAACCAGTTTTTGACTTAACTAGTAAGTCCTTAGCAAGTTGATCACACTTGACATTCAAAGCATCATTGTCAAGTTTTAGTTGCATACAGCCCTCACATGAGCTGACTGGGTCCTTAGAAGCATGCAATTCAAGTTCATGATTTCTAGCAGAAAGCTTTCTGAGGTGTTCGCTCATGGCATCAATTTCGGCAAGTAATTTAGGGCAATTAGCACAAGAAGGAGTAGAGTGAGCATGAAGAAAATTAGCATCTAGTGGAATAGCATCAACAGAATTATCGCTAGCATTCTTCAACTTAAGACTATCTAATTCAGTCAACACACTATCATGCATAGTCCTTAAGTTCTCCAACTCCACAAGAATAGCATCACATAAAGAGCAATCATCAGTGACTCGGGAGGGAGAAGATCTAAGAGAAGCTAACTCCTGAGTCAAGGTACCTACTTCCTTCTCAAGCTTCGTACACCTAGCTCTAGCTCTAGCATGAAATTTTCCTAATTTGCAGAAAGCTTCGTTGAGCTGGTCATAGGAGGGTACCTCGTCCGAGTCGCTGTAGAGCTCGGAGTCGCTGATGTCGTTGGTGTCGGCCATGAAACACATGCCGGAGAAGTCATCGCAGCCCTTCTTCTCTTGAGGTTCATCCTCGCCCTCGTCGCTCCATGTCTCCGTGTCGGAGAGGTTGATGTCGTCAAGCGCGGCGAGGACGTGGTGGAAGAGCTTCTTGTTCTTGGAGAAGTTGTGGTACTTCTTCTCACGCGTTGGCTCATGAACTGGAGGCTTCTTATTGCGGTTCTTGTCGATGTAGTCGTTCTTTACCGAACCGCCGGCATCGTTCTTAGCCTTCTCTAGTTTGGGGCAATTAGCCCGAATGTGGTCGCACCCTCTTGTATGCATGAGAAAACTTGCGAGTGAGAAGAGCAAGCTCATTTTCTAGAAATGTTTCCAGTTGGTCATCGCTTAGCTCACAAAGGGCGGAAAGAGAGAAACCAATAGAAGGATCAGAAGAAGAAGATCCAATGGGATCGGTGACCAAGGCCATCGACTGAGATTTTATCTTCCGTGAGACGACATCGATCTCATGAGTCTTGAGGTGGGAATAAAGCCCGTCAAGAGTCAGAGTTGACAAGTCAGTGGTGTCCTTGATGGTGGTCACTTTCATCTCCCAAACACGCAAATCGAGTGCGGTCAAAAAATATCGAGCATTATCCGAGTCAGGGTATATGCAACCAACTGCTCGAAGATCGCTCAAGGTCTTGGTAAAACGACCGAAGCACTCATCAAGACTCTCACCAGCGTGCTGTTCAAACTTGTTAAACTCACACTTGAATTGGTCCTGTCGAACCGTCTTGATTTGGGTAGTGCCCTTATGGTAAGCATCGAGGGTCACCCAAATCTCATGAGCAGAACAAAGGTGACAAATCCTGCCATACTCACTGTAGCTAAGACCATGTATGAGGATGTTCCTTGCCTTAGCATTCACCTCAACATCAGCCATATTGCCGGCCGTGACGTTTTCATCGGTATGAACCTCATGTGGGAGTTTCACCTTCTGCCATATCAGGAAGCCCTGGGCAGTGATGTATGACTCCATGCGCGACTTCCAGAATGGAAAATCCACTCCAGAAAAAATGGGAGGCTTGGGGAATACTTGTCCATCGCCATGGCTCTTGAGACCGGTCAAGATCTATGGAAGAACAAAACCGGCTCTGATACCAATTGAAGTATCGAGATGGCGAACAGAGGGGGTGACTGGTCGCAAATAAATTTCCCCCCAAAATAATCCGACAAAAACCTCGACAAGATCATTCAAAGGAAATCGTGAAAAACCCAAAAAACTAGACAACTATGTCTACCCCTAGCTTGCATGGATAAGTACCATAAAATATGTGGGGATTTTTGAGTCACAATCCTGGTTGTCTAGTATCCAAGATAAAGAGGAATCAATCCAACTCTTGCTTTTAGAAAGGACATCAATTCAAATCACAAAACTCACTTTCAGAAAAGCAAAAGCAGAATTTCCAGAAATTGTCCTCAATTTGAACAGGAGGTTGGTGGGCTTCTGCAGCTCACAAAATTTTGAGAATTTTTCTCCCTATGAGCAGCAAAGTCATGAAGAACTCCACCAAATTTCTCCTCAAAAAGCCTTACAGGAAAAATCGAAGAACACAGTCAGTCAAGAACGTCGAGCAGAAAGTTTGGGGCTCGGTTTTCACCTCATGGCGCCCAAACAGTGCAACAAGTGAACTCCAAAATTTTTCTGCAGGTGGATATCAGAGTCCCGCACCTCCTCCAATAATAATCACTTAAAAAGGATTTTTCTAAATTTTTATAAAAATGAAATACTAAATGCTGCGCAAAGAACAAGTTCTGAACAAAGTTGGAACTTGAAAGAAAAGATGTTCTCTACTCAATCCAAGAGTGCAAAAGAGATGTAAAACCATATGAACACACTCAAAACATCCAAGATCAACAGCATTTAGAATAAGGGGAGGCAAATCCAAATTGCGTGAAAGTAAATTGCGAGAAAGTAATTTCGGGAAAGTAAATGCTAAATTTAAATTGCGTAAAGACATAATGTAAATGCGCAAAATAAATTCAGTGATAGATGGATAAAACTTTCATTTCTGGAAGGAGAGGTTACAAAGCATCACTTTCATGTGGGCAAAGCTCAAAGGAGTATTCAAAAACCTCAAAAACCTTTAAGGGAAGGAGGCTACCCCTCCACCCCTATTTGTACTACTCTTGGGCCACCTACCACCCTTGGATGAGTCCCTCAACTCTAGAGCACTCATATAAGGGCTAGGATTAACCCACACACACAGCCATGAAAGGGCTAACCCAAAACCCACACACATACCGGGTTTTCTTGCACGGTTTTCAAAGCATACTACCTAGACCCACTAACCTATCAACTAGACCTCAATCCGACGGCCCTCATTGATCCACGCGGCATCTAGCTAGCATCATCTCCTTTCCTTGTCTTCTTGACTTGCCCGAACTCCGTCTCCGATCATCTTCCGGCGATCTCCCAACCGTCTGGACCTCTGACGCTCCTCGCCTAGTCCTGGTCTTCCTCCGCCTCACCATGACCTAGCACCGTCGCCCTACAACCATCAAAAACAAGGAAACAACCTTTCACATAGCAATGCCCACAAAGATATTCAATGATTATCCCAAAATCATTAATCGATCATAATTGCTCTGAATGGTCCGGTGCTACTACCCCTAGGCCGGTAGCACTAAGAAGAGCAACCAACACTCAAATTGCTTCAAATCCACTTCAATTCAAATCAAACCAAGCTCAAAACTCGTCAATTACTCATCACACAGAAGGATAGACCTCCACATGGTCTTTCAATACATGAGCAACATAGGCAATGATGCTTTCTATATGAAAAAACGAAAATGTAAAGGATATTCATATCTTCTGTCCGCAAAGGAGGGTTTAAACAATTCTAGTGGAAACCTCCATCAGAGACTCCATCACAAAGAATGATGTTATTTTTAAAGTAACATGCTTTGAACCACATATGGCACAGAAGATGTGCAAGATAGAACAAATCATCTCTGTGTTAACGTGACAATTATGAGTAAATAAAAATAAGAGAGCTGTCAAAAAGAGATGGCCTACATCTTCACTAGATATTTCTCCTGCACAATCAAACAAAGATTCATCGATCTTTCCCTCAGAGAGCAGAGAATCCATATTCCGAAAAGCTTCCCGAATCCTTTACTTGCATCGCATGATTTCTGCCTTGCCTCGTTCAAGGTCCTTCTCAGGTCTTATTTTTTGCAAGCTACGTATATTATAAAACCAGTGTAAGATGATGCGGGTGCTAAAATATATTAATAGAATTATAGAAATATCCACTGGAATGTAAATTGCCCCCGTCAATTTGGAAAAGGAGTGTTAAACATGGTGATTTAGATGTGACAAACCTTTGGCCTTTCCAACCTTCACTGGCATAAGCTTGAATCAAGCTTTTCTTCCCCTTTTGACTGCTCTTTTGTAGCTATTTCTGGCGCCACAGGTCATCCCCATGACATTGCCCTGAACAAGACCAGAGGTAGTTGTTTTATCCATACAAATACAAATGATAATCGCAGATGGACTGCTAGGTCAGTCTTGGAAAGCTCAGGAAACCCTTGGATAACTGCCTTTTGGTGGGCAGTGACAACCAAGTAGGCCTTTTCCAGTCAAGATAAATGTGTCAGGGTCTACAACAATAAAAAATATAAATATGATTAGTAACGACAAAAATAATATTATATCAGGAGACATGTGTCATTGCCAATAAAATAAATATTGAAATAGAATACATGCTTATAACTACATTAAGAGGCAGCATTGATTTGAATGGATTCAACAGCAGCCATATGTGCTGATTCTCTCACACAGAAGGTCTAAAGATAGTGATCATCCTCAAGAGAAAATGGCAACTACATTTAAAATAAAACACATGTTACATACCTTTTGTATGTGCATTTCCTTTCCAGCTTCTTCTCAAGCCATTTGGTCCTGATCCAATATTTGATCATTGAGAGTTGAGAGCACATAAAAAGCATCTCAGATCTACATATATCAGTTTTGAAACCAAAACTCCAATGCAAATATATCAGTGCAATTAAAATAGATAGTTCAGCCCACCACTAGTCCAGTGCAAATACATCTCAAATCTACATACATCAGTCTAGTGCAAATAGATAGTTCACATGCTACTAACTAGTCCACGTAAATAGATAGTTATGATTTCTACCCAAACTAAAGATAGATAGAAGCAAAAGGTCTTTTCTTGAGCAATGGCCACCAGCCCACCACCATTCCCTAGTTGCTCACTTTTGCCTCCTCCAGTCTCTAGAAGTGTAAGGGAGGCATAAATGCATGCACAGCTTAACAAAGGTACCAATGAGAGCCAAAAGGTAATGGTAAACTATGAGAGACCAATGGATCTAACCTACTATTGCTTTCTTCACTAGTTGCTCCCTATGCCGCTTTGAAGAAATAGAATAGTTTCAACATCATCCTCATCATCTTCTTCCTGAAAAGAGGCATCATAATCGAGTTTACCATGATATAGTAAACAACAAGATAAGAAATGGCATAAGAGTATGGAAGAACATACCACAAAGATAGGAGGGTTCATATCATTCCGGGTACCTCTTATCCAACTAGAAGCACACACCAAATATTGAACCATAGCCGGTCGTAGAGAACTCCGATAGTCATCTAGAACTCTCCCTCCAGCACTAAATGTTGATTCTGAAGATACACTACTAGCTGGTACAGTCAAAGAAATCTTTGCCATCTTTGACACTACCGGAAATCTATGTGCATTCAAATTCCACCACTCAAGCAATTTGAAGTCCTTGTTATCTAAACTTTCATTCACTTCATCTAGATAGATGAGCAACTCTGACTTTGATGGCTCAGTAGAAGTTGAACGCAAGAAAGACTGAAATTGGGATGACACTGAGGATAATGTGTTGCTACCGATAGTTGAAGATGAGGATTCAGCACCTCTATTAGAGGCCTTGCTATGCCGATGATCCATCTCGCACTGTGCATAAAGATCTTCCAACTCAACCTTGATATTATCAAGGTCTTGTGCAGCTTTTGAAGGTTCATACATTTGACTGAAGCACCAAGTAATGAATATCATCTTAAACCTAGGATCAAGAATAGTAGCAAGGACCATGACATTGTTCTTTTCTTCCCAATACTTGGCAAACTTATCCAACATTGCAGCTGCCATTTTCTTCAAATGTTCATCACCAGAGTTCAATGCAACCCTTAACGCAATCTTCACATTAACAATGTAAGGAAAAAATATATTTGTTGTGGGATATGTCGATAAATAAAATGCACTAGTCACTTCAGACAAGGATTTCAATATTGGTGCCACTTTTTCATACAATGCCCAATCCTTAGTATGATGGCTGCCATTGATAATTTGCATCTGTGTCGGCATAACACACTAATGCATCCTTGTAAGTAAGGCAAACTGATAACATTTTGTATGTGGAACTCCACCTAGTCGCCACATCAAGGCTCAACCGAGGACCAATTTCCAAAGCAAGTGATTTACAAATTTCTAAGAATTTGTGCATACGAGATGGAGACTTCTTTATATATTTGACTGTTTCCTTGAGCTTGTTTATCAAAGGTGCTAATGGTTGTAGGCCATCATTTACTACTAAATTCACAATGTGAGAACAACAACGGACATGAAAATATTTAGCAATGAAACGAGCTAATCCTCTAGCAGCAAACTTGGCCATCAAGCTACGTACAATAGCAATATTTGAGGAAGCATTATCAAGAGTGATTGTGATAATCTTATCCTCTATCTTCCATTCAACGATGCAATCAAAGACAGCTTGAGCTATGACAACCCCGCTGTGTGGAGGATCCAACTCAATAAAGTTCAACACACGGCATTGCATTACCCAATTTTTATCTATATAATGCGCTACCAAACTCATGTAACACAGGTTTTGGTTAGAGGTCCATAAATCACAAGTTAAACTTATATGGTCCACACTTTTGACACTCTTCCTAAGGGTTCCCTCTCTGATTCATAAATCTTCATGCACTCATTTCTTATTGTCTTTCTACCGATAAATTGATATGATGGATTTAAATATCTCATCAAAACATTAAACAAGTGTGCTCGACCATCCTAAAAGGATACTCATGGACAATTATCATCTTAGCAATTATTCGACGAGTTTCCTCTGAGTCATATTCACTAGGAGTGGCAATAAGAGGTAAACTAGTCTCACCTGCCTTGTCGGGCCCAAAATTGAGCTTAGCTTGAGCTTTTAGCTTAGCCACCTTGTTCAAATATGGTGCACACTTTGGTATATGCCTCATCAAATGTGAAGTAGCACCCGCTTTTTGTAAGACATTACTTTGTAGCAATATCTACACTTTGCCGCAGTCTCAACCTCCCCTTTCTTTGTCTTTGATGAAACATTCACCACTTTAAAAATCTTCCAACAATTTGATCGTTGTTTTGATCTCCCACTTGTCATTGGAGAAACCTTCCGCTTTTTTGCCCCCCTCTTTGTTCTTCCTTGAGACACAGTACCATCATCTCCCATGGCTACTTCTTCATCATTTGAAATTGAATCCACCGAAACATGTGATGGCTGCCCACCCTCACTAGATAATGCGACACCATCGCCATCACCTTCTACCATGTCCTCCCAACAGCCATCATCGTCACTCGGCGACTATGACACAAAACCAAACAAGTTCTACAATCAGTTACAAGTAAAGGTAAGAACTACTAGAAGGTTACAAATCATTAATGATGGTAAGCAAAAAGTTCTGAAACAACCTGCTTCATGATTATTAACTCTTTTTTCTTTCTTTTGTATGTTTGCAGTTAGGATTGAGAGGTGCGGTTGCACCAGGTTCACTCTTGCAATGAGGATAGGGTTCTATATTCTATAGTCTATAAGATTGTAAATATTGTTAGATTTATGCACACATAATGTGTAATGCTTGGTTACCACTTGTGATGAAAAATATCTGCTTGCTGCTGATCAGTAGCCTAACCAAGTTATGTATGTGTCCTCACCATGCTCACTATATGATGTTGCACATCAGTAGCCCAACATGTTTTTTTTGTTCTTGCTATTACCTGATCAAGTTTCTTATGAAATCAATTCAATGAATTGTCTCCCTGTTTGCTTTGTTTTCGTTGTCTTTTACCCTCTTACCTTTTTTACCTGATATCTAGCAAACATAGGTTTATTCTTTTCATTATGATGGGCTATTGTCTTTCACTGTCCAGCCTAAAATATGCCCAGCCTTTTCATCATACCCAGCCTAAAACAGACAAATATACAATGTCGCTTTGAAAAACAAAGGGATGTTCTTTTTTCTATTTACTTGTGCTATAGTGAACATAGAAAAAAAATTGCCGATTCATCATGTCACCCTCTTCTCTTCTACGTTTGGGAGGAAATTTTCTGTTTACAAGTTCTACAATCAGTTACAAGTAAAAGTAAGAACTACTAGATGGTTACTCTTGCTCTGCAGGTTGATTGATTAGGAAGCAAAGAATTATAAAGTTGATCGAAGTACAGATTAGACTTATCGAGACTGTCGCCACCGGGGTCGTCCTTGGTTCACCGAGGTCAAGAGCCACTTGAGACTTGGCGGCGTGTCACCGAGTTGCAGTAATGCCCGCCGGTGCCGATCCAGACGCGGAGGCCCCAAGGTCATGCTTCTTCTTCCCTCGGATTTCACGGGACTCCAAGCTCTGTTCAGCGTGTTCGCGCTCCATAAGGTGGATGGCGAGAAGGATGGGGACGGTGAGGCGAATGTCGACGACCGACGGGGTGGCGGATGGCGATGGGGCGACAGATGTTGACGGGGCCACGAATGACGAGTGGGCAACAGATGGCGACGGGCGACGAAGCGGATGAGGACGGCGACGGGGCTGAGGACGGCGACGGGGAGGCGAACGGCAATGGGGAGGCGAACGACGACAGTGACGCCGATGCCCAACTGGGAATGGGGGCGAGGCAACTCGGGGACTGGAGCTGCGTCTTGATGGGAATGCGTTTGCAATGCGATTAGGGATTTGGCTCATGCAGCAAGTAGGGCGGGCCGGATCCGAGTGCTAGCTAGGCTGGCACCGAGCTCTCGAGTAGCTCGTGAGCTGGCTCGGGCTCGACTTGAAATAACAGCGAGCTGGATCAGAGGCTTGGCTCAGCTTGTTTACACTGCGAGCCCGAGCCGAGCCGGCTCGAGCCGAATTCGAGCCGAGCTGGCTCGTGAGCCGCAAGCTCTTTTTCCACCCCTAGCTGGAACCCACCTGTGGCAGCTGCATCTGTGCATGCATGAACGGTAGCAACAGGAGGGCAGGGGCAAGGAGCTTGGTAGCAGTGACGGTAGGAAACATAGATGGCGGCGCAACTCTGGGGCTTGGCGGCCATAGGCGTGTGCGGCTAAGGGTTTAGTGTGTGCTTAAATAGAGTTGCTAATTAGAGTAATTAGCCTAGCTAGTAATGGCCCAATAGGCCCAACAAAAACACATAATTTCTTAAAATTATTTAATTAATTAACCTTTTTTTGGATATTATAGATGTTACAGTCATTTTGATGGTGTAGTGGTAGTTGGAGAGCACAAGATGGAATTTGGGAGAGATCAGTATTCGTTTAATAGTGGTCTCTGTTTTCAGGATGAGTTTTGGGGTACCTATGATCAGTTTCATATCCTGTGAAAGTAATTAAAATTGTAGATTATTGTCTAAAGTTCATTAGGGTACAGGAAGGTAAAATTGTGTTAAGCGGTTTGAAAGTTATAGCTTGTAGAAATTTGCTATCCAGAATCAGTTGCTAATAAGAGCAGTTGAGTTAATCTTCTGTTTAGGGCTAGAAAATGACCAAATTAAATTATGAACCTAACTAGAGAAAGCTAAATAATTTTCTTTAGGTTCCAGAGATGCCATGTTTTGCAATATTTCGAGTTGTATAAAAATAAGTACTATATTGTGATGTGTGTTGTCCAGTTAAATAACAGACAAGTCTTCGAACTCGAAACAAGGGTTAAATTAATTAATTAGAAAATATAGATAACTAGAAAATTATAGAAAATCCTTTTTAGTTTTTAGAACATGTATGATTTACTATATATGTTTGGGCTACTAAGTTAGGAGTTATGGTCTTTCAACCATCGGGACAGTAAAGTGTAAACTATCCGGTGAAGGAGAAAGTTAAGTCTAGGGATGTGCATAGGAGCGATATTGCTATGTTTGATGTATGTGCTATTATGGCATATTTTTTAGATGGTTTATCTATTATAGGAGGTGTGACTATGGGTTTGGCTTCAATCGCACGCTATTTTGTTTCTCGTGGGTAAAAAAGCAAGTACATGGTAGAATGATGACATAGATGTTTAATTTTTATCATCCTTATTGGAAACTTGCTATCATAATGCTTTACATAGTTTCTTTCATTTATTATGAAAAATTATATGTTATGATGATGAGTTTAATAAAGATGATGAAATATCGTAATGTTGATTATTCATATCATTTGCATATGTTGTATTCATGATGGAAAGAGGCAACATATATGAGCTTCTATGACCTACTTGGTCTGAAAGACCTACTTTAGCAGGCACCTTCACAGGATGAAGGGAATGAGAAGGTGCGACATTGACAATTGTACACTCAATGATACCGGTATAAGCTATGTAATGATCATATTAGCATGGAGATAGATTTTCGTGGCATCACTGATGATAGAAGATGATTAATGAGCTAATTGTGATAAATGATATATTATTGTTTTGTTATGTACTCGTTGAGTTGTGGACGCACCCTTACTTATTTTAATGTTTTAGGCGATCATTGAATTAATGCGACAAGCATGGGATGAGAATAGTGCAATTGTGTCGCTTGTCACTTCATCTTTTAGAAATATACAGTTTTAGTGTTCACTCATGAATAATATAGTGCTTAGTCAAATTTACTTGATGGACTCTCCTATTCATATTAATGGTCATGTGACCTTAGTTAGTCTTTAATGTTAATGAATAAGTTTATTTGTTTATTTAATTATCTCAATATTATTTATCATGGTCATAGCCAGAAGTTAAGGATTGCTCTCAAATGCATGTGATTTAGCTGTATTCAAGTGTGAAGACTTAGGCATTCTTAAGCGCATGGACTCGGGTATACTTGGGTGAGTGGTTCTAAGGTTTTATTTGTTATCGTTCTTGTCAATGTTATTATGCAAATTCTTGTTAATATTATTTAGAAGAGGTGATAACTATTTTAGTATGGTTGCTGAAATTATAGTTGAAATCATAGTAAAAGTGAAGAAAAATACAAATGGTGGTAATATCTTGATCACATGTTGTACTAGGGTGTTACAATACTTTTCGAGACAAATCTATATGTACTATTTTCATTTATCTAAAATAAATATCCAAAAAGATATTGATAACTATATTTTATAATGTTTGGCTACATGTAACACAAAATGACTTACTTTTGAGATAGGAAGGAGTAACAACTTTAAGATAGATTTTCAAGAAAAAACATTGTTAGATTATTTTCATTTGAGAATTTACACAAAGTCTAAGATATTTGGCATATATGTATATGTATATGTATATGTATATGTATATGTATATGTATATGTATATGTATATGTATATGTATATGTATATGTATATGTATATGTATATGTATGTACATATACATATATATGTACATATCACCAGCCTAGAGAAGTAAGTAATGCGTCGTATCATCTAAACCATTTACGACCAAATGCATAATGTGAATTCATGTCTGTAGTAAAATGTGTACACGATAGCCCAAAGAAGTAATTAATGCATCCTATCATCTAAACCACTCGTAAGCTGCGTTTCCTAGTTTGTACATATATTTTTTCGCTATAACTTTTTATTAGCAGCTCCGATTCACAAACGGTTTTCACTAATATCTTACTAATGACGTGAGAAACAGAAGGATATGAATCTCGCTATTAAATAGTTATTTTGCTGTCAAGTGATAGAATTTACTATCCGTATATATAAATTTTACTATCATGCAGAGGTAGGGGTGCAATCGGCTCGGATTCGGTCGGATATTGCTCTTTTCATATCATAAACCATATTTTTTATCGGAGTCGGATACGGATAGTGCCGGATACGAATACGGCGCGGATAATATCGGTCACGGATTCGAACCGAATACGGAGCGAAATCGATACGATCCCGGATATTTTTTGTCGAATATCGTGCAAAGATAGAAACCACATAAAGCACACATATATTAATAATTAATCAACTGTATGAGTTCGAATGCAAAAGAACTATCACAATTTAACTAGTTATTTTATCACGTAGTCATCGGAATGGCTTCCTCAATCATTGCCTACCCATTCTCTTTCTCCGCAATGTTGACATGTACACAACGACACAAATAGACAATAACATGAGCTTTTTGGCCACCGATTCCCTTTCTATACAAGTATACGTTGATGTCTTAAAAACAAGATTGTATGACAAGTTTAACATTAATAAAAAAATATAAAATAGGAGATAGTCGGCGGCACGACGATGTGAGAGATGAGCATAGATGAACTTAAGCCCTAGGAATAATAGCAAATCTAGCAGCACTTTCCATTCCTGCATTGCGATTTTACAACAGTTTCAACGGATTTCAGATGGGCCTAATATGGCTTCAGAATCACCATGAAAATGGAAAATGAATGCATAACACACCCAACTAATTTTGGGAAAACGTTGATGACGTCTTTTTTTCAACTAAAATTGGTTTTTATAATCTAACTATCGTATGAGTACAATCCAGAACAAAATCTCTTATATGAGCCTTAATTCTCATGGGATTCTAACTGGATTAAAACCGGTTTTGAGATTTGTTTGAAGTCCGGTTGAGCTATTTGACTTAGGCAATTCTTCATGTGCGCACGAATGGGGCAAGCGGCTGGGTGGGCGATTGGGCGAAGGGAGGCCCGGCGATCAGCGGTGGCTCGAGCTCCTGAGGTGGCGGGTGTCCGTTGAGCGTTAGCCGGCGGTCGAGGCATCGACGACGGAGGGTACGCCGAAAGCAGGGCGGTCGGCTAGGCAAGGCAGACGACGCATCAGCCCGGCAACAGAAGACGAAGTTGCGGCCCGGTGCAGAAGATGAAGCGGCGGCCCGCGCGCGGAAGATGAAGCGGCTACCCGGTGCAGAAGATGAAGGCCGGAGCGACGGTCCCAGAGGCTTGGAGTCCACGAAGGAGGCGGTGTTGGCAGTCTGTGCGGAAGCAGTGGAGGCCGACGACGAGCTCCCAGACGGGCGTCGGCAATAGGCCAGAGAATGGGCTCGAGCGTCAATCCACGAGGCTGCCACCGATCCAGAAGAAGGCGACGCTGGAGGAGGCCGGTGCAGGAGGGCGTCGGAGCCCGGAGGTGATCGCTGAGACAGAGGCCGGCGAGACATGGGCAAGGCCAGCTGACGTGACGGACTGGCCGAGGAAGACGGCGTGCAAAGGGGCCAACGCGATTACATATGAGGCCGTGGGAGGGCGACGACACCTCGCCGACGTGTAGGGGTTGAACGGGGGACAGAGTAGGGACTCGAGACTTCGGAAGGACCAAGCCGCCGCTATATCGGATATGTGAATAATTTAGTCCAGATATATCCGTGAATATTCTCGAAAAATGTCGATTTGACGGATAGTATTCTCCCGATTCTGATACTGTATCCGAAAAAAATATCCGAAACCAAATCCGAATCTGACAATTATTCGAACTGACTATCCGAATTTGATCCAAATATATCCGATCGGTTGCACCCCTATGCAAAGGGTTCAACAGCCCCTGTAGTCTATATCTAGCACACTAGTCCCATTAATTTTACTATATGTATATATACATTTCACCATCACTACTACAGAATCGGTGATACTTGCCACCATATCACTGCCGGTTCATCAAAAACCGGCAGTAATAATATTATCACTGTCGTTTCGGATGGAAAACTGGCAATAATGGCTTTTTCTGATGAATCGTCAGTGATAAATCTCTTATTACTGTCGGTTCGAAACAAGAACCGACAGTGATAACGGACGACACGAACCAACAGTGCTGATATTTTTGAAAAATCATAACTTTTTCATACGAAGTCGGATGGATATAAAATTTATATGAAAATTGTATCTCTCGACAAGATCTACAACTTTGTAGTTGACACCTTTTTCATTTGAAGTAATTTAGATATCCAAATAATGGTATCACTGCCAGTTGGCGGTTCGTATTATCAACCGGCAGTAATAATGCTATCAACTATTCTTCGAAAAATCATAACTTTTCATACAAGGTCAGATGGAGATAAAATTTATATGAAAATTGTAGCTCTCGACGAGTTCTACAACTTTGTAGTTGACAACTTGTTCATTTGAAGTAATTTAGAAACCCAAATAATGGTATCACTGCCGGTTGGTGGTTCGTATTACCAACCAGCAGTAATAATGCTATCAACCATTTTTCGAAAAATCATAACCTTTTCATATGGAGTCGGATGGAGATAAAAGTTATATGCAAATTGTAGCTCTCGACGAAATCTACAACTTTTTAGTTGACAACTTTTCATTTGAAGAAAGTTAGATATCCAAATAATGGTATCACTACCGGTTGGCGGTTCGTATTACTAATCGGCGGTAATAATGCTTCAACCATTTTTCGAAAAATCATAAATTTTTCATACGGAGTCAGATGGAGATAAATTTATGAGCAAATTGTAGCTCTCGACGATATCTACAACTTTGTAGTTGACAACTTTTTTATTCGAAGTAAGTTAGATATCCAAATAATGGTATCACTGTCGGTTGGCGGTTCATATTACCAACTGGCAGTAATAATGCTATCAACTATTTTTTCAAAAAATCATAACTTTTTCATACGGAGTCGGATGGAGATAAAATTTATATGAAAATTGTAGTTCTCGATGATATCTACAACTTTGTAGTTGACAATGTTTTCATTTAAAGTAAGTTAGATATCCAAATAATGGTATCACTGCCGGTTGGCGGTTCGTATTACCAACTGGCAGTAATAATGCTATTAACCATTTTTCGAAAAATCATAACTTTTTCATACGGAGCCGGATGGAGATAAAATTTATATGAAAATTGTAACTCTCGACGAGATCTACAACTTTGTAGTTGACAATATTTCCATTTGAAGTCATTTAGATATTAAATAATCATCAAAAGTTTCGGAGACAAATGATCAAAAAGGAAAATATATCCTATATTAGTTGAGGATTGAATGATTGGTGAGATAGTAATGGGCACACGTGTGGAGCAGCAGGTCATGAGTTCGAGTCCTAGCAACCGCACGCGCGTGAAAATTGCGTGACTTGGGACGCGCGGTTGTGCGTAGAATACGGGGTGGTCGATCTGGATGCAAATAATTTTTTTTATTTTACCAATTGATTTATGAACCGGACTATCATTACCGATCAATCACTGCCAGTTCCAATATCCGGTAGTGATACCAGTTTAGAACCGACAGTGATATAGTGTTATGTAGTAGTGCATCCGTCTATGTGTAGTTTATATCTAGCACACTAGTCGTATTGATTTTACTATCTGTATAGTAATATATCTAGCACACTAGTTATTTTGCTGTTCGGCCAATCCTTCATCAGCAACCTGTTCTCCTACTGGCCACATACACGTAGATGGAATATCATCCATGCAACAAGGAGTATATGATACATAGCTAGAAGAGATCTGGAGCTTAATTTGGCTAGCTAGCTTCTTGTTGCTGCGTGATGTGCAAGTCTTTTTGTTTTTATTCCGCATGTATGCGTAATTTGACTAGCTAGTTATGTATGGTTCAGAGATGTCCAGCGTGCTTTAATTGCCTTCACTCACTGTTCTTGTTACTAAGCAAACACTAAAACAATATGCTAAAGTAAAATTTGGCTAGCTAGCTTCTTGTTGCTGCTGCACTCTTCTTACACGTACGTAGCTAGCGATAATTCAAACAAGGAAACGTGCTTCGGGGTCACGTCCTCCGGCAGCCAGACCATCGTCTTCCAGAACATCGTGCCAGAGAAATGGATCACAAGTGCAACCAAAGTTAATTGTTGCCATTTCTCATCCGGTGCAAACTGCTTGCTACTGGTGCTCATGATAAAAAGGTGTGGTTGTCAACGCAGAAGTAATTTTTATTTTGCCAGTGTTAGAAAAGCTTCAATCACGCACATGCTATGGACTCAACAGATTGTTGAACACTTTGACATGATAGTATAGATTTTACTATCCATATACGGTAACCTTTTATAACTGAACAGACTATGCAGGCTAGTGCCCCTCGACATGATTGTAAAATTTATATACATGGATAGTAAAATATATTTAAATAGCTAGTAAAATTTGTCACTTGACAGCAAAATGACTATTTATTAGCTAGACTTATATCATTCTGTTCCTCTCGTCGTCAGTAAGCTACTAGTAAAAACCTTTTGCTAATTGGAGTTACCAATAAAAATTATGGCTAAAACAAAAAAAAACATATTCATTGTGAGACCCCGTTCTTATAAACAGGAACCTCCATGTGATTACTGTACTAGTCCCATGATCAGTGGCTAACACTCACATGTTTACAGCATTCATATCACAACCACGAGATAACAAACTGATAAGCATATATTACAAGCGGAAATTAATTATACAGAGTTTAAAATTTACAAAGACTAAACAGCGAAAAATAGAGAGTTAAAAGAACTCCAAAAGCCTCGTGGTTTGCCCGCTAATCCTCAGGCAACTGACTCGGCAAACCTAGGGAAAATCATTGTCAAACACCCCGTGCCCTGCGTGAAAGTAAGAATCGTCTGGCACATCGCAGGCTTCATTCTCTAAGACAGCAGATGCAAGATTGAGTACATTGGTACTCAGCAAGACTTATAGTGTTTGACAAATGCAATTAAATAATTATGCAGGCTAAGCAAAGGCAGGTTAAAAGTTATTTTGCAGTTGCATAAACATTTAGAAGTATGAATACAGTAGATTAAAACATCGTGTTTTTAAATAGGCAATTGAGACATAAAGTGATAAGCAAATATTCAAGTCTTTCAACCCAGTCTACCCGACTGCAAAGATCCCTAGTGTCTATCCTTTGACACAAAAACTAGTTGCAAAATGGTTTCCTTTTCAAACCCATTTCCAGAAAAATACCAAAAGATTCTAGCATTGGAATGACTTCACCAAGTGTCCTTGACCGTAGACGTGGCTAATCGATTAGATTTACACTCTGCAGAGGTGTACAACTTTACCCACAAAGAATGATCAACCTCTTTTGCCAGGCCATATTAACACACTTCCTTTGGTGTGTCAGCAAGGAGATCATACAGAGTTGTTACATTATCTAGACGTGGCTTTGAACCAGCCCGGGACATTTGACCCTCGCCATAAAAATAGAAACACTCACCCAAGTCGTGGATCCATTATCATCACACCCAACACCACATTTCTGTTCATGGCAAGGCGTACACCATTGCATTGGTATGTAGAAACCCCTACAAGCAAACCAAACCGGAATGCCTGTGCAATCTCCCACCTTCCTTAGATGCAAAGCCACATCTAAATAATTTAATAGGCTAAGACCCGTCCATACAAGCCCTCATGGTTGTACGAAATTCTTGGATCTATAGCGTCCCATTGCTCGGCCCTTAATCCGACACGGGCGATACTCCACCCTACACTACGTGCAACTCCCTTTGCACCACCGGCTATTGCCAATAATCACCCGTGTCAAACCATAGTTTTATTTTGGGTTTTTAACCAAAGTACCAACAATATTTTTCCAAATGAGGATCATACATTTGTTGAAAAGACTAAAAGCATACGATGAGTAGCTTAAGTATGAATATTATGCTAGCGGTTATACCCAAAATGACATTAAGCATGTCTAGTTCAACCTAAGGTTTACAGGGTTCACATGTTCATACAGATTGAGGTAAACCATAATTTACAGGATTAACTACAGTTCCAACCTAAATTAGCATTTTTAGGGAGAACTACTTGAATGCATCGTACATAGACAAAAACAACATAATGTAGGTAAATTATTAGGCTCGACATGTTCAAGGGGGTGCTTGCCTTGCAACTCGCTGTCTAACTCCGGATCTAGATCAGCGACGGCGTCGTCTTCCTCCTCGAGGACGTCGGATTCTATACGTCGATCAAACGAAAATATAGTAAAAATTCAAACTTAATAAGGGCGAAAAGAAGACAGACAGTAAGTCAAATAAAGAATAACTACAGAAAACAAGGGAATATCTTAGTGGTTGGATTTTAGAATTTCAGGACTTCATGATTAGGATAATTTCACAATCACAAGATTAGTAGCTTTTACGATGAACACTCATGGTTTCTCGCATAGATTATCTGTTCTTAAATTACGAATTCAAGAGGCTAAAATTATAATTTCTTATATTTTTAACTTTGAACTTTAGATGCTAAAATTATCTAAACTAATAAAACTTAAAACATAAGATAAGGGGTTTGTTTACGCTAAATCTATTTAGCCATGGTACTTGGTTTGTTCAGGATTTGAAACCATTTAACCTATATCCAAACTATTTAACTTCCTATGCATATATATATATACATATATATGTGTGAGTGCATTTGGCACAAGGATTACTTCATAACTTAAAGGTAATTCAAATCAAAATTATTCCTTAATCAAGTTCAACCATTCTACTACCATCCTATTATTCATAAATTAAATTTTTGTTTCTTTCATATTCCCTTTATACTATTATACATATCTGTATTCTTAGTGTATTGAAAACAAGACTTAAATAGAAAGTAATTCAAACATGCATGAAAATTAAATATTTTATATATTTGGGTTCCTGAAAACATAAGAATCCTAGAAAAATTAGTTTCATTAAATTTTAAGTCTGCTTGCAAAATTTTTGTATAAAGCATATCTTTAGGCCTTTTATTCAAATTCAAATTTCAAAATTACCCAGAGATCATTTTCAAGATATTTTTGCATATTATAAATCTAAAGAATTTTTCATGAATTTATAAA
This sequence comes from Otatea glauca, assembly GCA_036346275.1. NCBI lineage: Eukaryota > Viridiplantae > Streptophyta > Magnoliopsida > Poales > Poaceae > Otatea > Otatea glauca. The sequence continues at coordinate 44,921,797 of CM070718.1, forward strand.
TTGGTTTCACTATTTTTGGCCAGATGGTTCAAAAGTTATTAGTATTTGATTCAAATCAGTTTCTCTGAAAATCACCAGAAATTTCAAAATACGCTTTCCTTGCCGGAAAGCGGCTTTCACCCGCGCGGGTGGGCGATTTGAATCGGCCCGGCCCACTGACAGGCGGAACCCGCTTGCCAGTGACCGCACAGGCGCGACCAGCGACTGGCAAGCGCGGCCCACATGTCGGTGAACGCGCAAGCGGAGAGCAACTGGCACGTGGTTCTACGGCTCAGTGAGGCTGTCAAGCCAGGCCCACGAGTCAGTGATTCACGAGTGCCTTGCGACTGACCACCCGGACCAGTCTGTCAGCGACACAGAACAGGGCCGACGCTATGGCACCACGCCGGCGGCGAAGGCACGGCGGAGCCGACCGGCCGAAGGCTCGAGGAGCATCAGGGGGCCATTGCGCACACGCCGGTGGGCTTTATTGTCGGCGGTGATGGCGGAAAGTATCTCGCCACCGAGAGGGGCAGCGGCGCTAATGGTGGCGAGCTGCGTCGGAGTTTTAGAAGGCTCTTAGGGTTGATCGGTTCCATTGTGAGCTTCAGGAGGCTGATGAAGCTCCATTTTACCTGTTATTGGAAGTCGAGAGAGGTTGTGGAGGCGTGTCACCGATGGCCGGTCGTGGGGAAGAAGACGTGCACGGTGGTGGTGCGCCACGAGTGATGATCACTGAAATGGACTGGATGGGTGAGTTAGGGAGGTCGCAGTGAGGCTCTAATCCAAAGGAATTGAAAAAAATATTTACCGTGAGCCTAGTTCTTGAGGTTCTCCCTTTTGGGTTTCTTGCGGCCGAACGAAGAAAAACTTTGGCCCCATTTCTCTCGGTTCAGTGAATGGCTAGAAAATTGGGGAGGGCTTCAGGCGATGCAGTTGTGGTACTTATAGGCGCCAGAGAGTGAAATCACAGAGTGTGAACTCGTGGGGTGAGGCACGGCTCGGTTCTGGACGCCTCGGCGAAGTGGTGCGAAATCTCACCGACCGGGCATGACACGGGATTGACTGGGCATGGCGCGGGAGTCTCGAGGTTCAGCGTGGCAGCAACAACTAGCTCGGGGTGGCGCGGATTGCGCTGAGACGCAGAGGCGGTGAAGGCTCGGGAGAGCTCGAGCTCGTCTCGGGCGAGAGAGGAAAAAGAGAGGGGAAAGTGAAGCTAGAGGATGACAAGCGGGACCGGGGACCACCGTCAGTGAGTGAAGCATTTTTCTGTTTGAAGGACCGAGATGGCGAACAGAGGGGGGTGAATGGTCGCAAATAAATTTTCTCCCAAAATACTCCAACAAAAACCTCTACAATATCGCTCAAAGGAAATCGGGAAAAACCCGAAAAACTAGACAACTATGTGTACCCCTAGCTTGCATGGATAAGTACCATAAAATATGTGGGGACTTTTGAGTCACAATCCTGGTTGTCTAGTGTCCAAGATAAATAGGAATCAATTCAAACTCTCGCTTTTAGAAAGGACATCAATTCAAATCACAAAAGTCACTTTCAGAAAAGCAAAAGCAAAATTTCCAGAACTTGTCCTCAATTTACACAGGAGGTTGGTGGGTTTATGCACCTCACAAAATTTTGAGACTTTTTCTCCCTATGAGAATCAGAGTCATGAAGAACTCCACCAAATTTCTCCTCAAAAAGCCTTACATAAAAAACAGGAGAAATCTAAGAACACATTCTGGTATACTTGCCTTGATGCAAGAAAGTACCCTCCCGAGTCTGCTTGATTTGGAAGCCAAGAATGTAGCTCAACTCGCCCATCATACTCATCTCAAACTCTATGCTCATCACTTCAGAAAACTGAGACACAAGCGAATGAGATGAGCCACCAAAAATGATATCGTCCACATAAATCTGGACAAGAAGAAAATGAGACTCATGGTGTCTGATGAACAGAGTTTTGTCTACTATGCCCATTTTGAAGTCATGCTGAGAAGATAAGACTTGAGCCTCTCATACCATACTCTGGGGGCCTGCTTGAGTCCATACAAAGCTTTGGAGAGCTTGTATACATGACTCGGAAACTTGGAGTTCTCGAATCCTGGAGGTTGTTTGACATAAACCTCTTCCTCAATATAGTCATTGAGGAATGCACTCTTGATATCCATTTGATAGAGCTTGAAGCCCCAGGATGCAGAGAATGCAAGCAGGATTCTAATAGCCTCTATTTTAGTTACAGGGGCAAAGGTCTCCTCAAAGTCAAGACCCTCAACCTGAGAAAAGTCCTGTGCAACTAGCCTAGCCTTGTTGCGAATGACAACCCCATCCTCACTCTGCTTATTTTTGAACACCCACTTGGTCCCAATGACATTATGACCAGATAGGAGCTCGACAAGTTGCCATACCTTGTTCTTCTCAAAGTTCTCAAGTTCCTCATGCATAGCATTAATCCACGACTTATCGGATAATGTATGAGAAACATCCTTCGGTTCAAAGGAGGCAACGAAGGCAGAGTGGAGGCAGAAACTGGACAAACCTGATTTTGAGCGAGTGACCCGCTCAAACAGATCACCAATGATCTGATCAGGTGGATGAGCTTTCTGAATATGTCGGGAGGACTGTAGCGTAGTGGCCTCTACCTCATGCACAGAAGAGGTAGGAGCAGAGCCACTCGCTGAAGAAGAGTCGGAAGGCAAGGGCTAGTCTCCCTGAGGTGCAGAAATGGAAACAGGAGGCACCTCAGGTGTAGAGAGGACTGGATCGGGTGGAACACCATCATCTCCATCATCCTCATCTTCTACAAAGATGGTCTCGGAGGGATAAGAAGAGCCTGAAACATCAGGTCTAGCTCTTGGGCTAGCCTCATCAAAGGTCACATCACATGTCTCTATGATCCTATGCGCATCAACACTCCAGACCCTATAGCTACGAGAGGAAGCCGAGTAACCTAGAAAGATACCATCAGAAGAGCGAGACTCAAACTTATCTAGGTTACCAAACTTCAAGATAAAACACTTGCAACCGAAAACGCGAAAATGAGACACACTGGGCTTTCGCCCATACCTCAACTCATAAGAAGTGCGATGCAAATGTGCTCTCAAAAACACGCGATTAGAAACATAGCAAGCAGTAGCTATAGCCTCAGCCCAAAACTTCCTAGGAGTACTGTACTCCTCTAGCATCGTCCTGGCCATCTCAACCAGGGTCCTGTTCTTCCTTTCCACTACGCCATTCGATGAGGCGCGAGGGAGAAGAGAGCGATGCTCTAAACCAGGACTCCACACAAAAACTCTCAAAGTAGGAATTCTTGAACTCCGTGCCATTATTGCGTATAGCTCGTAATGCACCTGGGAGCTCAATAGACAACCTACTGATCAAACCCCTGAAGTGAGAAAAAGTCTCATCCTTCAAGGCCATGAAGAATACCCAAGAGTATCTAGAAAAATCATCAACGATGACAAGAACATACCACTTACCTCCTGCTGACTGCACTCTAGCTGAACCAACAGTGTCCATATGTAAAAGCTGTCCTGGTGCATCAGTCATCACTACGGTGACTGAAGGATGAGAAGCAGTAACCATCTTACCATGTCGGCAAGGAGAGCAAACTAAGTCTTTGACCATCTTGAGTTTAAGCAAACCCCGAATGAGATCGTGGCTGCTAACTCGGGTCAAATGATCAAAACCAATGTGACCAAGTCTCCTATGCCAGAAGGAGAGATCACAGGACTCAGAAGCAATCAAACATCGAAGAGAGTCTCCAGAAGAAGCAGAAAAATCAGCACAAAAGACTCTCCCAAATCTAGAAATCCCGCAAACTAACCCTCCTGATGAATCAAGGATTCTACAGGCATTACTCTTGAAGCTTACCTCGAAAGAGTCATCGATAAGCTGAGAAACAGAGAGCAGATTGTATTGTAACTTACCTACTAAGGCAACATCTTTAAGAATGAAATTTTGGTTAATGCAGATGGTACCTTTAGCAATGACTCTACCTGAAGATGCATCCCCAAAAGTGATTAACTCATCACCGGGGGCTCAGACTAGGGAAGAGAACCAACGAGAATATCCGGTCATATGACGAGAACAACCGGAGTGGACAATCCAAACATCTCCCTTCCCCATCCGACGAACCTGATCAAGACACAAGAGAGAAAGATGACTCAGTACTGGGATAGAGTGAAGACTTAGGAACCCAATACTGAACCATACGACACCTCAGAGTACCAGCCACAGAAGAAGACTGGAGCATATGTACTTTGCCTTGCTAGAGGCAGAAGCAATAGGAGTAACACCCTTCTGGTCAGAAGTCCTATGGACAACCCCAGCAGACCTAAACACGGTGGTACTCACTCTGGGAGCTACCACAATCTCACCACTCTTGAAGCCGCGCACAATGGTGGGAGGATGCGCCCGAGCGTACTCCAAAGGATCAAATCCTAGACCTTGATTGAATCTACTAATCTTGGATTGGTCTAGAATAAGATTGAGCTTCTTCTTGCCTCCAACAAACTTCTCGAGAGTACTCATAAGATACTGGCAATCTCGAAAGAAAGAAGCACAAGAAGAGCAGGGGAAGGAGAGGAAGAAGAAGAACCGAAAGAGAAGATCTCTCAAAGACGTGCTTTTGTTCCCTTAGCACGGTGTCTCAATCTTGAGGGCCTCGCAAGAAATGCAAGGAGCATCTCTAATCCTAAGGGTTTGGTCTTTTAACTTTTTCTTAAGCTCGACATAGATTTGATCCACATCATCCTTAACCCCAACATACAGCAAGCAACCAGTTTTTGACTTAACTAGTAAGTCCTTAGCAAGTTGATCACACTTGACATTCAAAGCATCATTGTCAAGTTTTAGTTGCCTCTGACCCTCACATGAGTGGTGGGTCATTAGAAGCATGCAATTCAAGTTCATCATTTCTAGCAGAAAGCTTTCTAAGGTGTTCTCTCATGGCATCAATTTCGACAAGCAATTTAGGGCCATTAGCACATGATGGAGTGGAGTGAGCATGAAGAAAACTAGCCTTAACAGGAATAGCATCAACGAACTAGTGCTAGCATTCTTCAACCTAAGACCATCAAGTTCAAACAAGCACACTATCATGTATGGTCCTTAGGTTCTCCAACTCCACAAGAATAGCATCACACAAAGAGCAATCATCGGTGACTCGGGAGGAGAAGATCTAAGTGAAGCTAACTCCGAGTCAAGGTACCTACTTCCTTCTCAAGCTCCGTACACCTAGCTCTAGCTCTAGCATGAAATTTTCCTAATTTGCGAAAGCTTAGTTGAGTGGTCATAGGAGGGTACCTCATCCGAGTCGCTGTAGAGCTCGGAGTCGCTGATGTCGTTGGTGTCGGCCATGAAGAACATGCCGGAGAAGTCGTCGCCGCCCTTCTTCTCTTGCGGATCATCCTCGCCCTCGTCGCTCCATGTCTCTGTGTCGGAGAGGTTGATGTCGTCAAGTGCGACGAGGACGCGGTGGAAGAGCTTCTTGTTCTTGGAGAAGTTGCGGTACTTCTTCTCGTGCATCGATTCACGAACTGGAGGCTTCTTGTTGCGGTTCTTGTCGGTGTAGTCGTTCTTGCCCGAACCGCCAACATTGTTCTTGCCCTTCTCCAGCTTGGGACAGTTCGCCCGAATGTGGTTGGGGCCACCACACTCGAAGCAGGTGATCATGCCACCACTCTTCCTCTCTCTCACCCTCTTGTATGCATGAGAAAACTTGCGAGCGAGAAGAGCAAGCTTATTTTCTAGAAATTTTTCCAATTGGTCATCGCTTAGCTCACAAAGGGCGGAAAGAGAGAAACCAATAGAAGGATCAGAAGAAGAAAATCCAATGGGATCGGTGACCAAGGCCATCGGCTGAGATTTCGTCTTCCGTGAGACGACATCGATCTCATGAGTCTTGAGGCGGGAATAAAGCCCGTCAAGAGTCAGAGTTGATAAGTCAGTGGTGTCCTTGATGGTGGTCACCTTCATCTCTCAAACACGCAAATCGAGTGCGGTCAAGAAATGCCGAGCATTGTCCGAGTCAGGGTATATGCAACTAACTGCTCGGAGGTCGCTCAAAATATTTGTAAACCGACCAAAACACTCGTCGAGACTCTCACCAGCGCGTTGATCAAACTTGTTGTACTCGCGCTTGAATCTGTCTGCCTCACGTCTTGATTTGAGTAGAACCCTCATGGTAAGCATCGAGGGTTACCCAAATCTCGTGAGCGGAGCGAAGGTGAGAAATCCTATCATACTCATCGCGGCTAAGACCCTGTATGAGAATATTTCTTGCCTTAGCATTCGCCTCAACGTCAACCATATTGATGGCCGTGACATTTTCATCAGCAAGAACCTCATACGGGAGTTTCACCTTCTGCCATATCAGGTAGCCCTGGGCAGTGATGTATGACTCCATCTGTGACTTCCAAAAAGGAAAATCAACTCCATTGAAGATGGGAGGCTTGGTGGAATATTTGTCCGTCGCCATGGCTCTTGAGACCGGTCAAGATCTAGAAAGAGCAGAACCGGCTCTGATACCAATTGAAGGACCGAGATGGCGAACAGAGGGGGGGTGAATGGTCACAAATAAATTCTCTCCCAAAATACTCCAACAAAAACCTCTACAAGATCGCTCAAAGGAAATTGTGAAAAAACCGAAAAACTAGACAACTATGTGTACCCCAAGCTTGCATGGATAAGTACCATAAAATATGTGGGGATTTTTGAGTCACAATCCTGGTTGTCTAGTGTCCAAGATAAATAGGAATCAATTCAAACTCTCGCTTTTAGAAAGGACATCAATTCAAATCACAAAAGTCACTTTCAGAAAAGCAAAAACAGAATTTCCAGAACTTGTCCTCAATTTACACAGGTGGTTGGTAGGTTTTTGCACCTCACAAAATTTTGAGACTTTTTCTCCCTATGAGCATCAGAGTCTTGAAGAACTCCACCAAATTTATCCTCAAAAATCCTTACATAAAAAACAGGAGAAATCTAAGAACACATTCTGGTCAAGAACTTCGAGCAGAAAGTTTGAGGCTTGGTTTTCACCTCATGTCGCCCAAACGGTGCAACAAGTGAACTCCAAAATTTTTCTGCAAGTGGATATCAGAGTCCTGCACCTCCTCCAATAAGAATCACTTGAAAAAGATTTTTCTAGATTTTTATAGAAATCAAAAACTGACTGCTACGCGAAGAATAAGTTCTGAACAAAGTTGGAACTTGAAAGAAAAGATGTTCTCTACTCAATCCAAGATTGCAAAAGAGATGTAAAACCATATAAACACACTCAAAACATCCAAGATCAGTAGCATTTAGAAGGAGGGGAGGCAAATCCAAATTTCTTGAAAGTAAATTGCGAGAATGTAATTGCGGGAAAGTAAATGCTGAATTTAAATTGCGTAAAGTAAAGACATAATGTAAATGCGCAAAATAAATTCTGGGGTGGATGGATAAAACTTTCATTTCTGGAAGGAGAGGTTACAAATCCTCACTTTCATGTGGGCAAAGCTCAAAGGAGCATTCACAAACCTCAAAACCTTCAAGGGAAGGAGGCTACCCCTCCACCCCTATTTATACTACTCTTGGGCCACCTACCACCCTTGGATGAGTCTCTCAACCCTAGAGCACTCATCTAAGGGCTAGGATTAACCCACACACACAGCCATGCAAGGGCTAACCCAAAACTCACACACATACCGGGTTTCCTTGCACGGTTTTCAAAGCATACTACCTAGACCCGCTAACCTATAAACTAGACCGCAATCCGACGACCCTCATTGATCCACGCGGCATCTAGCTAGTATCATCTCCTTTCCTTGTCTTCTTGAATTGCCCGGACTCCGTCTCCGATCATCTTCCGGCGATCTCCCAACCGTCTGGACCTCCGACGCTCCTCGCCTAGTCCCGGTCATCCTCCGCCTCACCATGACCTAGCACCGTCGCCCTACAACCATCAAAGACAAGGAAACACATCACATATCAATGCCCACAATGATATTCAATAAACCATCCAAATCATCACTACCACGCCCATACGGCCGGTACTGCCACTCCTGGCAGAAACAACTCAAATTGCTTTATTTTGAAAATCAATCCAAATCAAACTCAAACTTGAGCACACCTTGCTCAAATAAAGTCAAATACTAATCACAAACATGGATGGACCTCACATGGTCCTTCACTATTCCTGCCAGCAAACGGTTACAGAAAAAGGGGTTGGCCCACACGTCAGAGAGAGAGAGAGCGAGTCAAGAGATAAGTTTTGTCGTGACAGCTCCATGTGAGCATTAAAATGGCTATCAAATCGTGGTATATTTTTCTGAAACTTTTTTACCGACATCTCCTGGAAGTTCTAATCTCCCAATAGAAGTTTCGGGCTAAAATATCCTATAATGAATTAATTAAAATTCTGACACTGTACACTATACAGGATTTGTATTTTGGTATTTTATTTATTTAAGGGTGTAATTCAAATGAATTATTTTCTAAACTTTTTATATGAGTTCATTTTGGGTTATGGATATTTTCATAAAAATTTTAAGTCAAAATCTCAAGTAAATATTTTATAAAAATTCTGACATGAGGATTTTCAGTTTTTTATTGCCTCTATCCTTGAATTTTTAAAAGGCTTTTATGACATGATAAATTCCTGAGATGTTTATCAGATATATACACCACTCTGAGGGTGCTATGATAATTTTTATGGCTCCTGATAAGTTTCTATTATTTTTCATTAATTCTGACTTCACTGTTTTTGGTCAAAAAGAGATGACTAGGTATTTTATTTATTTCATTTTAGCACCTAGGATTTTTACTAGATAGTTTTACTGGTTTACCAGTATGAATAAGGTCTCATGGTAATTTTTCCCTTATTTAATTTTACCTCTTTACCTTCTTACCATTTTCCATTTGATAATTCTATTTGTTGGACTTTTCATACAAAGCATAAATCTAAGGAAAATCCAATAAAAACCAATAACACTAAGAAAACTCAGAAATAAATATATTCAAATCCAAAATATTCATTTCTATTTTATTATATTTTTCGGGATGTTACATTCATGTACAAATTACGAAACACATTAACTAGTTAGTTTGGCTACGTAACTGGGGCAGCCCGTTGCGTTGCTGATTAGTGTGTTGCATGGCTTAATTGAACTGAGTTAAATGACCTGAGCATACGATAGGCTATTCTACAAGCAGGTACAGAATAAAGTTTTTACATATATATATGTATATAAATATATATGCATATATATACACACATACACATATATATACACACACTATATATATATATAGGTACATACATACATATATACACACATATATACATAACTAAAACAAAACCTCAGACAATGTTTCTCTCGTGTGGACAAGGTTCATGTACAGTTCTATAGGAACTAGGAAAAACAAGTTAAAGCAGTTCCCGTAGTCCTCAGCATAGTGTTTTTGAATAGTATTTCTGAAAGATACGATACATTCATATGTATATATATAATAAGGTTTATGTGTAGTTTCTATAGGAACCAATATTCAAAAAGACGGCATAAGGCAGCGCTCCATCTCGCCTTAGCACAAAATTGTGCTCTAGGCGGAGGAGCCGCTTAGCTGGCGGAGCTCGGCTAGGAGTCAGAGGGGATAAGGGGGAGAGAGAGGGGGGACAATGGGAGGAGCTCGGTTGGGAGTCAGAGGGGATAACGGGGGAGCTTGGCTGGGCATGCGATCCTCATCTTCCTCGGTCTTTCCCGTCGCCGCCTGATCTTCCCTGCCGCGTGCGATCCTTGCCGCCCGATCTTCCCCACTGCGTGCTTCAACTTCCTCCCGCGCCGCCACGCTGTCTTCAGCGAGGTCTTCCCCGCCGCCACGTCGTCTTCAGCGAGGTCTTCCTCCCGTGCTGCCGGCTGCTTCAGCTTCCTCCCGCGCTGTCGACTGCTTCAACTTCCCGCGCGGGCTTCTTCTGGTCAGCCTCATTGATAAGAGCTCATTGATTTGTGCACACACATGTATGAGTTATGATTGTTGTAGAATTACTAGCAAGTAGCACGTAAAGATCAACCAAAATATATATGTAACTTCTTTGTTTGAACACAAAATATGCTTATAACTTACTAAGCACTTGAGAATACTTCATGCTCAGCTTGTATCGGTGCATTTGTATGTCCTCTATATGCTGAGCATGCAAACATGTATCAGAGTGTAGATTGATCACACAGAGGACTTATGTTATGTGTGAGACTTAGTTTAGTAATTATATTATATGTGAGACTATGTTTTGTGATTATATTCTATCTTTCATGTGTGTGTTTCACTCTTTTGTTTTGCTGCAGCCTGCCATTTTCTGAATTCCGCCTAAGCGCATCTAGGCGCCCCTTAGGCGGGCTACGCCTACCGCCTAGCGCTTTTTTGAATATTGATAGGAAGTAGGAACAACAAGTTAAGTAGTCCCTGTAGTCCTTAGTTCAGTATTTTTAAACAATATTTTCGAAAGATTTGATACATTCACGTATAACTGCTAAAGTTACTGTTATAAGGCCTGCATTAGATATCTTTCGCTCTCGTGTCATCCAAAATGAATCAAATCTGAGGCGTCAGTGCTACCCATTGTCCCCTGCACTAGGTCTACCAATCCAAGTCTGGAATGAGAAAGCAGTGATCGATACGCGAATCTTTAGCTCCTGTGGCACGCGCCCGGCCAAATCCCACAGGAGGAACCTGGGCTAGATGATGCGCATGGAATGTAACGTGTGTTAGCTCCCGTGCCTCCATCACTCCACTGTTCAGGCCCTTGTGACCTGCAGGTGTTTGCCACGTGTGAAGCGGCACGTGTCGCCTCTCCGTTGGCCAGCCGTCCAAGCCCCACGTGAACCGCGGCGACGGGCCACGTGCGAAGGTGCACCGTGCCCGGGTAAAGCACTAAACAATGCTAGCTCCATTATTAATGACACTTTATTTGTCCAAGGCTATATAAGATGTAGGTGTGCATAGTTGATTTTGCATGTAAGCCGAAGAAGCTAGAGCCAGATAAGCGCTCTGTAGTTGCCGATCTATCTAGCTTGAATCAACACAGCAAGGTGATGTGATAGAGCTGCATTTGCACCTGCACCTACAAAGGAAGAAGGGTAGAGGTAGAACTAGCTGTGAGCTGTGAGCTGCATTTGCAGTTTTGCACCCATGAATGTTCTTGATCCTCACTTCCTAGGTGCAGTGGCAGATGCAGCTGTCTCACAAGCATTCCATGTACAGAAGCTACTTCTCCTTTCTCTTATTTTTTTTGGTTACTCCAGAAAGTCTCATTATACAAAAGTAGCTAGCTAACTAGCTTGGATCAATATTGTATATGGCAAGAATGGTGTGATACGGCTGCATTTGCACCTGCACCTATTTCATCATACTTCTTGATCCTGCTTCTGACTTGCTTGGTGCCCTGGCAGATGCAGCTATACAACAAGAATTCCAAAGATACAAGTTAAGTTACTTCTATTGCTTCTTTTTCGTTCTACTGGAATCATAACTTTGCAATTGCTGCTTCATGGCTGTGTTTTGTCGGTCTCAGAACCGCTTAGCTAGCATGGCATGCATGTGTACCCCTACTCCTTTTGTTCCCCATTTCTCTCTCTTGACTCAATTACTAATATAGCTTTCTTACCTCTTTAGCTTGTCTGTTCATGAGATTACTTGAGGAATCATGTGTCCACTTCACTGTTCAGAATGTCTATTTGTTTAAATTCTAATTCGAAGCTAAATTGTTTCTTAGACACAGCTACTACAGCTGGCGTGTCATGCTATGTAAATTTTATGTTGCACTAATAATGGGTACATCCTTGATTTGAATTTATTTACGCAAAACGGCATCAATATTTACGAAAAGACATGCTTATGTAATTTCTCTTGATTGATTGAAATGTCATAAGTTCCTCACAAAGAAGAAGAAGATGATGATGAAATGTCATAAATTGTTAAGGCAACACCAAGCGTTCAATGCTAAAAATTAAAATTAAGTAGTGCTTCTATACATCACCCTCCTAATATAAGTTGCACAAATCTTGAAGCAAAACGAGCAAGTAAGTAATCACCATCCATCCTTCATGATGCTTTAATATTTGTGTAACTTTCAAAAAGTGATACATAGAAGCACCTCCCATTAAAATTTTATTTTGTTCTCTGAAATTTAATTCTATAGTTGAAATGAATATATAACATAAGATATCCTAATATTTTGATCCGTCTCAATTTGCCTTCGTTCAAGGGAAGTAGGATAATCTCCTTGGTCCATTTTATAATATTACTTTTCCGAAATTGTCATGTTTTTATAAGGTGGGCACGTAGATGTAGTGCTAGTTTATATCTTTTGCCCTTATTTCGTTCTCTCTTATAAGCATTTACAATTGGCCACACACACAAACCATCATATCTGATCTTCCAAAAGCACTTAATGGGAGGGTACTAAAACCATTTTTGTCTCATGAATTTCTTATACTTAGAGGGGTGTTTGGATTAGAGGTATTTCAGTGGAATGTTTCAGGATCTATTTCAAATTTAAACTAAATCCCAAAACTTTCTAAGAAATTACGCTCATCCAAACAAGGCCCTGAGCTTTCTAAAGTATTCCACCAGATCAAAACACGGCTTTTAAAATGAACCAGAGGGAGTACCATTTTTCTCTTACGATTATTGTTCACTTTAGTCATCTAATTTCTTTGGTTTGTGTTCTATATGCATGAAAGTACGTACATGAATTACTTATATTTAATAATAGTTGCAGGTTGTTATAATCTTATTACCTAGATTTAATTTGGGTTGTTCTGATTATCTATGTTTCATCTTTAAAAGCATGATGTCATAATGTTTCTTATCTCACTAACAGTTTAGGTCCTAACTAATTTGCTTTGGGTACTAGATGTTAGATTATTATGGGATGGCCCATAATTAATTTAATAGAAATTCCAAAAGGCCCATTAGAATACTAGGAGTCATGAAATTGGTTTAGTACCATATGGGTAATTGAGAGAAGATTTGACCAACTTAAATAGTTGAGTTGTGTGTCTCTCAATTAGCAAGGTGGAAAAGGGTAAAGGCTGTGCACACTGCTTGTATGCCGAGCCGAGCCGAGGCGTGGCGTGGCGTGGCGTGGCGTGGCGTGTGCGAGTGCACGGTTTATGACCAATAACCGCTGTCAGTTACTAGTAACTGACGTGGTTGATGGCTGGGTCATAAACACCGTCAGTTACTAGTAACGGACGTCTTGATGGCGTCGATTACTAGTAGCAGTCGTTTGATGGCCTCCTAAATGTCGCCGCGATTACCCTTCTGCGAGCCTATATAAGGAGGCGGTGGATGTGTTTCTGACGAACCAATACTGCTCTCTCTCAAGACTCAGTCTTGCATTTCTTGTCTCCCCACCTCTGTTTTCTTGCGCGCACAAGTAGCGAGAGGAGCGAGCCTCCGGAACCTCGCCCTTCTTGAGATCTTGCACGAGATAGAAGGCCGATAAGGTTTTGGGGAGCGACCACGCGATCGCTCAAAAGTGCTCACGAGCGCGCGTCGCGATCGCATCAAACGCTTCATCGCACCAACGCTTCATCGCGATAACTGTGATCGTCTACATCGACCGTCATGGCGAACGAGAATGTTTTACTGCGCTGTGCCAACGGTGGCACCGCTCAAGGGTATATCGACTTATACCGTGTTTTTATCGATTTGATTTCTTGTTCATTAGCCTTTGCATATGAGATAGATAATCTGTTATCTAGAACCTTTGGTCGTGAACTAGAAATGTGCAATTGTTTAAACATGATCTACATAATTTTGTGGATTAAAATATTGAGAAAATTCCTAATTTTTCCAACAATCCAAAAACCTTATTTTAGGAATTTTACAACTACTGGTTTCACTGCCGCGCTTAAGCCAACTGTATTTGATGGCGCAAATTATAAGCGTTGGCGCGCCAAGATGATTTTGTGGTTGACTGCCATGAACGTGTATCACGTTGCGCAAGGCAAGCCACGACTGAGTGGGCTCTCTCTGAGCGGAGAGTGCCTTCACCACATGGATAACTGTTTAGAGGCGCCGTGATTAGCGTTTGGGAGAAAATCTTGTTGATGTATATATGATTTTGCCAAGTGGTAAAGAAATGTGGGATGCACTTGAGGCAAAATTCGAGTATCTCGACGCAGTGAACTCTATGTCATGGAGCAGTTTCATGACTACAAGATGGTCGATGACCACTCTGTAGTAGAACAGCTCATGAGGTTCAAGCCTTTGCGAAAGAACTTGAGAATTTTACATGTGCATTACCCGACAAGTTTGTGGCGGGATGCATCATCGCTAAGTCGCCACCTTCTTGGAGGATTTTGCCACTACTCTAAAACACAAGAGACAAGAGTTCAGCGTTCTTTGGTCTCATTGGGTCTCTAAATGTTGAGGAGAAAGCGAGGGCAAAAGATATACGTGGGAAAGAAAGTTCTAGTGCCAATGTGGTACAAAGAAAATCTTTCAATTCAACAAGAAGAATAAAAATAAGTCCGAAAAGCCCGAGAACAAGAACAAGGCCGCTCAAACTACTAGCTTCAAGAAGAAGAAGAATAAAGGAAAGGGAAAGCGCTTGTATCAGTAATGGTATGCGATCATTGGGCAAAGGATTGCCCCGATCGTAAAGACAATAAGCGAAAAAGTCCGCTAACGTTGTTATTGGCAATCTCGAGGAGGAACATCCGGGTATGTTTCAATACCTACCGCTCTATCGGTATGTCGTTCACTGATTGGTGGATTGACACGGGGCCAATATACATGTTTGTCCGACAGATCCTTATTCTCTTTTACCAGTCGCAGGGCTACCTCCGTGTTGATGGGGAATGGGTCGCGAGCATTTGTGCGTGGAGTCGCACGATTGACTTGAAGTTTACTTCAGGAAAAATCGTGCGGCCGAGGAACGTGCATCACGTGCCGCGATAAATAAAAACCTTGTCGTGGTCTCTATTGTGTAGAGATGGTTTTAAGCTAGTTTTGAATCCAATAAATGTGTTGTTTCTAAAATTGGAACTTTTATTGGAAAAGGCTATGAGAGCGGAGGCTGTTCCGCTTGTCTTTGTGGACATGAATAAAATTGTGAATCATGTTTGTAATCATGAGATCGATGTTTGGCATTCACGACTTTGTCATATTAATCTTGGTTGCATGATGCGGTTAGCCAAGATGAATTTAATCCCAAAATTTACCCAAGTCAAAGGTTCTAAGTGTCAAGTATGTGTGCAATCTAAGCAACCTCGCAAGCCTCACAAGGCAAAGAGAGGCGAGAAACTTAGCACCGTTAGAACTAGTTCATACCGATTTATGCGAGATGAGCGGGAGTTGACAAAGGGTGGTAAGAGGTATTTCATGACTTTGATTGATGATTCTACTAGATATTGCTATGTGTATTTATTAAAGTCAAAAGATGAGGCTTTTCACTATTTTAAGATCTATAAAGCTGAAGCTGAGAACCAACTTGAGAGAAAAATCAAGCGGGTTAGGTCGGATCGTGGTGGAGAATTCTTTTCTAATGAGTTTAATTTATTCTGCGAGGAACATGGAATAATCCATGAAAGGACGCCTCCCTATTCGCCCCAATCAAACGGGGTTGCCGAAAGAAAGAACCGTACTCTAACTGAGATGGTTAACGCCATGTTAGAAACAATGGGACTTTCCAAGGAATGGTGGGGTGAGGCTATATTGATTGCATGTCATGTCCTAAATAGGGTTCCTACAAAGAATAAAGAAATTACACCATTCGAGGAATGGGAGAGGAAAAGATTAAATTTCTCCTATTTACGTACTTGAAATTTGTTTGGCTAAAGTGAATGTGCCTATCCCAAAGAAGCGTAAACTTGGACCAAAACCGTTGATTGTGTCTTTATTGGTTATGCTTTTCACAGCGTTGGATATAGATTCTTAATAGTGAAATCTGGAGTACCTGATATGTATGAAGGTACAATTTTTGAGTCCAATGATGCCACATTCTTTGAGGACTTATTTCCTATGAAAGAGACACTTACCTCATCTGGCCAAGAATCTATCTTCTCTCCTAAACCTTCCACTCCTATACAAATTGAGCCCATTTTGAGGAAAATCCAATAGATGAGGGCAATGAAATAACTCGTAAGAGTAAGAGACTAAGGACTACAAAGTCTTTTGGTGATGACTTCATTGTATATCTAGTGGATGATACTCCAAGAACCATTGAGGAGGCTTATTCATCTCGGGCCGACTATTGGAAGGAAGCGGTCCAGAGTGAGATGAATTCCATCTTGAGCAATGGAACTTGGGAAGTTGTTGAGCGTCCATATGGGTGTAAACACAGTAGGATGTAAGTGGGTGTTCAAGAAAAGGCGAGGCCCGATGGTACGATCGAAAAGTACAAGGCAAGGCTTGTGGCCAAGGGTTATACCAGAAAGAAGGCGAGGACTTCTTTGATACTTACTCACTGTTGCGGACCGACCACTATTAGAGTACTCTGTCTTTGGCTGCCTCCTACGGTCCGATCATTCATCGGATGGATGTAAAGACGGCTTTCCTTAATGGAGAGTTGGAAGAGGAAATCTATATGGATCGGCTGATGGATTTGTAGTAAAGGGTCATGAAGGAAAAGTGTGTAGGTTGTTGAAGTCTTTGTATGGCCTTAAGCAAGCACCTAGCGATGTACGAGAAGTTCGACAGAACTTTAACATCTGCGGCTTTGTTGTGAATGAAGTCGACAAATGTGTGTATTACCGCTATGGTGGGGGTGAAGGAGTGATTATGTGTCGTATGTTGATGACATCTCGATCTTTGGGACAAACCTTAATGTGATTAAGGAAGTCAAGGACTTCTTGTCCAAAACTTTGAAATGAAAGATTTGGGAGTAGCGGATGTCATCTTAAACATTAAATTGTTAAGAGAAGGTGACGGTGGAATTACTCTTGAGCAGTCCCATTATGTGGAAAAGGTGTTGAGTCGCTTTGGCTATAGCGATTGCAAACTGCTCCAACGCCGTATGATCCAAGTGTGCTATTACGAAAGAACCAACGAATAGCAAAGGATCAATTGAGATATTCCCAAATTATTGGTTCATTGATGTATTTAGCTAGTGCAACAAGGCACGATATCTCGTTTCTTTGTGAGCAAACTAAGCGGTTTGTTTCAAACCGGAGATAATCATTGGCATGCTCTTGAGAGAGTAATGCGCTATCTAAAAGGGACATCAAGTTATGGAATTCACTACACCGGGTACCCTAGGGTACTTGAGGGTTATAGTGATTCAAACCGATATCGATCTTGATGAAATAAAAGCCACAAGTGGATATGTGTTCACATTGGGTGGTGGAGCTGTTTCCTGGAAGTCTTGCAAGCAGACCATCTTAACGAGGTCTACAATGGAAGCAGAACTCACAGCATTAGATACAGCCTCTGTGGAAGCCGACTGGCTGCGTGAACTTGTGAAGGACTTACCGGTGGTTGAGAAACCGGTGCCTGCTATTCTTTTGAACTGTGACAATCAGACGGTGATTGTTAAGGTAAACAGTTCTAAGGATAACATGAAGTCATCAAGGCACGTTAAGAGGCGGTTGAAGTCTGTCAGGAAAATGAGAAACTCCGGAGTTATAGCGTTGGACTATGTCCGACGGCTAAAAACTTAGCGCATCCTTTTACAAAGGGACTATCACGGAATGTGATAGATGAAGCATCGAGGAGATGGGCTTGAGACCCACATAAAGTCATGTCTTAGTGGTAACTCATCCTATTTGATCGGAGATCCGTGAACTAGGATGTTGAGACAAGCTAGTGATTGGTGAGAGGAGAGTACTTCAGACTTAGTCCACTCCGTTTGAGATGCAATAACTCTCCTATTCGTATGGCGGGTTGGTTATACCTTAATGTATTCCGAGTGGCTTTGATAAGCGAGATGTTGTCCTACGTAACATCTTATGAGGAATACACCTATATGAGTTCGATTGCTAGTCACAGTCTATGAGATTGGGTGATCTCTAGAGGCTCATGAAAGGCTAAGGAGTATGACTTATAAGCTCCAAACCGAGGGGATGCATTTAGCGACCTAGTATCGATAAAGGACTTTTGGTGAAACTTGTTCGCACAAACTGTCAATTCAAGGCATAGTCCATTGTTGATTGTGGATGAGTGTAACCTTTGTTCTAGATGGAAGTTCAACTTAACGGTCTCCATCGAAAAGCGGTATATCAAACTACATTGGGCGAGAGTATTTCAAATGTGCCTTTGAAATTTGGTGGGGATTGTTAGATTATTATGGGATGGCCCATAATTAATTTAATAGAAATTCCAAAAGGCCCATTAGAATACTAGGAGTCATGAAATTGGTTTAGTACCATATGGGTAATTGAGAGAAGATTTGACCAACTTAAATAGTTGAGTTGTGTCTCTCAATTAGCAAGGTAGAAAAGGGTAAAGGTGTGCCACGCTGCTGCTGCCGAGCCGAGCCGAGCCGAGCCGAGCCGAGCCGAGGCGTGGCGTGGCGTGGCGTGCAGCGAAAGAAAGTCGTAGTCGAGTCGAGTCGAGTCGAGTCGAGACGAGACGAGACGAGACGACCGCGCGCGAGCGATCCGGACGTGATGTCTTTGGCGGGAGCGATGCATTTTGCCGTTTAATGTGGCGGTTTATGACCAATAACATTATCGATTACTAGTAATCGAGCGATTACTAGTAACGATCGCTTTGATGGCCTCCTAAATGTCGCCGACGATTACCCTTCTGCGAGCCTATATAAGGAGGGCGTGGTGTGTTTCTGAGACGAACCAATACGCCTCTCTCTCAAGACTCGATCTTGCATTTCTTGTCTCCCCACCTCTGTTTTCTTGCGCACAAGTAGCGAGAGGAGCAGCCTCGGAACCTCGCCCTTCTTGAGATCTTGCGAGATAGAAGGCCGATAAGGTTTTGGGGAGCGACCACGCGATCGCTCAAAAGTGCTCGAAGCGCGTCGCAGACCGCATCAAGCGCTTCATCGCACCAACGCTTCATCTGCGACAACTGTGATCGTCTACATCGACCGTCATGGCGAACGAGAATGTTTTGCCTGCGCCTGTGCCAACGGTGGCACCGGCTCAAGGGTATATCGACTTATACCGTGTTTTTATCGATTTGATTTCTTGTTCATTAGCCTTTGCATATGAGATAGATAATCTGTTATCTAGAACCTTTGGCTGTGAACTAGAAATGTGCAATTGTTTAAACATGATCTACATAATTTTGTGGATTAAAATATTGAGAAAATTCCTAATTTTTCCAACACTAGAGTTACAGTTTAAGTCCAAGTTTCTTCAAGTGACGGGAACTTGTGAATTGCGCTTCAACTTGGATATAAGTCGAGCTTAGAAGATATGTGCATTCAAGTATTTATGTATGCATGCACTTGCAAACCATATATTTTGTTCTTGAGACGCTTATAACGCATATGCGTGCACGGTGCACTTATTACTACTCGTAGTGCAGGACATATATATTAGCAGTACATATTCTTTCTTTTTTTAAAAAAAAATGCACATATATCAGTACGTTCATCACTTATTTTATGAGAGGATATCCCCATCACATAGCATTTCACTGGTTTATTTCCTGCTAGGAATTTTTTTGACGAAAACAGTTGGACCAGGTAGGTCCGACTGTCATATAATATTAATAATTATGATAACAAATAATTACAATGGGGAAAGGGGAAAGAGAATAAACAGGGAAAGTAATTTATAGAGTTCTATCTATCCACTCTTGAATTGAAGGGAAATATTTCATCTTTGCTCTATGGATAACCATGGCAAACTCAAACTTTAATTTGTCCTTCCAGCTTTGAAGTGTTGGATCAATATGTTCGAAGACTTTGTTACTTCTCGCAATCCATATGCTCCAGCTGACAGAGTGATAATCTCCATGAAAAATTGATAATTGAGACAATCCTTGATATTTTCTAGAGAATCCAGTGTTAATATACCCCCAAAAAAAAAAAAATCATTCTATTAGGACAGATTAGATCCCAACATGCCCGTGCAAAGGAGCAACTGAAAAATAAGTAAAACAGAGTTTCTTCAACATCTTGTTGGCACAGTTGTAGGTCTGCAAAATTCTGATTTTTCTTCCCAAAAGGTTTTTAGTATTAAGCCTGTCCTTTAACAACAGCCAGAAGAAAACTGTGTCTGGGTTGACAAGAACTTTTCCACTACCATCTCAAAATCGTGTGACATTGCTGGTGCCCAATTAGGATTCTGTAAACTTTAGCAGAAGAGAATCCCTAGACAACAACCTCCTTGTCATCTGTAATACTAATCTGCTCAATGAGCTGTTCCATTTGGCAAAATTGTTGATACGATTGGACAAACAGGTGGAGATTGAATAGATCCAGCAGGTCCTGAGTTTGCAAACTTGTGCTACTGTCAGATTCTGAACTTTAACAAATGAAAAATGTTCAGGATTTTGAATCATGAGAAGGTTATTATTCCATGAGTCTTGCCTATGGAACAGTTGGCAATACATTTGTAGGCAGTGATTATTTTTTTTTCCCAAATTATCTTTCCACCAGAAGGATCCTTCAGTATGAGTTGAGGGGAGACGATTGTTCCGATAGCAAGTATGCCAAATGAGATTCACCCAAGGCAACTGGTCTTCATTAAAAAACTTGTGCAGGTTCTTTAGGAGGAGAGCATCATTCTGCACTGAATGCTTTAGGACTCATAGCCCCCCTTATGCCATTGATGGTTTCTTTGCATTAATATCCGAACCTCTCCACGAACAACGTCTATTTGGTTGATGACAGTCTGAGGCTGCTCTAGGCAACACATATGAAAGATTGGGAGCTGTGTGAGCTGAATTCACCATTGTCAACTTTGCACCATAGCTTGGAAATGCTGAACAGCTAGCTAGCCGTCTTTCTATTCTCTGAACCAGGGGAAAGAAACTCCACCCTTGCTAGCCGTCCTTTCTTGCATAAAAGAAACATAACTTTTCACTCGTATGACCCAAGCACATATGCCAAAGCTTAATGATACGAGGATTTGATGCAATAGTAGAAACCAGGGTTCCAAATTTCGTTTTCGGTTTACATTTCGTTACCCTCCGAAATCTGAAATTTTGGCAAAATATCGTTAGTTCGTACAAAATCCAGACAAAATTCAAAAAGCAAAATTCAAATATGGAATTTTTTGGACAAAAATCCGAAATTTCGTCGAAGATCACTTTCTTGTGGGTTATTGATGTAATTCCAGTCAAATCCAGCAATAAAAAAAACAAAATCAAGTTGGATTGCATGAAATTTCGGCCGGTTTGGGCGAAATTTTGATGAAAAACGAAATTACTGTAGCAATTTCAAATTTTTTTTAAAAAAAATATCCGGTTGGTAATTTGGATCTCGTGGGGGCCCGAAATCCAAGATTTCGATGAAATTTCACTGAAATTTGAATCCATGGTAGGAACAACTGCAGAATCTGTAACTGTAGATCCTTTCAACTAATAAACACTATTGATTCTATTGGTTTTCATAACTACAAGGTTGCCTTTTGAAATCTTAAGAACACCATTTTCACTAATATACTTATAATCCAAAGATTCTATGGTGCCTAAAAAATAAGATTTCTTTTCACTCTGGAATATGGCAAACATTTGTAAGAGTCCTAACAATGCCGTCATGAGTTTTAATTTGAATAGAACCGATGCCAATAATTTCAAGTGGAGACTCATTATTAATAAAACATTCGCCACTACCAACATAATCATAAGTAGAGAACCATTCTTTAAATAGACAGATATGAAAATTGCAAGCTGAATCAATTATCCATGTAGTTTGATTCTTCAAATTGGAAGTGATGATTAGAGCCTCACAATTAGATTCATTTTCAAACAGACTAGTCTTAGCAGGTTTTTCCAATTGTGTCTTTTTGTCTCTTTATATCTTGTTTTTCAGATTGTGTCTTTTTGTCTCTTTATGTCTTGTTTTTTTAACTTGAAACGATGAGAAATATTATGACTAGATGTCTTGCAATAATGTCAAAAATTGCTGAATTTATGACCTCTTGATTTAGATCTAGACTTTCATCTATAAAAATTGCCTTTATGTTAAGATCTACCTCTAACAATTAACCCCTTAGCCTTATCTTCAGAACGAGAAACAATATCAAATTTCTTCTTAGAAAATAAATTTGATTTAACGTTCTCAAAACTAAGAGTATCATGATTGCCATAAAGCATAACTTCCTTGAAAAGTTTAAATGTAGCAGGCACAGAGACGACAACATAATAGCCTTATCTTCATCATCAATTTCCACCTCTAATTTCTCAAGATCAATGATGAGATAATTGAACTCATTAAGATACGTTCTTTGAGACACAATTTGTTGGCGAGACTTTTTTTTTGTGTACAAAGCTTCCAATTGCTGCCACAATTTTATGTCGGTAGTCTCATTAATAACTTCATGCAAACCATATATACATAAACTGAGTTGTACGACACATAGAGTTTTCTGGTCAAGTTCCTCCCATTGCTCATCTGTCATCGTCATCAGTTTAGCTTGCGATACTTTTCTGGTGCCCACATGTGTGAGAATGACTTTAATTGAACCTGTCATATAAAAAAACTGATCTTGTCATCGAACTTCTCACTGTCAAATTTAGTAGATGATACGGTGAAGAATAAAATTGCAGATAAAAAATGGTAGATTAAAGAAACTTCCTGGTATTTTGTTTTTTCCCTCACGACTGATTTATAATTTTTTTCAACTCAGCCGTTTTTTTGTTTGTTTTCTTCTCAGCCGATTCCTTTTAACTCCTTATCCCTTCACGGGCGCCTTATCCTCACGGGGAAGGCCAAGCCCTTAATCTCCCGGCGCCCTCGATCTCCTCACGGGCGCAACGCCCAGGAAGCTCGATGGGCGGAGCGACGGCTAGCAACCCGTCGACCGGCGGATCCTAGGCGGCAGCAGGCTCGAGGACTGCACGTATGACCGGCTGAGGCGGAGGGCGGTGTGCTCGGGCGGGGAGTCCAGCGGGAGGCCGGAGGACAGCGCTCGAACCCAGGAGTGTAGCGATGGACCACGCAAAGGGCTTGTCGAGCAGATCTGGCAGGAGGCATTGGGGCCGACGTCGGAAGAGGACACGTGCGGAGGTGGAGGATCAAGGTCAGCATGCGGGCTGGAGCAGGTGACGGTGGAGGTGGTCGCTGGAGGGCTAGCCGTAGCGGGTGAGCGTCGGCGTCAGGCGACCAAAGCGTCGCGGGGAACCGACAGATGGAGCAGATCTTGCACCGTCGCAGATCGGTCGGCCGGGAGCGGATCCAGCGAGGAGACCTATGGGGTCTGATGCAGTCGCCGAGGCGGCGTGCGACGGCCCGGAGTGGCGCGGCGGAGGCCGTGACGAGCGGCCGAAGGTGTGGGCGGCGGGAGCCGGAAGGACGCGTCGGCATTACTGTGCGCGGACGATAGAGACGACGTAGATTGGAACTAAGGTGGGCGTGGCCCGACACGGCACGAGCTCATCGTGCTTCAGGCCTAAACTGTGTCTGGCCACGACGGCCTGTCGTGCTATGTCGGGCTGGTCCGGCTCGTCTTCGGTGAGTCCAGGCACGGCCTATTTGTGCTTCGTGCCTGTTTCGTGCCGTGCCGGTCCAGGTTCGGCCTTTTTACACTATTGCGATGAGAGGAAAGGACCCGAAGTTGCCTGCAGTAGTATGCGCATACGGTGCTACGGTATGCAACGAATGTATAGCCTAGTCGGCATTGATGTAGGAGATTATGGAAGACATCGACCAGTGCACGTTACGAACATATATATATATAGTCAAAAAAAAAAGCAATCGATTAGTGCGTACTAAATGGCAATACATGCACATTCGTATGCATGAGTACATTACACCATCACATGTATTATCCTTAGCTCCCTGCATACTCTCTCTCCCCTTTTCCCTCGAGCCAGCCGCACCCATGGCCCACCTCCCTCGGTCCCTCTGCCCGGCTCCCACCTCCCCTCTACCTCGTCTTCCTCGCTCCCGTCTCGCCTCCCTATCGCCTCACCAGCGCCTCCCCTCTCCTCTCCCACCAGCACGGATCGAGCACTCGAGCTCCCCTCCTCTACTCACCTGCCGAGGCGGACGCGATGCGGCGTGGGAGGTGAGAAACCCGAGAGGCGAGGCGGATGAGGCACAGGAGGCGGAGCGGTAGCAGCCATGGGAGGAGGAGCGGCCGTGAGGGAGAAGGGAGGCGGAGCAGCTGAGCGTTAGGCAGAGCGACCGCATGGGAGGAGTCGAGGCGTCGGGACTCGGGACACAGGTCCACAGCGGCCACGGCGCGGGTGCGACCATGCTGACCACAGCGACGCGCCCAGGTACGCGGAGATGGGAGGGAAGGGCGAGGAGGGGAGGGACGGGCGCGGCCACACGAGCACTACGAGGCTGCGGTGGAACGGACGGGGCCGGTGTGGCCATATCGTCTCCCTCCCCACGCCCTCCCTCTCCTTTCACATAGCCCACACCTCGCCTCCCTCCATCTCCTCTCCCCACACCGGCGGCCCGTCCCCACTGCCCTCCCCATGACGGTGCTCCCCTCCCCACGCTGGACACCACCGCCCACTCCCCTACTGCGTGGCGTTACTGCTGCGTGGAGTGGGTGCTGCTGCTCGGGGTTCGGGGAGTGGCGACAGAGGCAAGGTAACACGCACGGGAGGCTGCCGCAGGCGAGGTGACCACGACGCGGGAAGGCGAGAGGTCGCGTGTGCCGCACGCGTTGTCGCGGTTCGACCGCGTCTTGCCGTCGTCTTCGCCGCGTGTCGCCGCGGCCGACGTCGTGCGCCGTCGGTGTCTGCGTGCCGCCGCGACGAATAGGCTCTTTCGGGCCCAGACTATCGTGCCAGGCCGTGCCGCCCACCGTGCTCAATTGGCGGGCCGACGACGCCCGCAACCGTCTTTGGCCGGCCGGTCCTTTTGAAACGATGTCGTCTTGGGACCGTTGGTCGTCTTTGGCGGGCGTGCCTCGGGCCAGCCCAAAATAGCTCGACCCAGTGCCCACCTCTAATTGGAACCCCAGGAATGCTCCGATACTACTTGTTAGCTTAGATGCAAAGCACGCAAAACGAGAGACACAATTTTTACGTGGAATAAACACAGGAGACAAAAAAAAAATAGTTCAGGATTACATATACGTGGGGTTGGCTTATATAGCTAAAAGAAAATTGTAACTGTATGGAAAGTTTGGATAATTAGAAAGGTTGGATATTGAGTTATCTCCCACAAATTGCATCTATTTCTTCTTTAGAGAAAGGTAGCTGAAGTATGTCGAGACGAGCAGAATGATGGATCAGCTCTGAAAGATTGAAAAACATTGTACTGAAGGATGTTGTTCCAAGCCTGTCCTTGTAAGCCTCCCATGGCAAATCAGCTTTCTCAAAATGCCCAAACTTTTCTTCACCAGACTGATTTTTAATCATCTGAATATGATTTTTCCTGTACTTTTATAGTGGCATTAGCATCGAAGAATTTTGTCCCGACCGTGCTGTCGTAGCAAGGCACGAGGCAGGCGACGGGAGTGCGCGACCAAGCAACAACGAGTCCCGACCGTGGTTGCATCCAATGGATGGCGTCTGGGAGCTGCATGCTCGAGACGTGCAGGACGGGGAGGCGGTGGTACAAGGGCTAAGGATGAGGATGGTCGGTATGCCGTATGAGGCACATCAAAAAATTTTGACAAAAAATCAATATTTAATTGGTATATTACATGTATATACTAGAAAGTTTGTTGAAAATTCAAAATTAGAGCTGTGTGCTAGTCCAACCCACTCCAATCGGGTCCGTAGGCCGTAGCCTGGCCGGCTGGCGCTGGCCCAACCTCGCGCGGCCTAACCCCAACTTGCCAAAACTCATCCTTGCGACCTGTGGGCAGCGGCACAGCGCCTCCAGTCTCTAGATCGGCAGATCCACATCCTTTCCGTGACTTCCATCAGGCGTCGTTGCCAATTAGCCTCCTGCCCTGCCTCCAGATCGGCAGATCCGCTGGCCACCGGCGCAGCGCTGCACCAGATGGACCAGATCAGCCGGTGGCGACTGCAACTGGCCGCGGAGGGTTGATGGGTCAGGGGTCACAGGGCGATGGGCTGCGCTGCCGTGGACTCGTGGAGGTGCGTTGCGCCGGTGCCGTTGCCGCGGAGGCACGGAGGGCTCACCACTGACGCCTGACGAGGCGACAGGCGGAGGTGCGGAGGGCGCAGAAGGTGCCGCGGTGCGGGGGAGCAGGCCACCTGGGCTGCTTACGCCGCCGAGGCGCAGGGGAGCAGGGGCGCGCGGGGAGCAGCAGAGCAAGGACGCGCTGAGCCTGTGCGCCGGACCGCCGGTCGCCGACTCGCCGGTGCCCACTGCCCAGTGACGCGGAGGAGCAGGCCAGCAGGTGCGCAGGGGAGCAGGAAGGCTCTGAGAGTTGAACAACCATACCAAAAAAGTTACTTGCTCAAATCAAAAAACAAAAGAGGTACCCAGGAAACCTGAAAAGTTCATCTAGTTTCATTTGTTATTGTTGATTTGTTCACCTTAATGTCCAACAAGAAGCACTGAATAGAAACAAGAGGAAATATATTACTACTGGGATGGATAAGGTTGCAGACAGAACGAACCTTCTCAGGTGATAGCGATCTCAAGTAGTCCAGCAACTCATTTTTCTCTTCTCCAGCGAACTGTTGCATTTGAAGGGAAGAATTTGTCCTCTTGAGTTCATGTCGCTCCTGCAAGATGAAAAATAGAATAAGCATCCAATTAAAATTCCCAAGCAGCAGTTGAAAAGTGAAAGCTTAAGTCTGCAAATATTATAAAGAGCAGCAATCGGATTAACTTTTGTTAAAAGTACGATGACCTTGAGTATTACAAAAAAATAGCCTATCTTGTGCTAAGCAGACATTCTTGACTCTGATTGTGGCAATCTATTATGTCTGCTTTTTACTGAAGGTAAAAATTGCTTTGGTAAAATCCATTATGTTGATTGCCACTGCTGAACACTTAGAAATATTGATGCAGAGATGACCGAACCGGCGGAGGAGGGAGCAGGTTCAGCGGGAGGCAGGCCTACAGGGCAGGCTGAAATCCACCCTGTGGCCGTGACGTCGAGGATGGACCCCCCTATGCCCATGTGAAATCCTCAATTTAGTTATTCAAAAATCAATCTTCCATTCTTTTGTTATGTTGATTTGTAATGCCAGTGAATCATGATTTGCGAAATGTAGACCGTAAAGTATTCGAAAATGAAGAGGAAGCATGTAGATTTGAAGTCCTTGTGGGATAACTCCGAACACTCATTATGAAAATTTTGGATCCACCGCTGAGATGGGAGATGGCGAAGGATTACGGACACAACGCCGCTCCATCCTCGGCGGCAGCCGTGCGGAGGTGCTGCGGCGCGACATGGTTAGGAAAGGGTTAGCAGTAGTAGGTTTGGTGAAAAATCCGAAATATCCTCAGTGAAAATTATAATTAAAAAGAAAAGTCTATTATACCTTAAACAAATTAATAGCTAGATTTAGTTTCTACTACCATCCTTCACTACCAGTAGAATGTACCATAAAATTTCTATTCAGGATACATGTGTAATGTTGCGGCAGCAGGAGATCGGAGTCGATCTATCTCTAAGAACTACTCTGTTTCTACGTATCGAAATAGTTCCATCTTCTGATAATTACTAGAGAAACTTGGCGAGAAAAATGATAAGCTAGTTCAACATATTAGTACATGACAGTGACACCTGATCATCCGTGCTCAAACTCGCAGGATTGAAAAACACATAACAACGTAGTACATGCTGCTTTAATCAACCAAGCACAAGCTGAATTTATGGTTCATGAATCACATATACCATCAGGTTTGTGCACACCACCTTATTCCAAACAGACAGCAAATCACCACAAACCAGCTTGATTGTGAATACCACACCAAGCTGGAGATCGAAAGCTATCATACCAGTGCTTGACACACAAATTCAAGCATACTCAAATCAGGTAGCTTGGTGAAAAGCGAACACACCATTTATTCGTTGTGCAAGACTGCATCTAGCAACATAAATTGCACGCGAGCCACACTGTAGAACACAAACACACTTGCAAACACACAGCCAATGGGAAACACATCAAAAGCTGCGAGCAACTCGTAACAGAAGTAAACTGTAAGCCGACCTCCCTTCCGATGCAGAACAGCACAGGCAAGAGCAGCACAGGAAATTACCTAGAAAATGAAGAAGGAAAATAAACAGTATTATTAGATAGCAAATTAATGGCACTTGCTCAATCTATCTATATGTATATAAGAAATCCATGAACAACAAACCTTAGAAGTGAACCCCTCGGGATGGTCTTCTTGTAGTAAGCCGAGTGGCGTGTTTCAAAGAGCGATTGATGATGGTTGGCCTCCAAGCCATCCCAGTGGAGCTTATCCCACAAGTCCTTCTCGCAGTCCACGATCGGCTTAGGACCTCCACGTGCCACAGCAGGCAGGCGTCTCAGGCCCCAGCAGTCCCGAAGGCTGATCGTCTCCAATGCCGGCGCGGTCAATCTAGCCTCGCATATCTGCTCCAGATTGTGGAGATGTTGTAGCTCGATGTGCTTCAGTTCGTTGAATGTGACACCAGCTGCTATTTCGTTAGGGTCCTTGTTGTCCACTGGGAAAACATGTTGGAGATTACCGCAGTACGTGATCTGGAGGGTCTCCAAGCATGGCAAGCTGAAGGAAATGGGGAGGATGAACACCAGCCTAGGGCAATTCTGCAGGTATAGATGTTGTAGGCTTCGAAAGCTGTGAGAGGAACCAACGATATAAATCATGATTATGACGGCATCATGGAGAGATTTGGCAAATAAAAAAACAATAGTAGATATTACGGAAGCTATACTACATAGGGATTTTTTTAGAAAAAAGTATACTGAATATTGTTATCTCATGATCCTAGAAAAAATCATATACAAAGCACCGTTTCTATTAAGTATGAACAGAATAATTAACTGTTGATATAATAAACAACAAATAAAACAAACAATAGAAATACAATCCAATATACCATTAAAATCTATACATATCCAAAACTGAATAGTCAAGAAATCTCGTACACTAACCTATTTTAATTGAAAAGAACCACTTTTATAATTTGATATAAATACAATTATATTCTAAACATGACATGAAAAAAAATGAATAAACAGTAATATATTGTATTAGTGGTCAGCTATAATAGCTATAAGCTATTAGCTCTAGCAGTAGTAGTGGTCTCCTATACGGCCATGGCTAAGTTAATTTACAGAATTTTTTGGGCGTAATGTCATGTTTCATGTAATGAAAAGCTATAGAGAGCTATTGCTAGCTATTTAGGACAAGAGAAAGAAGCACACCTGTCACTAGTAATTCCTTTGCTCCAAATGCAATAGGCCATTGGGAGATCACACACTGAAAATGTCTTCAAGTTAGGAAAATTTATATATCCTCCTTTGTGACAAGTAAAGAGATTGTACAGCTTGGGGCACCTCTCAACATGACACCATTCGAGGGAGTACCAAAATGCTGGACTTGGAGTGATAGCCACGATTGAGAAACTGTCATGCACATGCAATGATTGAACTTTCCAATTAAGGAATCGTATACAATTTTCACTGCCGTGCATACTCTCTAAATTGTGGCTTCCTTCACCAATCTCAATGTGCACATCCAAAGCCTCAAGTTGTTGGTGATCCCACATCAAGGCAGAGCATGCAACATTCTCCCCATGGCCAATATCCTTGTACGGCAACAAGGGTCCTGTTGGGAGCATGTCCACTTGGCTGGGGTCAATCACCTCGATACTTTTGGTGATGCTAACTCGACTATGTAACATAGAGGACACATGGATGTGCATCTTATTGATGTTCTCGATTGTCTCCATCACTGACCAAAGGAATCTTCCATCTGTAAAAGTAATAGATGTCTCGATATCAACAAACCTCTCTATTCTCCACAACTGACCATTGGTCTTGCCTTCTCCCCGAGTGTCTACATGTAGCACTTCCAATCTAGGGCTACGTCCATGCCAGAGTAGGCTCTGGAGTTGCTCACAGCCTAGTAGGAATAGTTTCTTGAGTTGTGGGACCTCCATTGCATCGATGTCAAGTGTTTTGATGGCCGTACCAGAGAGGTTCAACTCCTTCAAATTGGGCAACGCACGCAGGAATACACTACGCAGTCGAGCACAACCCTCTAGGGAGATCTTTGTGACCTTGGCTTTGACTGGATCTTCACTAGGCTTGGAACGCAATTCCTTTTCTGGTAGCTGTATGCGATGAGTCCAATTCTCTGCTGAGCCATAACCATCAAAGCTAAAAATCTCGAGCAACGGAGCTCTTTCAAGTGCAACATGCTCCAGGCTGGAACAACCATCAAGAACAAGCATCTTCAGGCTTCTTGCTGAAGATACTGCAGGCAATGATTCCATGCGAGTGTTACCAGACAGGTCAAGGAGCTCCAGATTCTTCATATCTACGAAAGAGCAACTGTCCACTGTGATCACTTCTGAAGATTCGGTTACTCGGAGCTTGTGAAGGTTTTGAAGCTTTCTCCATGCTTGAATTATAGTCCTCCATGAGATTCCCTTTGTATTTAGCTCCCTGAGATTGGTCATCAGTTCTATCATCTGGGGCAATAAGAGAAAATATGTGGAACGTAAATCAAGCACCGACAGGTTTGGGAAACATGGCCCTTCACCTTGCTCCTTCCCTGTGTTTGTACAGTGGTCGAGCCAAAGGAATCTAAGGTTGTGGCAGCATAGGAAAGGAGGTGATGAAAAATCAAAGCTGCACTTGGAGAGTTTCAGCACACGGAGGTTGATGGCCAGTCGAAACAAATCATTACGTAATTCTTGCTGACCATCTCCCCCAAATGTAAGAAAATAGGATGATGCACTAACAGGAACATCTGAGATATTCTGTGCTCCTGGGTTTTTTGAGGTGGTTGACTTCCAGCCTTCATAGGGTTTTATTCCCCGATCCAAATAGCCTGCCAAAAATCCTGTTTCAAGGGAAGAATAGCCCAACCGTTGTATCCCTCCATACAATGCATTGCCAACCTCCCAAGCTCTGTCCCCTTGGAGGATTCCATCACATATCCAATAGTTGCAAGCATGAGTATCCCAGCCATAGTCAACTCTGATAGAGTTTCCAGCTAGTTGTTCTGTCAGGAACAGTGAGTACAAGAAGCAATCCACAACTGTTGCTGGGTTGATGTCATCCATGCCGGTGTAACCAATCACTTCAACAGCTTCTTTGTGCAATAAACGATGCACTTTTTGACTGTGATATGTACGAACGTCGGGGATGAAATACATAGATATGAGAACAGAACTGGACCTCAGCTTCTGTTCTCCACGTGAGAGCTGAAATCTTCCGTTATTGGTCCATAACAATTTACCTTTACCAAAAGTTCCGACTCCAGGAACTCCACACTCTGCCAGATCAATCTCTCCGTCTCCTCCGTAATGAAAAATCAACAGAAATCTTTCGTTTACTAGAGATTCATGGATCTTACTTCCGATGCTTGTTATCTCTGATCTAGAGCTGTCATCAACCCCTCTGAAATCATCTTCCTGATCCTGCTTATCAAACGTGAGCATTAAATGACGAAGGCTTAGCTCCTCCGCAATTGCCCTCTGCATTGCCCTTTTGCTTTTCCATAGAGAGCAGTCTACGTGGATAATTTTGCCAAAATGATTTCTTGTGCTAGAATCACTTGCTGTGGATTTTAGGAGTTCGGCTACAACTCTAAGAACAGCAGATGCCCCCAGACCATACCAGCCACGAAAGAGGAATGCTTCAGTTTTGCCTTTACCGTCGCTATCACGCAAAAGATCAAGCAGTTGTTTGACGGCGTCTTCAAAATCCCTTACTTCCTGCAGTCATGAATGGCTGTTAGATATGACTTCCACAATGCATATATTGGTACTATAACTTTAATAGCTATTTTGCATATGAATGAACTAAAGCAACCAATGATGCTGTCTTAATTACAAGGTCAATATAATCTCCCGATCTCGACGTGCCTGCTGCAGCCCTGTCTCCCAAGCGTTCAAAGGTCAAGGGCTCTCGTGCGTTTTATAAGGTACAAGGATGGACACACATCGCACGCACAACTCACACACGCGCACACACGCATATGCGTCTACTACATATGCTAAGAAAATTGATTAGATGCTTCAGAGCCTCCGGAGCGTGGGAACACGCTATCCACGGAAAGTACACATATGTGTACCCAGACTACTTTTTATTTTTAGGATGAGGCCTGTGAGTCAATCTAGGATAGACGACCAGATCTTTCTTGTTAACATACGAGCATCCTCAGAGTGCCTAATTATTTTATTTAATTATTATTTTTAATTTTAGTTATTTATGGATTTACTTTAGAAATTGTGTGGAAGTCAAATTATTAATTTTCCTTATTTTTCATTTTAAATTTAAGTTTAATTTATATTGTAGTTGATATGGACCCTTTAAGTCGTTATAACTTGGACCCGACAGATAGGCGGCCAGATCTTTTTAGTTAATATGGATGCTTCCTTAGAGTGCCTAATTTGTTAATTTAGTTGTATTCTAGCTCAGGTTCAGCTTAGGATTGTTGAAACTTTAGATAGGCATCTTATGAATGAAATTCTACCTCATTAATCATGTAAACCGGGATCTGGAATCTACCATCATCCTTGTCATTTTGATAAACTATTTTGTGATTCCTAAAAATGGTGCTTGTGTCTTGCAATTGTTTTTCTTTTCAAAAACTAGGTGCATTTTCATGTAAGGGTACAAATATGTATATTTGATAAAAATAACACCTGCTTGTCATGCCACTTTTAGTAGCACCGACTACCACACAAAGAGGCATCACTAATGCCTCATCTTAGACCGTTCTTAACTTTGCCTAAAAAGCCATCTGTGAAGGGTAGAAAATATTCCTCCAGAATTATCACAGACGGTTAATACAAACCAGATGTCTGTGTTAATCGCTACTATATGTGCCTAGATAATTTTCACATACCATTCATTGAGAACAACCATCTATGATACAATTTATTAAACCATCTATGATGTACAAAATAATCATAGATGGCTAATTTTTCGAATTCGTATGTGATATGACATAAACAGTTGATATCTCATAGTCATATGTGATTAGTCAACTTGTCATAGACGGTTATATTTGTCCAATAATTTGTTTTGTATCATAGACAATTATTTTTTGTTACCCATCTCTGATGTGTGTAAACCTTTGACAGTCAACTTAATTTCTAGATCTGTCTATGATATTTCAAATACCGTTGTTTGTTAGTTTCTGTAATGTGTTGACTTTAGATCTAGATTTGGTCACTAGTTGTCTTGAGCTCAACTCGCTGGTTCACTCGAGCTCAACTCTTGACACTCACGGGTTGGAGGCAATTTGGTAAAAAAGAGACCAAGGACAAACAAAAGGAGCTATTAAGAGTTTATGTTTTGAGCATACAATGTTAGTATTTGGTTCGAATATGTTGCATGCATACCTTCTTTAACCCTAGATCTAGTTGAGGAGAGAGAATAGGGACTAGATGAAGATCCATTAATACATATTAATTATGGACTAGGCATATCTTTCTACCAGGGAGGAGAGCACAAAAATGAGTGAATAGAAAGACACCATACTTGTTTAATTCACCGTAGCTATTTGGGTAGTTGGCTATATAAGATAACACTATATTTTGTTTACGTCCTCATGAATCAAATTGTACATGGACCGGAGCTGGATGTATACTGAGAAATGTGTGACAAAAGAATACATAGATGACTTCTCCACATTTAAAAGAGTTGTCGTGCAAGATATGGCAAATGAGGGATAGGGCTTAACATATATGTTCTATCCTTACATAAAATATGAGAATGTTAAAATATTTAAAAACTGAGCTCAGATTGAAGCCCACTTGATTCAACGTGGTTTCAAAAAGGGGTATACGTGTTGGACCAGTCATGGTGAGGAGCAATTGAGGAATATGACATGCCAGACACTAACAACAGACATGATTGATGATAACAAATTAGATCTGATGTTGTGTGATGTGGAACTAAATTGCAACAAAATAGAACATGATAAATTCAAGTGCTAGATCGAAGAGTCAAAGGACTTGGAGCACACTCTAAGGTCTGGCAACACATGGTGGAGGTGTCCTCGTACAAGGTTTGGATCATAAGAGAACATAATCGCCGATTCAATGCGTGGATGAAAGTGCGCTTGAACTATGAGTCAGCAAGTGTTGTCCTTAAATGATTGGCAAAAGGGCCAAAATTTACTATTGGGATATGGCAAGGATATGATATCAACGGGTACACATTTTGTACAAAATGGAAGGATGGAAAGAGAATTGTGCAAAAGAGCGAAGTAATCGTATATGCATTTTATGAGGAGTTCAACAAGATAAGGGCAACAAGGATGGTATGTGGACTTAGTTAGGAAAGAATTTTTGGAGCTCGACTACGTACTGTTTAAGATCCCGTTGTTTTGATGCAGATGGGTCCAAATTCCATAGGGCGTGAAGGTCAACAGTACGGTTTCACTTCCGTGGGCCTTGAACAAAACACGTACAAAAACAAGCCATTTATACTTACCAAGAAATCCATTCAAGTCTTTTATGTCATCTACCTGGCAAAAAAAAGTGGCATGTTGTCATTAATGGCAGGAGAAGGATTGTCGGAGTAGAGAATATAGTATATGAGGAAGAATATAATTAGTTTGTTGACATGCCACCATTTGGAGATAGTGTACAACTCGATCTCGAATGTATAAATGATATCAGCTATACCCACATTGGTCACCAGGAAGGACTATACTTAAAAGGTAATCCACCCTTCACATCTCTTTGTTTCCTTCAATGTAGCTTATAGCACAATTTATGCCTTTGTAGGTATGTGTCAAGTGGAGTAGAGCGGCCTAGAAAATGATTTTAACGATGTCAAAATTTGAAAAACATTTGGAATGTGAAGTTCCATTTTGAAGTTCTCTAAGTGTTTCATGTAGAAATTTTTTAAAAATTACACCCTACAAAAAATATATCATAATATCAAATTTAGGCAAATTACTGAAACTTAGACTTAATTTGTCAGAATGAGGCATGGTTGAAAATAATATTATAAATGGTAAATTTCCAAAACTGTCTATGATAGTGCACTAACATAGACGGCTCAACTCCCAAACCATCTAAAATATAGAACTGACACAGACGGTTAGTTTTATAATAGCCGTCCATGATACAATATAGACAGTTTCTACCGATATAGACGTTGTGACATAACATAGACGGTTCTCTTTGTATTAGCCATCTATCACATAACATAGACCATATTTTCTGCAATAGCCATCTATGGCGAAAGATTTCAGAGATAATTATTTTTTTGTGAACTATCTATGATATAGTCAGGCGGCTATAATACTGATCATGCCTCTTCATTTCAAATCAGTGCACAATTGTCTTCTCTGTATAAATCTAGGGTTTCTATCCTATCACCGTTGCTGCCCTCTCCACACCATCGCCGTCCTCCACAAACCATCACCGTACACACATCACCATCGTCGTCTTCTCCATGCCATCATTGTACTCTCTGTCCTCCTACCATCGCCGTTCTCTCCATCATCCCACCGTCTCCGTCCTCTCTATCCCTACACCATCTCCATCCTCTCCTCTCCATCTCTATTCCATCGCCATGAGTAGACATTAACCTTGCATCCATCTATGTGCATGCATTCCATGATTTGTTTTCATTTCGATTTGCACTTAGTGAGCAACAAATTTAAACCGAATTAATTGCATCCATGATGTGTACATTAGTATATAAATTGTGTATGTTACTATATAAATTGTGTACATTAAGTACAAAAATTGTGTACATTACTATATAAATTGTGCACACTACTATATGAATTGTGTACATGAAGTATATAAATTGTGTACATTAATATATACAAGAATATGTGTACAACAGTATATACAAGAAATTATGTACATTAGTGTATATCAACGGGTACACATTTTACATGAGACTAAAGGATATGAAATTGTGTACATTAGTACATAGAAATTTTTTTGTACATTAGTATATTCAAAAAATAGTGTACATAAATTGTGTACTACCACTATACAATAAATAACTTTAAGAGCATAAATTTTCTCTTTTATGTTCTTCTTAGTCATTTGGGAAAGACTGCCGCATTTTTCAGGAATCTAAAGGGTGTTTTCTAATATTTTATTAGCTCAAGTCAAATATGTCGAGCAAGGATATGGACTTAACATTGGGCCCAGGTGTTGAACCCACAGAAGCCGAGCCATCCACTATGACTAAGCAGAAAAGCCAAACGTGTCGGGACCGGATTTTCGAATCCGAACCCTCTGTGTATAACCTGTGCTAGTCCAGGAAAAGCTAGCACACACAGCGAAACAGTGATGACAACACATCCATATCACGAAGCACATAATATTAATTAAGTAAAAGAGTATTAGCCTTATGGCCAATTATTACAAATAAGAAGCATCATAGCTTGAGTTCAATAAGAAACAACAGAAATGGAATATCAGCAGCAAAATAAGCCCATCCATTTGCCCAACAGGCAATCGACTGGGGTTCGCGTCCTAGCATTCCGGATCACCTTCGTCGTAACCACAACCGTAGAAATCGTAGTCACCTTCAGCTTCTGCGAACTCTTCTGTGGAAGGTTGGGGATGTTGCAAGGGTGAGCACAAAATGTACTCCGCAAGTCTTGGAAACATAATGCATGATAACTATATGCAAGGCTAAACAATTGAATGCATAATATGGCTCTTTTAACATAAAGCAAAGTTTAACTATAAATACCAATAGTAATTTCATAAAGCATCATTTGATCAAAAGGTAATAGCATAGTAATTGAATTTGATATGACAATTAAAGCAGGTTCCATCTACGTGACTGGCTCCATCTGCCAAAACAAAACCAGAAAGTTCCATCTGCTATCGGATTCCCAAACCATCATTTTCCTTTAAAACAAAACCATAAAATCTACAATGTGCAAGTGTACCTCGCCTGCCCTTGACCGTGGGCACGGCTACTTAAGTAGTTTTAACTCTGCAGAGTGTGTACAGCTTTACCCACAAGACATGATCGACTCTTGTTACCATGCAATTAACACACTTCCTTTGGTGTGTTGGCAGAGAGATCATGACAAGGCCTTTACAATGTACAACCCCACTATTAACCTTGACCGCTAAGGTTTCACCGCTGTTAGGGTTCTAGCTGCCCAGTACAGAAGCCCCCTCTTGCGCCTGCCAACATCTGGCACTCACCAACTGGCGAAACTAATAATGAGACGCACAAATTATTTAGCTAGGTCGTACCCATATAGACTTGTGGTTGTACGGTAGTGCTCGGTCCATAGTAACACACGCTTCGATCCTTAATTGACTAGGGCAGAACATTCACATACTAAGGTCTCGTGCTTTCTGCACCCGCCAAACATCAATCCGCCCCGGTCTAAACCATTTCCACTTTATTTTACTTAAATCACAACAGCAACACCAATTGCCGCGATTTCACAAATAAGTTTAAACAACATTTGAAATGATTCCCATAATGGCACAATACCGAAACGCTTAAGCTGGACTAAGCAATTCTACCGTTCCATGCTAATCTACTGGATATCACCAAATAAAATAGCCAGTATATATCAACTAGGGTATCAAAGGTTCGACATGATCAATACCAATGAGGGTATAACAAACTGTAATTTAACTAAACCTTAAGACTACATTTAAAGTACTTTGCATAAAAGTAAGCATGCATAATTTAAAAACAACATAACATTTTCATAAAATTTGAGATCAACATGTTCAAGGAAGACTTGCCTTCGCTGCTTCCTGCTGGATCTATCTCTGACTGTTGATTCGCTTGAGCTTCGACTGCGTCGTCTACATGTGAAACTAGAACAAATAAATAAAACAATTTCAAAAAAATTCAAAAATTTAAAAGAATTGTACTGGAAGATAGATATAGAATTTAGATGAATTTAGAAATATGAATCACTGGAATCGGAGCTCGAACGAAGGAGAACGGGCTCCCGGAAGATTCCCAGATCAGAAAATTCAAAGAAAACAGAAGGTTGACACGTGGCGCAATCTGATTGGCTGGAATTTCTGGATTTTTTGGAAAATCAGAAAAAGAAAACAAAAGCCGACTGACATGTGGGGCCCACATGTCAGCGCCTGGGTTCACGGTGAACTGGGTTCACCGAGGAGGGAGATGCCGACGTGGCGGACCACGCTGACGTGGCGGCCACACGGCGGCTAGGGCTGACGCGGTAGCCACGCGGCGGCGACGCGCGCGCGGCGTTGGTAACGAGGCGACACTGACACGGCGGAGGCGAGGAGACGCGGCTCGATCGGGCCCGTCCACGCGGCGTGCATCCAACGGCCGAGGCGGATCGATCGTGGGGCGGGGCGCGGCGGCGGCGGCGTGGCGATCCGAGGTGGTGGGCAATCGGACGGCCACGGCTTCACAGCGAGGGCGATGGCGGTGGCGCTGGCGCGGCAATGCCGGAGGCGGAGAAGAAGACATGGTCGAGGCGCAAAACGCGACGGCTCGGGACGGGATCTAGGGCAAACTAAAGAGCGCGACACGAGGAGGTCAACGGTGCAAGAGATGGCGGCGGAGGCTCCCCGGAGGCAAAAGAAGACGGTGGCGGAAAGCTCGGGACAACGGAGAACATCGGCGAGGAAGATCTCGGCGACGGCAGCATCTCGGGCGATGGCGGGTGCGGCAAACAACGGGGATTATCGAAGGGGGTGCAGCGGCATTTATAGCCCTCGGGACGCGTGCCAAATCCGGAAACCGAGGTGGCGGCAGCAGAATTGATGCGGAGGCGGCTAGGGTTTCGGCGGCGACGGCGCGGGCGACGCGACTGCATCCCAGACGCACACGTGGCGAGGATCGAACGGCTCACACATGCGTAGCCACGCGGGCGAGTCTCGACCGCCGGATCAAGATCTAACGCCCACGATGCTAGGGTTTGCAGCGGAAAGGAACAGGCCGCAGAAGGATTTGGCCCGCGGAGATTTTAGAAAATAAAACATTTTCCGAATTAATGAAATTCGATAAATTCAAATAAAAACAAATAAATAGCAAATAAATTCAGAAAAATTCCTTGAGGCATAATGAACCCAACTAAAACTGAAAATCTTTTGTTTGATGAACAGATTAGTCAAATTAAATCCTTTCATAAATAGAAAATTCAAATTAAGCTGAAATTAATTCAAGAAAAATGCAAATGGTTCATTTTCAAATTTAAACATTCTAAACCTCTAATTTTTGGAATGTTACAAAACGCCTTGGGGTCGATCGATATGTAAGGTTCTCTCTAGAGTAAGGAACCATGTGCAAGTACTTGTAAGGGGGCGGGTATCGATCACAATTCCTACTTGGAAGGTCATAGTGGGGGATGACAAGGAAATACTAAGGGAGGAATTGAAGGCAGTCTTCATGATCCCCAAGGAGCTTGAGCACTAGGTGCATCAACTAGGATCCTAGGAGACAACACCCTTTTCACTGAATATGTGAAGAAGTTAGAGAATCACGTCGAGAAGTGTCCATTTGTGACATTGACGACATCGGAGGAGTTCATGAACATGAAGAGCACACCTAAGTTTCGGGTGCTTAGTGCGAGGAACAAGGCTATCCAAGCACAGAACACCCACCCATGCTACCTATGCACTGGTGGGTACATGGGGAAGATTGTTTCATAGAGGAAGTAGGAAGAGGATGCCCAAGATTGTTAGGCTCAGTGACCTTTGCGGGGATAACAAATGAGTGAGCCCACAATTGGGTTCCAGTGAGAAAGAAGCTGAAATCATCGGGGACCATCTCAATTGTTAACCCTGCTAACAAGACCATTGTCATACGACTGGTAATAATAACTACACTGAGAAGACCGCCGTAGGCTCAACTTTCAATCCTAATTAAATGACCTGTTGCAGGAAGATTTGAGCGTGTGACAATCCTAATGATCTTTCTAGGCCATGGGGGATAGGGATGTCCTATCAAAGGCGTTGGGAAAAAGAGAGCACCCTGGCCATGTGTGAGGGCTAGGTGTTATTGTACCCCGGAGGTATGTTTCCCCCGACGACCATGATGCAAGAAGGAGAAAGAGATCCTTCTAGGAAAGGATGAAAGAGTTTCTCCGATTGAAGATATGATCAGAGATGGAGTAGAATAACCCTGAACTCAGGTGCCAGTTGGCTCAAATGTAGCCAAGGCTTGATGAGATGAGTCAACCCTAGGATATAGGGGGCGCACCTCAGTTCAACCCTAGTCTCTGCCATAGTAGTTGTGCGTTCGTGCTGTTGTCGGAGGAGACTATTGTGCAGCATTTGGTCGATTATTTACAGGTAATGTCTGATTTACCTTTGTGATAACATATCTTGCTTTCAGGTTTTGTGTACTCATATTACCTTGATAGTGTTCTATTTTGTAGACACCCAGCTCCTGTAGGATTTAGCTGCACATTGGTGGCTCCTTTTCAGTCGAGGCTGGCTAGTCGAACCATCCGCCTTAGCAACTGAGCCCCCTCCACCTCGACAACCGAGCCCTCCTTCACCTTCGCAAGCGTCCACTCCTCCCACCAATGTATATAAGTCACGCTGGTAGTTGTTGGAGTCTCAGAAGAGCAAATCCATGAAGAACTAGCCTTAAATGGATCTACCGAAGACCTAGGGACCCTTGAAATTCACATTAGGAAAGCCCTTGGTTCCCAACTCGGTATTGTGCACTCTTGGAATGGCATGCCATGCTTTGCATGGGTGATACATGCAAAAGGCCAACAAGTCAAATCTCGTTCGGGTTTCATGGTCAAATTCTCGGAGGCCCATTTTTGGTGTACTTTTGAGGACTTATTTTAGCTCTTCAACCTCATTGAGCTAGACATCTCAATCCTACAATCCTAGACGATGTAAGTATCTATCATTCTACACATACGGTCCATTACATTATTTATACAGATAAATGTGTAATAGCAATTGGTTTATCGTATGAATATTGAAGATCAAATTTGCAGCATGAAAACAAAAACATGTCGGATTCCTGGACCCCAGCTTGATTGCTAAGGAGACAATAAGATAAGATGGAAACTTCATTTTTGACCACATAACTCGAGAGTTGCAAGCTCAGGTCGATGTGGAGTACATACTTGCAGTGTAAAATCAAAGGTGAGTGCTTTATTCAGTATTTACCCTAGATCAATGCTTCCATACGCATTTTAAACTTAGGTGAGATGTCTTCATGACGTGTGACATGTAGATTCCATTGAGTTGTCTTGGTCATTGTACCAAGAAATGACAAGTTTTACTACCTTGATTCTATGTTGGGGAGTAAACATGACTTTCAACCTATGCGAGATATACTTAATAAGTAAACATATTTTTTCTTGTTGACTGCAATTGTCATAGGGTTTTCAAGAATTACATTTCCATTACTTAAAAAATATCTTTTTGGAATTAATGTTCATAGGGTTTTCAAGAATTACATCGACCTTGAAGGGAGACACAAAAAGGAGCGGGGCTATAGTTTGCTGCATGTGATGGACTTTCTGGTACAAACTACAATAACATTTTTGACACAAATTAAAAGAATTATTGTAATGTACCTCCAACTGAGGAATATATATTGTATTTTTATAGTGACATCAGTAGTTGAAATACCATTCATGTGGCTTCTACGTGATGCGCCACATGTATGACCTCATCGATGCTCAACTGCCGGATATACTCAAGGTATGAAACCCTAACTGCGTCAATTTGTCCACATGTTTCATTCTTTGTAATTAAAACTCTTCAGTAATAGCTATTCTTGCTAGCAACGGGACATGAAATTCTCCACGTCTACTTTTGCCCCAGACGCTCTCGGGACGGTTCGAGGAGAGCTCCCTACCTTCTTCCTTGCTAATGTGATCCATCACAAAGGCGAGTTGAGGGGCTCGGACAGTCCTTAGGGACATTTATTCATGTAACTGTAGATTAATTGCCATATGATTTTTTCCAACGATACTATGTTGTTAACGGTGTATTGTGAATTCTTGTCTTGTGTTATCTGTATGTGCTATATGTTTGTGTTATCTATATGGAGGGCATGGCTGTCATGACTCCTGAGGCTAGCCTTAAAATAGAAAAACTATTCAAAAAAAGGAGAGATCAAAGACAGTTTTAAGGTAATAACCGTCTATAATGCTTCCTTATCATAGACGGTTGGTATGTAATAAACCATATGTGATATTTATTGGTCACAGACAGTTTATTTCTAAGAAACCGTATGTAATATTTACTTATCACCGATGGTTTGTAGGTAATGAACAGTCTATGATTTTTTTTATCACTAGCTCATTTTTCGCGGAGGTTCAATAACTGCCTATGAAGATAGTTTTTAGCCGCCTATGTACTTTCGTGTGGTAGTGATCGTAAATGAACCTTACCACACACAAGGCAAAACTTATTTCCAGACCAATGACCTTCTTGGCCATGCCATCATTGGTGGTTCGATGAAAATGTTTTATTTTTCAAAACAAGTTAGAGGAGGGTTAAATAATAATAAAATTCTATGTTTGCTTTAGTCACTAAAAATGAACAAGTGCACGAGCATTGAGAGGCTCACAGCAATGGATTTTTTGCAGTCATCATTGTTCATTTGGCTTTCAAGATCCACCTTATACATCAATCCGGGATGCACCGGTTATATATTTATTTTATTATATTCGAAATATTTGGATTCTCGGAAAGCTGATTCTGAATTGTGGTTGTAGACAAGTTGATTCTCCAAAAGTTGGAATGCAAAAGCACAAATGAAATGGATTAGGGATTCTAGTGTGTATGGATGGGTTGGATTATGAGAATCGATTCCTAGAATCAGTTTGTTTGTTTTTTATTCTACTTTTAAGGACATAATTCAAAATTAAAAGCAAAAATAAACAGACGCTTGGACTGTACGCATTGTGGGGTTGTGGAGATTTGGAGATGATCCAACTACTTAGCACAATCTATGGCAGTTAGGCACTTTAGAGTCCATTCGTCCAACAAGAAACCATATCCTCTGTATTTGCCCT
Source organism: Otatea glauca (assembly GCA_036346275.1). Classification (NCBI taxonomy): domain Eukaryota; kingdom Viridiplantae; phylum Streptophyta; class Magnoliopsida; order Poales; family Poaceae; genus Otatea; species Otatea glauca. Next base: position 44,964,890 of record CM070718.1, read on the forward strand.
CTTTTTTCTCTAAGTTATAGGACTGTCCAAACACAAGCAATCTAAAATCATGGTAACTACTCACGCAAGCAGTCCATAAGCACTTGTACTGTAGTATCAAGCCTTAGGACATATTTGTTTTAGCTTTTGATTCTAGATTTTGGCCCTAAAAGCATAATAAAAAATAAACAATCCGATTCTAGAATCCGATTATGACAATCCAGCCCATCCATATACTCTAGAATCCACAATCCATTTCATATGTGCTTTTGGATTCTAGCTTTTAAAGAATCAGGTTCTCTACAACCATAATCCAGAATCAGTTTTTAGAGAATCCAAAGCAAAAACAAACAGGCCTTACATCGAAAATTCAGCTGGCTCAATATATTTAGATAATACCTACGAGCACTAGGCTATATTCCCTTCTCTAAGGTCTGACTTTGCAGGAGTTTGAAATTTGACCCGGCTACTGCCTACGCCTCATCCCAGCAGCGCTGCCGGCGAATTATAATCGTGTGATTGCGTAGTTTAGAAACAGACAAACGGCAGGATGATTAAGAGAACGGATGCAAATGATGCACAAAGAATGTTTCAAACACACTACTATAAACGAACAACTCTGCTTTGCGAATCGCCAGGTAAGTAAGGTCAAGAGGTACCAACCAGCCATTGCTTAGGAGGTTTAGTAGTCATTTTGAACAGCTCCGCGGGATACTAATACCAGCAGCAAAGAAAACACCAAGACAAATATATCTAACCCATCGGCTGCAGATTACGATTTCTCCACTCCCTACAAATGGTTGGATGCTTAATTCCTGGCCCGACACTGGTTAAATCTGTGACAAAACAAGCTTATATATTTCTATGTACATGATACAATTACAATACCTCTAGAGCCGTGAGGCAAATCAAGCGAGGAGGAGCGAAACAAAGGCTCGAAGAGAAGAGAAGTCCTCTCCAAGAAATCCACTCCCAGATGCTGATATATCACTTGATCATCTTGCTCAAAATGAAAGAAAATTTTGCTGGTGGCAAAGCTCGGGAACATAAGGTACATGCTTTTGGCATCGCCCCACCTTGCCTTCCATTTTGCAAAGCTTGGTTCCTTGCTTGCAGTTGCAGGTAGCGTCGATACTCTACTGATCTACTCTGTGAGCTTTTCATTTGTTCTTTTCTTCTTTAAAGCAGAGTATGTCTTTCCTCTTTTTTTTTTTAAAAAAGCATGGATGCAAAGAGACTATGCAGCACCGTGTTTAAACACCAGAGACTAAATTGAAAAGGGGATCAAATCCTAAGGTGATTTATCCCCCAAATTGAAAGATTCAATTCAAACTCTTCGAATAGAATGTTTTCTTAGTCATGCAGTAATCGAAAGTTTTTGGATTTTCGAGTTGAAATTTCCCTGGTTGAGATTTTGAAAACTCGTGCGGAAATCACCTGTTGAAACTTTTCAAATATGAGTTGAAATTTCTCAAAATGAAAGTTTCAATTGTGGAGTTTGACAGTTTTCCATTTCACCAGTTGAAAGATGGAGCTGATGATCTTTGAAGTGCGGGAGGCGCGTGCAGTAGTGGAAGGGGACGACAGTGAGAGTGAAAAGATGAGGATGTCACATGGGGCTGTGTCATGAGTTTTGAAGCATGTGGTTAATCACAAATTAGCAAAACCCTTTTCATTTAGCATTAGCGCTCTAGCTTTCAAGCCAATTTCAACATTTGTATGGTTCACTCTCCATCTTCAACTTTTAATTAATGCACAGTCTAGCAAGCTCCATAGATATATGCACTGTTAGTTTGCACTGAAAAACTCAATTCTTTACGCTCCACTCCAGTTATGAACTTCCCATCTTCAGTAAATCGTATTTTTGGCATCAACAAAATGTTTTTTGTTAGAAGTTCCAAAGGGGGTACCAAGATTACTGTTGTAACAAGGTTACCAAAAATAAATCGGTAATGTACGTGACTGTCACCTTGAGCTGTAGGAATATTAGAGTATGGTGGGTGGGTAACACATTTGTTGAAATGAAGAATAAAGAAAAATGTGAAAAAATATGTTTAACTATTTTAAAGAAGCCCTATGCTTCAGCCCTCAAGTTAGAACAAGTATTTCGACTCGACACGCAGACTTATAAAAACATTACAGGATTGTGAGAATGGCTTGGGGAAATGACTGGCATGTACAATGGAGGTACTTAAGAAAAGAATGCTGTTTTTTCTTGCCACAAATGATAAATACGGTGCTAATTTTGTAGCATAGATATTTGAGTAGGCACCAGTGCTTATGCATATAACTACCTCTAAAAATAGATAGTACAACAACCTAAACACCTACAAAGATGTGCTTGTATTAGACGCCATGACTCTTACATGAATGCTCGATGCTTTGGCTATATTCTCTCTTTAAGCACCTACGTAAATATTCTTAGAATAATTAAGAGGTACAGTAGGAATGGTTACTCTAAATGCCAGCAAGTGAAGAAAAAATAAGTATTTAATGGAAAAATTGGGAAAATTAACAAATATAAATAATTTCCATTCAAGCTTTATATTTCTGAATCAGACTAAAAAACTATATGCATGATAGCTTGAAATCGTACTTGGAATGGTGAAGTAATTGCAAAACAGATTTTTTTTCCTAGAAAGTATATATTTGTAGTGAAAATGCCGCTAAGTGTAAGTATGCAACTGTTTCTTTTATGAGAATATTGTCCTGTCTTAGATAATATTTGGAGTGTTTTGCAAGTCTTTTATGTAGAAATGTTTTAGTTGTGAGGCCGACATGGGACCGGATACAAGTACTCAGGACAGATCCTCAGCTTGATAAGAGAAGTCGATTCAGCCAGATTTGGTCGCGCAGAGACTGAGAGGCGCCCAGACACTTTGGAAAAGATAGAGCAGAGTAACGTATATACTCCCTGTTCACTACGACGCTTTGGAAAAGATACGATTTCTAATAGGTAACTTTGACCATCAATTTCCGTAATGATATGTCGGTTAAAAGTATAATTATACATGTAGTGCTGGACTGTAAATGTATAGCAGTACATGGACGCACAGGTCCTGACCGGCACGTTTTCAAACCAAAACTGCCAGAGAACACTCGACGGAAGAGGAAGAAATGAAGCAAAACTCGGTGCATCATGTGCTTGAGCATGCAGCAGCGTCTAGTGACTGTCGCTTCACCGCGTTGAATGAGAAGCCATCTTTATTAGTGTTACACACTAGTACCTCTTCTTATGCGTAGCAGTCACGGATCATATCATAATTTTGTGAGTGTGCATTGTTTCACCAACATGAAAGATGACTTTATTGGGTATGACAAAGGTTCGGTTTTGATCAAAAGTTCCCAAATTTGAGCTCCAGATGAATTGGGGGAATGTGGTCGGTCTGGTTTCCATCCTGACCTTGGAAAAGTAACAGAGGAGAGCACATAGAACAGAGCTTGCACTTTGAAGATTGTTAATTCAGGGTTCGATAGGTATAGAAACACAGCAGATTCCGAAACCCATATTCTGCAGAGGAGAAAATTAACAGAGGCAGGCACTCAAAAGTAGATATAAGCGGAGCATAAGAGATTCCAAATTCGACTCCAAGAATAAATCTCAGCAATTTCTTTGATTTATCCAGCGTCCGTTTGGATCGGACAGCATGCCTGTTTTCCCTGTGTCGCTATAACAAGATCAGAAGTAAATAATAACGATTGAATAAGGAAATGCAAAACACCGAGTCAGATCGTCCAACTACACAGAATTACCAATCTCTTGTAGCAGTAGTTAGTGTTGTCTCTCCATCGATCAAACAAAGGAGCTTACCAGGGCCAACAGCAGCATATCATACATTCATACGCTGGAGCAAAGCAACTGCAGAGGATGGTTGGGAACCTAAACAGCTCTAGCTGCTAAAGCCCGTGAATAATGAATGGTGTTGAGTATTGTGAAGGAAATTAGCGAGCTTCCCATTGGCTGCTTATTGGCAATGCCAGTATCAATGAATAGATTTAGTACTCCTAAGAGCAAGTACAATAATAAAGTCTACTACTTACTTTATCTCTCATCCATATCATCTAGAGTAAACACTAAAGCTAGCTTGTACAATAGCTATCTTTAAAGGTTCGCTCTAGATACTGTGCAATAACTACATCTTCTCTCTTGTATATAACTAATCTACCTATGCTCCCGTGCAATGCTTACTACTAAATAAGAGTGAGCTCTCTTCTCTCTCCTCTTTTCTCACTCTTCTACATAGGATAAAACTGATGTGAACATACTAAAAGTAAGCTGAGGTGATATTATTGTACATGCCCTAAGATTGATTGTCGGGTGTAAGCTATTTAATTAGCTGGAGATTCCACAAGGACATGTGAAACCTACGAGCGTACGCTTGAGTTTTGTTGTCCACCAATACATGTGCTTGACTAGTCATTAAGAGAGCCTATAATCATTTGTATACCTGGCAACCAGCCCATAACTTTTACACTTTGTACTTTTACCTCCACACCATCCACCAGCTAAGCTCAGTCTAGAGGTGGGCACAGGGCCGAGCCATTTCGGGCAACAGGACGCATGCTCGACCCAGCCCGGGACGGCACTGTTGTGAATGGGTCATGCCAGCATGATATGATTGCTCGGGCCGTGCCGGGACTACTAACTGGGCACGATGGGCCGCCCGACATGCCCCACACAGCGCTCGGGCTGCACGCGGCCAAGCACGAGGCAAGAGATCAGCCAGGTGGGGGGGCCAGGGGAGGTCGCCCAGATGGTGGCGTTAGGGGGAGGCTGTGAAGAGGCCGAGTGGCAGGTGTCGGGGGAGGCGAGCATGTGGCAAAGCCGGAGAGGGCCGTCGTGGCCGTAGGGAGGCATCGTGGCCAGAGGGAGGCGTGCACGCGGCGGAGGCTGGAGGGGAAGGTGGAGGGGGCGTACCTGGCCGCATCGCCGTCCGTGGTAGCCGCGTTGGGTGGAGTTGCCGAACCATCATCTACCACTGTGGCCCGTGCCATGGCCGGACCGTCGCCTACCGCCTTTGCCACTGCCTTGGTCGTCGCCTTGGCCACCTCCTTGGCTGCAAGGGGGACGGAGAGGAAGCCGAGGGTCACCGGTCTGGAGGGAGGGTAGCGTGGAGACAAAGGGTTTCGGGGAGGCTGATGGGGTATTGGGGAGACAAGGGGGCAGCGGGTGGGCACTGCACACGCTCATGCTTATCGCAGTGCCACCCACGGTAGGCCCGCACCCGTCGTTGTGTGGGAGGCGGGAGTCGTGGGGGCATCAGGGGTGTGGCGAAGGGCCAAAAGGGGAGCAAGGGCCTGGGGCCGAGGGGACGGCGAGAGCTAAGGGGGCTGGAGGAGGCAAGGACGGTGGTAGAGGAGGTGAGGAGGACGGCGGCAAACGAATGGAAGGGAAGGTGGCGAGGGGAGAAGGGAGAGTACCAAGGGGGCAGCGGGAATGCAACGAAGGGGCAGCATCGCAAGGAGGGCGGAAGCCGAGGGGCGCTGGGCGTGGAAGGGGAGGCCAGGTCATGGGGCACCAAGGGGTGGAGGGAGGTGGTGGGGACGAGTGAAGTGGAGGGGGCGAGGGAGGCTAAGCGGCGACGGAGGTGGCGAGGTCGGCGCTACGGAGGGAGGCAGTGGGAGCGCGGGAGGCCATGATGCCGAAGGGGGAGGTTGCCGATAGGGGGAAGGCCGAGGGGGAGTGCACCGGAGAGGGGAGGCCAAGGTGGGAGGGTGTCAGAGTGGGGAGGGTGCTAGTGGGGGAGGGTGCGACAAGGGGGCGGTAGAGGCGAGATCTGAGAGAACTGAGGAGAGAGAGGAAGGAAGAAAAAAGATGAAAGAAAAAAGGAGGAAAAGAATGAAATAAAAAAGAAAGAAAGGATAGAAAAAGAGAAAAGGGAAAAAGAAAAGAAGAAAAGGAAATAAAAAGGATGGGAAGAAAAGAAAAGGGAGAAAAATGAAAGAAAAGGAGAAAAGAAAAAAGAAAGAGGGGGCGGAGTTGAGCCATCAGGTCTTACCCCTATGATCCAATCATCAATTAGCTAGATGAGGTAGTGCAAACCAAAGAGGGGACAATTTGACTACATTTTTTGTATTCCTATCTGATAATACGAGTGTACTCACGTAAGCACTACAAAGTTTCTATAGTTCATATAATTTTTCGTGCCAATGCAGACGAGCTTGACACCCTCTTTGAAGGAGATATCCTAAGCTTTTGGGCTGACATGGAAAAAGACACTTATCATGAGGGTGAGAAAGCTTGTGGCGAGAAGGAACTGAAGCTAGACTATGACACCATGAAGAAGGCCATGAATATGGAAGGACGTTTGAGTAATGCACCAGAGAAGAAGCCATTGACGTTCGAGGAGATTGAGAGAGAGACTGATCGTGTGAGAAAGAGCGAGCGAGAGAGGTTGACAGATTGAGAGAGAGATCACGAGATTGAGAGAGAGAATGATCGAGCGAGAGAGAGAGAGAGAATGATAGGGCGAGAGAGACTGAGAGATTGAGAGAGAGACTGATCGAGTGAGAGAGAGTGCGCGAGAGAGATTGAGAGAGACAGTGACTAAGAGAGAGGGAGCAACGGTCAAGAATAAATAAAATTTAGTTCTTTTTCTCTAATATTTGTGTCCACTGCCTCATCTCTGTGTGTTTCTAGCTCCTTTTCTCTCATCACGATAGTGCAAATGGGCTAGGCCTGGGCCGACATGGCATGAAACAGACACGAAGTGCAAATTGGCCATGCCTGAGCTTGCCGAAGGCAAGCCAGACCGGCACGGCACGACGGGTACGATGGGCCATCGTGGCCCAGCACAGTTCAGACACAAAGCACGATAGGGCCATGCCAGGCCGGGCTAGCCCAGCACGACACCCACCTCTAGCTCAGCCCCTACAAGGACGCAAGATGTGAAGTATACTCCCTCCATCCAAGTCTACAAGGTGTATTTCTTCTTAGCACATCGATCAAGAAGATATTGAAAATGACTAGCTTACCCCTAATTATTATCTCTAAACATTGTATTTAATGCATGCATGTAGATAATATAAAGTAAAAATGGTTATTTATTAGGGTTATAGAGTGAACATCACACTAATTTCGTATTGGAATATGAAATATGCCCTATATTTGCGGACAAAACCATTCAAATAATACGTCTTATAAACTTTGATGGAGGGGATAAATGTTATTATTACCTTAAAAACCAATTTTCCATCAAGAAAACAAAACAATCGACAATAAGAATCAAAAGTGATCAGATCATCTTGCAGAAGCAGTTCGGTCCAATGATCAATCAACCCATCGCTACTTTAAGACCTTGACGGACGGAACCCGACAGAGATGAATTGTAACCAGTTGGATAAAACAATGTATAGAACATATGGCAGAAGATTATCAATCAATCACCATGAGAAAACCTCAGATCACGCTGGGACACCTGAAAAAAAAGGCAAAAAAAAAGAAAAGATGAAGTGAATGCTTGTTAAAAGAAAAAAAAAGGTGGGCCAAGCCTTGCCTTGCTAGCCCGCGTTCGAGTGCCACTCGACGTGGGCGCGCACAGCGCTGAGTGCAAGTGCATGGAGTATGTGGGGGTGTCTGTGTGTGTGGGGTGTTGTCGACTTTTGTTGTCGGCAATGAAATTTTGGGGTAGACGCTCGATCTCAAATTCGAAGGTCACACAAGACAGGGATCTTAGACAGGTTCAGGCCCTCAGCGATGGAGGTAATACCTTAATCCTGTGTGCTGGAATTATGTGGATCTCTTGGATCTGGGGTTGCTCAAAGCGCAATATGCTTGGGCGATATGTGGTGTTCTATGCTCTATGGCTTGATAGCTCTATGCTTAGTTGATCGGATCCCCATGTTGTCGCCCGCCCTCTTCCTTATATAGTGGGGGTGGCGCGGCTTACAAAGTCCTGATCGGTTTGAAGATTCCAATCGGTTACAAGATTCTAGTCAGTTGCAGGATAGAGTTTACATCTTCATCTACCCTATTAACGACTCGGATTACAACCGCATCCATCATATCTAAATATACGTTCAACTTCCTTTAGGATATGTCCCCTTGCGCACGGCAGCGAGGCCTGATGCGGGGAGTATCTTCTGGGCCTCCCTCTTGGGCCTGTTATGAGGATACCCGGGTTCTTATATTCCACAATAGCCCCCGAGTGCTTCATGATCCGATCGCTATGTTTCCAATTTAAACTTCTACTTGAGTTGTTGTTTCTGGCTCCCTGCTTGAACTTTCGACTGGTTCCTTCATTCAGTCGGGAGGCTTCTTCTTACAGCGAGCGAATTATGAAGGACTTGATTATAATCCTTAATTTTTGCCTCCCCTAAGTGCAACCTTCTATCGGGCAGGCTTTATCGCGAGCAGCCTCGTGGACTTCTTCTCGTATTAAAAATGTAGATTGGATATTTTTCCCGCCCGAAGTTTTAATCCTCATCGTAGATAATCATTGAGCAGTCTTCGAGGTCGTCTTGTTTTCCTGCGCCAACTGTTTTGCTGAAAAACTTTTCGTCTTCTAAAGTTGTATTAACTCCAAATCTCTTCGGCTTCCGATGCTAAATATCTTCGCATTTACTTTGATTTCTCCAAATCGGCTATAAAAGGCGTACCAATGCTTCCAAGATGTATCCCTTCGCTCTCTGCCCTCCATTCTCTTGTTTCAAGCTTCTGCCCTCATCATGCCACGGTGGTACCATCACGCGAAGGTGGACCCCAGACTCGTCAAGCTCTGGGAGGATTTTGACCGGGCCATGGACGAGTAGCTGGAGGAGAAGGCGATGGAGCGCGACCACGGGGCCATCGACGCACTCCTCGAAGTCTTCCCTGCCCTTTACAGGGCTAGGGAACCCCTCATCGAGGCGCTCGCCGGGCGCGCCGCGGGGAGGCGTAGTTCTCCTATAGCGTAATAGTTTCCTAGGCGTAATGCTTAGGGATTTTTTTTGTATATAACAAAGAGGAAGTTCTTGTCTGTCCTTTGATTATGGATTGGACCCATTCTAGGGCGTCTCGGACGCTTTTAGGGTTCACGCGACTCTTGTCCGAGTCCGCGCTAGCGCCTGTTCGGCAGCATTCCGTAATTACCTGGCTCAAGGCCAAATGGTATCCAAGCCTGACGATCGCCGGATATAGCTTAGGCCCAACTTGGAGCGCATTGTGGCTCTTGGCCGAGCGACTCCCATATCCGACTGTTGCAAGATATAGTTTTAGTCCGACTTGGGACGTATCAAGGTTCTCCTGGCTCATGGCCGAGTGATACCCATATCCTTAGGACACGGCTCCGGCTCTCTTGGAGCGTATCAGGATTTATACGGCTCTTGGCCGAGTGATACCTGTTCCCGACTGGTGTAGGACACAACTCAGGCTCTCTTGGAGCGTATTATGCTTACGTGGCTCTTGGCCGAGTGATACCCTTTCCCAACTGATGTCGGATACGGCTTAGGCTCTCTTGGAGCGTATCATGCTTACGTGGCTCTTGGCCGAGTGATACCCTTTCCCGACTGATGTCGGATACGGCTTAGGCTCTCTTGGAGCCTATCACATTTTCATCCGAAGGGTGTCCGTACTTGTTTAATATGACACACAGCCTTTTCGACCCTCGTGGGGCACACCCTTGGATCTGTGCCGTTTGGGCTCGACTCATGGTACATGATTCCATCGTGCGGTAACTACCTAACGACCCAACGTGGGGCATACCGCGAGAAGATATATTTTATCCAATTTGGAGATCGTCCACGCCACGCTTAGAGCAGAAAGTGGAGTAAATGCCCCATTGCGCGGAGCGACGTGCCCCAACATAACTCGGTCAAACCCTGTCAAACTTCGTGAGTTGAAACGACAGGCCGGCAAATCATTATGTGGAATTCGGAAGGACATGACGCTTCGCAAACTTTTTTCGCCGATTCGGCGGAGACCCAATTTTCCCCTTTTTACAGGTTTAGGCCGTACGACGCCCGACAGTTCACTCTCTTGTTGCGCCCTAGCTCCTTCTTCTCCCTTGCCTTTCCGACTTCTTTTTCGAAGATGTCTTCCTCATCCTCGTCGCCTTCGCCGCAAGATTGGACGACCTCGACGACGACAGAGGAGAAGCTGCAGTCCATGGTGGAAGATGGGATCCTCCCGGACCTAGCCTTGATCTCCGCCCGTCCAGCCGCTGGCAAATCCGTCCCCACTCCTCGTCCCAAAGAGGTAGTGGTATTCGAATCCTTTTTCCAACGCGGACTGGGTCTCCCGATCAGCACTTTTCTCTGCGGACTTCTCTTCTTCTACGAAATCGAGTTGGTGAACTTGAATCCCAATTCCATTATGCAAATCTCCCTTTTTGTCCATCTCTGCGAAGCTTTCCTAGGCATCAGCCCCCATTTTGATCTTTTTCGCCATTTTTACCTTCTGAAACCTTATCCCTCCAAGAGCGAACCCAAAGTTGTCGGGGGAGCCGGATTCCAGCTGCGGAAGGGCTAAAGAAGAGTTACTTCGCAATCCCCTTCAAAACTTCCAACAAAGGCTGGCATCGGGAGTGGTTCTATTGCGCCAACCTCGATTCAGCCCTATCTCCCTTTGCCGGGCGCCGACCCAAAGCATCTCTTTCCTGGATGTCTACCCCAACTCCACCGACATGGACCAAGTGTTTGATCTCCTAGCGCTGATCGGGAAGTTGAAGGAGGACGAACTCACAGGGTAGGTCTGCCTCTCCATTTTGTCACTCGCCGGACCCAGCCCCTGAAGGAGCGGGTTCATCTAGGATTCGCGTACGAAGGAAAAGATGACCCGACCCGGGAGCTGCCCGACGAGCTATAGAAGGAAGAGATATGCGCTCGGGCCGGAGAATTCTTCATCTCGAGCGTCGACATATTCTCCGTTAAGTGCCCGAGGTCTTTCACCACTTCACACCCTCCTCCTGAGGTAGGCGAGTTTGGCTTAGAGATTTTGTTTCCCTTAGTCTCTGAATATCTTCTAACTCTTAATCTTCATTTCCAGGATCGCATTGCATTCTTCAGTGTCGCTCCTCTTCCGGAAATGCCTACTCGCATAGGCTGTTCCCCGAAGCAACGAGCGAGGTCTCCTGCGGGAAACCCCGCTGCGAAGAAGGGGAAAAAGATATTGTCCGAAGACCCCGTGACGCCCCGACGCCCGACCGGCGAGCCCCAGCGCCTTCGGCTCCCCTCCCTCGTGAGCCTGTGGCTCTGTCGTGTCCTATGCAAAAGGACTCGGGTTTTTGAGAGGAGCCCCGGGCACCAGTCAGTAGCGTCCCGAGTGGTCCCTTCGGGGGTGGCTCGACCGCTTGGAAGAAGCCCCCGATGAAGATGAGGAAATCCGACAGGTTTGTTACCTTGTCGACTTCTATTTGTCTCGTTTTGCAGGTTCGCTGACAATTTCTCCTCATAGGGATCCTTCGCTTGATGTTCCTGTCGGGACACCGTCTATGGCCCCTGCAGAGGTTGAGCCCCCGGAAGTTTGCGCACTAGTCGTGGGGGCCGCACTCGAGGATACCGAAGTGTCTCCCAGTCCTCCGCGCCATCTCCTACTCCTCCTGCTTCGGTGCCGGATCCCGCTGCTTCGAAGTCAGCCTCCTGCCCGTCCACCGAGGTCGAAGAAATCCACCGAGTCCCACCAGCTCCTGCTCGCCCCCGGCTCATAATAGAGGCCGCATGGATTGATGAGGAGGAAGGCTTGAAGCTCCTAGACGACCTAGAGGAGGAGAAGGAGAGGAATGAATTTTATATTCACGCCGCGGATTGCGTATGTGTGGCCCGGGTAAGCACTCCTCCACAACCGCTATATTCCTGCTTCCGTCGTTTGTCATGTGGTTACCTTTTCCCGTGATGATTACAGAAAATAGGGGAGCGTTTCGAACAGAAATCAGAATACTTCCAGAAGATGCTCCTGAAATCCGGACGCGCCAGGAATACTTGGCCGACTTGGAACGCGTCAAGGCCGAGCATGCACTGAGCTGCGATCCCTTCGGTCCGAGGTCCAGGCGTCGCGGGAGGAGCAAAGCGCTCTGCGCCAGGAGAAGCTGGACGCCATTGGCTCCCTTCGAGGTAGCTATTTCTTTGGCCACCCCGTGCTTTCGTTTAATCAACCGGCTTCTTGATCTTCTTGTCTCCACGTCAGCCCAGGATTCTGCCTTCGCGAAGCTCCAAGGACAACTTAAAGCCGCAGAGGATTCCAGAGCAAAGTTGGAGAAGGAGTTTGAAGGTATAACCGGTGACTTGGCTCCATCATGCCTTCATTGCCCTTTCTAATGCTTTGACTTGCAGATTATAAACTCAAAACTCGGGCGCAGTACGCCGTCTTCAGCGAGAGGGTCAAAGCCCTTGAGGCGTCCTGCGCCAAGCTTCAAGAGGCCTTTGGGCCGCTGCTGAGTTCGCTTCATCCCGTGGGTGAGAGGCCACTTAGCAGGTACCAAATCATCTCTCGGCTGGAGGAAGCCCCCGTGGCGCTCAAGAACCTTTTGAAGGAGACGGCGACTAATGGTGCTAGCCAGACTTTGGCGATCACCAAGTCACTTTATCCCCGAGTGGATCTTGAGGCCGTCAAGGAAGGCTAACGCCCGCAACGTAGATGAAGACCGGGCTGCCGAGCTCTGGGAGGAAGTCAGGGACACCTCTCTGTCCATCGTAGAAACTTTGGACCTATAAACTGAAAGTGTGTAAAGGTGTTTCCTGCTTCTGCATTATCTGAATATAACATGCATATATCCTTGAGCGGTTTCGTCAACTTATAGTTTTGGTTTGACTAGAAATCTTGTCCGACTGACTCAGCCCCCAGGCTTTGGGACATGGTTTATGACGCACGTCCCTGAGCCTTAGCATAGGAGTGAAGCACTCGTATTTATGATTGTAAGGGATATTATATAAAAGAAACTTTCAAATTGAACTTTCATTCATAGAGAAACAAATGAAATACAGAGTTTAAGAGAAAAAACGACGTAGTTGTTCTATATTCCAAGTATTGCTGACTGTCGTGCTGTCTTAGTGCTTGAGTCTATAAGCTCCAGGGCGAACCACTTCATCAACGACGTAAGGGCCTTCCCAACTTGGGGAGAGTTTATGTTCGCACTTCTGATTCTTTCTTAGAACCAGATCTCCTTTAGAGAACGCGCGGCTCCTTACATTGCGACCGTGATAGCGACGTAGGCCCTGAAGTTACTTTGCCGACCGAATTGTTGCGACATCCCTGGCTTCTTCCAGTCGATCGAGGTCTTCTAGCCGGCTGTCTTCTGAGGCGATTTCTTCATAAATCCGAACCCGCGGGGATCCAAATTCTAATTCGGTGGGTAGGACCTCCTCAGAGCCATACACCAGGAAGAAAGGTTACTGCCCGGTTGCTCTGATAGGGGTGGTTCGCAGCCCCCAGAGCACCGAAGGCAATTCTTTGACTCACCGAGTGGCGTATGGTTGGAGCCGATCGAAAATCCTCGCCTTCATGCCTTGTAGCACCATGCCGTTGGCTCGTTCAACCTGCCAATTACTTCGAGGGTGCGCAACTGACGCGAAGTAAATCTTTATGCCGAGCTCCTCGCACCAGTCTTGAAATATTCCGCCTCTGAACTGAGTGCCGTTATCCGTGATGATTCGGTTGGGTACGCCAAATCTAACCACGATCTCGTGAAAGAATTCTTTGGCTTTTGCCGCTGTGATGGTGGCGACTGGCTTGGCCTCAATCCATTTGGTGAATTTGTCGATGGTCACGAAGAGATGAGTATAACCTCCCTGAGCCTTCTTTAAGGGCCCTACCATGTCGAGCCCCCAGACCGCAAACGACCATGTGATCGAGATGGTTTGTAATTCCTGCGCTGGCTTGTTCACTTGTCGCGCAAATGAAGGACCGAGATGGCGAACAGAGGGGGGTGAATGGTCGCAAATAAAAATTCCCCCAAAATACTCCAATAAAAACCTCGACAAGATCGCTCAAAGGAAATTGTGAAAAACCCGAAAAACTAGACAACTATGTGTACCCCAAGCTTGCATAGATAAGTACCATAAAATATGTGGGAATTTTTGAGTCACAATCCTGGTAGTCTAGTGTCCAAGATAAAGAGGAATCAATTCAAACTCTTGCTTTTAGAAAGGACATCAATTCAAATCACAAAAGTCACTTTCAGAAAAGCAAAAGCACAATTTCCAGAACTTGTCCTCAATTTGCACAGGAGGTTGGTGGGTTTCTGCAGCACACAAAATTCTGAGAATTTTTCTCCCTATGAGCATCAGAGTCGGGAAGAACTCCACCAAATTCCTCCTCAAAAAGCCTTACAGAAAAAACAGGAAAAATCTAAGAACACAGTATGCTCAAGAACTTCGAGCAGAATGTTTGGGACTCGGTTTTCACCTCATGGCGCGCAAACGGTGCAACAAGTGAACTCCAACATTTTTCTGTAGGTGTATATCAGAGTCCCTCACCTCCTCCAACAAGAATCACTCAAAAAGGATTTTTCGAGATTTTTACAAAAATCAAACACTGACTGCTGCGCGAAGAACAAGTTCTGAACAAGGTTGGAACTTGAAAGAAAAGATGTTCTATACTCAATCCAAGAGTGCAAAAGAGCTGTAAAACCATATGAACACACTCAAAACATCCAAGATCAGCAGCATTTAGAAGGAGGGGAGGCAAATCCAAATTACTTGAAAGTAAATTGTGAGAATGTAATTGCGGGAAAGTAAATGCTGAATTTAAATTGCGTAAAGTAAAGACATAATGTAAATGCGCAAAATAAATTCAGAGGTGGATGGATAAAACTTTAATTTCTGGAAGGGGAGGTTACAAAACCTCACATTCATGTGGGCAAAGCTCAAATTAGCATCAAAAGCCTCAACACCTTCAAGGGAAGGAGGCTACCCCTCCACCCCTATTTATACTACTCTTGGGCCACCTACCACCCTTGGATGAGTCCCTCAACCCTAGAGCACTCATCTAAGAGCTAGGATTAACCCACACACACAGCCAGAAAGGGCTAACCCAAAACCCACACACATACCGGGTTTTCTTGCACGGTTTTCAAAGCATACTACCTAGACCCGCTAACCTATCAACTAGACCTCAATACGACGGCCCTCATTGATCCACGCGGCATCTAGCTAGCATCAACTCCTTTCGTTGTCTTCTTGACTTGCCCGGACTCCGTCTCCGATCATCTTTCGGCGATCTCCCAACCGTCTCGGACCTCCGACGCCTCGCCTAGTCCGGTCATCCTTCGCCTCACCATGACCTAGCACCGTCGCCTGCAACCATCAAAGACAAGGAAACTCCTCACATAGCAATGCCCACAAAGATGTGCAATAAACCATCCAACTCATCACTACCAAGCGTCCATACGACCAGATCGCCACTCTGGCAGAGACAACTCAAATTGCTTCATTTTGAAAATCAATCCAAATCAAACTCAAACTTGAGCACACCTTGCTCAAATAAAGTCAAATACTCATCACAAACATGGATGGACCTCCACATGGTCCTTGATCTCCCCTTGATGAGTATATTGAAAAAAACACACAAAAGGCATAAATTTGAGTTTGAAGAAAATGAAGAAGAAAGCAATTTTTAGTTGCAAAGTCAAACTTGGTCCAAAGATAGAAATTAGAACCATGACCAAGTTGACGAAGAGGAATTCAGATTTTAGAGTTAAATTTAAGAAAGATCAAGTTTTCAACAAAACTCTAAAATCCAACTAAACATGTCAAATGTGATTATGAGATTATGATCCAATGAAGTAGTAGCATAGTTTTACAAAGATCATAATAACCAAATAAGTATTCACATTTTTATCATTTTAGTGATGCCTTTTCTACGTTTTCTCCTCCTTTTGGCAATATAGGCATCAATTTTTTTTATGTATGCATGAAATGCAATCGAAAGAGCTTTGAAGATTATCCAATTGATCAAAATGGAAGGATATTACACCAAGCTTGTCAATTTCAGAAGATGACTAAACTAAGACATGTCCAAGTGCAAATACGAGCTTAGTTTTGAATATTTCATTTTTAGCAAGATTAGACAAGTGCAACACTTAGCTTTAGTTTCAAAAATAGAAGAATAGCCACTCTAGAAGAGCATACAAGGTCCTTCGGGCTCATTTATCACTTAATGCAAATTTTGATTTATCATCATACAAGACATAGCGGAGTGCAAATGTTTGACATTATTTGCATTCTTTACCCACATGTCTTTGTTTTTAATTTATTTGCATTTTCTTTTGACAACCAATTGACTCAAGCCGTATGCGACCATCTCAAGATGAACTCTAAGAGGATGGTCTAGGTCAAACACGATGTATTCCAAGTTCATCCCAAGTGCAATGGGAAGCGGTCTTGTGAATGCAAGGTGTTGAGTCATATGTGCACAAGAAGAGTCAATTTTGTTTAATTTTCATTTTTTTTGCACAATGATTCATGAGCAATTGAAGGACTCTAGCATGGATCAAACTAGTTTCACCCAAGTTGCTATAGGGACTCTAGAGAACTCCTAAATTTCTCAAATTATGGCACAAACCTCTAGAGAAGAAACCTAGCAAGTAAAAGCAACAAGTTTCATCAAGTTTTTCATTTAAGGCTTATTTCATTTTTAAGCTTAGCAAGTTAAATGAACTTGGACATACCTAAGCTAGTGATTTTCTTCAAATGATGTAGCATGGTGTATAGCATGAAGAAGAAATCAATTGCATAATAGACAAAGCTCATAAAAGAAAATGCAGTCTAAATGCAATGCATGAACATATTCCCAAACTCCCCCTCAACAAATGAATCAATTTTAAGCTCAAATCTGGTTAAAGTTGAGTTATTATCAAGATTAGGCATAAAGAAAACCCGAATGAACTCAATAACAACCAGAAAAACAGAATGAGGAGAAGAAGCCGAGAAACTGCAAAACTGGATGGCTATTGAGCATAGATAAGATAGAAGAGACTCACTACGGCTTAGACTCGCTCTTATCTTCCCCGATGGTGACATAGGAAGTCGACTCTAGATCCCAACTAAAGAGTGCACACGCACTGTCTACCCGGAGGCCCAATACCGCTAGACTTATAAGGCGTGAGGGAACTCAACCTAGAGAGAAGAGAGAACAGCTAATCACGCATGATAGCAACCTAAAGCACAAGATAAGAGGTCCATGGAAGGCATGCCAGAAGTCTAAGTGAGTGAACTCAACTCAAGAAAACAAGCCCAAAGTCACCCAAAAGAAACACAAAGAAAAGAAAAGCTAAGCTGGAAGAAAACATATAATACATAATATACAAACCAGCTCCCCCTCACGAAAGGCCGTAAGGGCTCACGACTCCAAGCTCACTCCTCAAGGCAACAAATCTGGAGCTATCCAAAGGCTTGGTGAAGATATCGGCTAACTGAAAGTTACTCTCTACGAACTGAAGCGCGATATCTCCCTTCTCCACATGGTCTCTAAGGAGCAAGACGGCTCATGGTAAGAAGCAACCTAACTATGCTAGAAGTCCAACCAAAAGACTCTAGACAAACAGGACACAAGCTATACATACAAAAGAACCACAACCTCCTAAGAGACCCATCACTATCGTCAACATTTTCAGAGGTACTTACCTACTGCAGTGTAGTGCAAGTAGTGGCAAATGACCTGAAGTGGATCCAAAAAGCAGAGGAAGAAGACTTAGAGATATTCCTAGGATGATGGTCTCCTCACCAGAAAGCCTACACACATGCATCCAACAAATCTATACTTTTGAAACTGGGGTTAGGCAGATCCAGTTCCTAGGCACGAATGGACAAGATACAGGAAAAGTGTGGCAAATGATCATCTAGAGCATGAACATGATGCAGAAGGTAATGTAAGATCATGATCACAACCAAGCTAAAGATAGCATCAAGATCTATATATCCATAGAAAACAGTGAAAACATATCCACATGATAAACAACAAAGAAGGTGCATCATAGCCTTTGTCATGTTGGTGAGAAGAAGCTAAGCAAGGTGCATCACAAGCAACAAAATGCTAGCAGGATCATGTGCAAGCCTAGAAATACACGGATCAAGATACTACCTAAACATGGCAATGAGCATGTAAATGAAGAAATACCACAATGAAGCACAACAACATGCTACTAGATATAACATGAGCAAGATGAATGAAGACAACCAAAGAGGATCATGCATAAAACAAACCAATTAGCAACATCAAGATCCATTTATCCATAGTCTCAATAACAATATTTACATGCTGCGAAAAGGCCCGTCAAAGAAGACCAAACAAAAGGTCATGAGGACAAGACAAAGATGAAAGTAAATGGTGACAATGGACACAAAGATGAGAAGCTACTTATGGCAACACTCTATGCATGATGATGAATACATGCCATGAATGAAGAACACAAGCTCATGCAAAATAGTTATGAAGCATATAAGCATGAAGGACAATAAAAGGTGATCATGAACAATATAAGTCATACAGCGGCAGCTAGATCATATGACCCTAATCTCATGAAAGGCATTCACATGTAGCACAAAGTCGAAAAACAAAGTCTAAACAAAGCTAATCATGGATGTAATAGAAAATCAGGGTCATATAACCTAGATACTACTCATGACAAAATAAAGTAAATGATATATAGCACGTGCCCATAGTTAATACAAATGCTCATACCAAATGAACAATATCATGGACAGGATAAAAACAAGAAAATCACATGCTGGGAAAAAGCTCATGAATTTAGGATATAATACGTGAAGCACAAAGATGGTTGGGGAAAACATGCTATGGCACAAAACAAGACAGACAAAAACTACCAAGACCTAGCAAAGTACATATAATACACATGGGAGCAAGAGCAATCACAACATGTCATGGAAATGATGATCACAAGTATAACCGACATGAGGGTATGAGATAGCTCACCATGGAAGTGGAAGTCCCCAATCTGTGTTATCATGAAGCTCAACACTTGTGGAGCGAGACACGAGGCAAACAAAGTTGAAAGTACATGCAGGTTAGCATGATGCTCATGATGGTTATGCAGGAAGATCCAATCCTCTAGAGACAAGCCGCAAAGGCCAACTCGGAATTCACATCGAGTGCCAACATTGAAAAGCAACAAACCGATCCTAGATGAGATTAGTAAAGATAAACATGACCAACAAACTTACTTTCAACTCTTGCCGTGAGTGGGTACCTCGAGGAAAAACGAGGTCCACTACTTATGTACGGCGAAGATGATGCCTCAGGACAACTCATGGACTAAGAATCGAACTAAGAAAGGACAAGTCCACAAGATGACCCAAAACCACTCCACTAGGCAATGATCACATCCTCAAGCTAGCCTCAAGCGACTCATGCCATGAGAAAGGCAAAAGGCACTTAAAAGTATCATCGCATAGACATGACACTAGGAATTGACACAAGAGGGAAAGATGACTCAGTACTGGGACAGAGTGAAGACTTGGGGACCCAATACTGAACCACTCGACGCCTCAGAGTACTAGCCACAGAAGAAGACTGGACTCGAGTGTCTCTCTGACGCTCAACTCTCACACGACCAGGAGCAACTCTGGTAGATAATCTAGGAGTCAAAACTAGGTTGGCACGACGTGGTGCAAAAGCCGGACCATCCCAATGAGGCTGCCTAGATCTCCTACCGGAAAACACCTCACGCCGCTGATATCTACCTCGATGGGAAAAACGAGTAAATATCAAGAGTACGGCGGGAAGACTGACTACGAACAGCTCCAGGACTAAAACTCAAAGAAGTAGCATGAAAACCGAGTCCTTGACGCTGCCCAAAAACAGGCGACTCTCTAACCTGTCTAGAAGCAGTGTGTGTCTTAGGAGCACTCAAAGTCTGGGAATGACCCTGAATACCTCTAAGAGCAGCAACACGCTCACGCCGAGTGATCTTGGCGCGCCTGAAGCAGAAATCTACTAGGTGACCATCCTTCTTACAGAAGGTGCATGTGTACTTCGCCTTGCTAGAGGCAGAAGCAATAGGAGTAACACCCTTCTGGTCAGAAGTCTTATGGACAACCCAGCAGATCTAAACTTGGTGGTGCTTACTCTGGGAGCTACTACAATGTCACCACTCTTGGAGCCGCGCACAATGGTGGGAGGATGCGCCCGAGCGTGCTCCAAGGGATCAAATCCTAGACCTTGATTGAATCTACTAATCTTGGATTGGTCTAGAATAAGATTGAGCTTCTTCTTGCCTCCAACAAACTTCTCGAGAGTGCTCATAAGATCTTGGCAATCTCGGAAGAAAGAAGCACAAGAAGAACAGGGGAAGGAGAGGAAGAAGAAGAACCGAAAGAGAAGATCTCTCAAAGACGTGCTTTTTGTTCCCTTAGCACGCTGCCTCAATCTTGAGGGCCTCACAAGAAACGCAAGGAGCATCTCTAATCCTAAGGGTTTGGTCTTTTAACTTCTTATTAAGCTCGACATGGATTTGATCCACATCATCCTTAACCCCAACACACAAGCAAGCAACCAGTTTGTGACTTAACTAGTAAATCCTTAGCAAGTTGATCACACTTGACATTCAAAGCATCATTGTCAAGTTTTAGTTGCTTCTGACCCTCACATGAGATGACTGGGTCCTTGAAGCATGCAATTCAAGTTCATCATTTCTAGCGTAAAGCTTTCTAAGGTGTTCGCTCATGGCATCAATTTCGCAAGCAATTTAGGGCAATTAGCACATGATGGAGTGGAGTGAGCATGAAGAAAACTAGCCTCAACAGAATAGCATCAATAGAACTAGTGCTAGCATTCTTCAACCTAAGACCATCAAGTTCAGCAAGCACACTATCATGTATGGTCCTTAGGTTCTCCAACTCCACAAGAATAGCATCACACAAAGAGCAATCATCAGTGACTCGGGAGGGAGAAGATCTAAGTGAAGCTAACTCCCGAGTCAAGGTACCTACTTCCTTCTCAAGCTCCGTACACCTAGCTCTAGCTCTAGCATGAAATTTTCCTAATTTGCAGAAAGCTTCGTTGAGCTGGTCATAGGAGGGTACCTCATCCGAGTCGCTGTAGAGCTCGGAGTCGCTGATGTCGTTGGTGTCGGCCATGAAGCACATGCCGAAGAAGTCATCGCCGCCCTTCTTCTCTTGCGGATCATCCTCGCCCTCGTCGCTCCATGTCTCCGTGTCGGAGAGGTTGATGTCGTCAAGCGGCGAGGACGCGATGGAAGAGCTTCTTGTTCTTGGAGAAGTTGCGGTACTTCTTCTCGTGCGCGGTTCACGAACTGGAGGCTTCTTGTTGCGGTTTTTGTCGGTGTAGTCGTTCTTGCCCGAACCGCCAACGCCGTTCTTACCCTTCTCGGCTTGGGACAGTTTGCCCGAATGTGGTTGGGGCCACCACACTCAAGCGGTGATCATGCCACCTCTCTTCCTCTCTCTCACCCTCTTGTATGCATGAGAAAACTTGCGGCGAGAAGAGCAAGCTCATTTTCCGAAATTTTTCCGATTGGTCATCGCTAGCTCGCAAAGGGCGGAAAGAGAGAAACCAATAGAAGGATCAGAAGAAGAAGATCCAATGGGATCGGTGACCAAAGCCATCGACTGAGATTTCGTCTTCCGAGAGACGACATCGATCTCATGAGTCTTGAGGCAGGAATAAAGCCCGTCAAGAGTCAGAGTCGATAAGTCGGTGGTGTCCTCGATGGTGGTCACCTTCATCTCCCAAACCCGAAGGTCGAGTACGGTCAAGAAATGCCGAGCATTGTCCGAGTCAGGGTATATGAGACCAACTGCTCGGAGGTCGCTCAAAATCTTTGTAAACCGAACAAAACACTCGTCGAGACTCTCACCAGCGCGTTGATCAAACTTGTTATACTCGCGCTTGGCTCGTCTGCCTCACGTCTTGATTTGAGTAGAGCCCTCATGGTAAGCATCGAGGGTTACCCAAATCTCGTGAGCGAGCGAAGGTGAGAAATCCTATCATACTCACGCGGCTAAGACCACTGATGAGAATGTTCCTTGCCTTAGCATTCGCCTCTACGTCAACCATATTGATGGCCGTGACATTTTCATCGCCAGGAACCTCATACGGAGTTTCACCTTCGCCATATCGTAGCCACAGGCGATGATGTATGACTCCATCCGGACTTCCAAAAGGAAAATCAACTCTATTAAAGATGGGAGGCTTGGTGGAATATTTGTCCGTCGCCATGGCTCTTCAGACCGGTCAAGATCTAGAAAGAGCAGAACCGGCTCTGATACCAATTGAAGGACCGAGATGGCGAACAGAGGGGGGGTGAATGGTCGCAAATAAAAATTCCCCCAAAAAACTCCAACAAAAACCTCGACAAGATCGCTCAAAGGAAACTGTGAAAAACCCGAAAAACTAGACAACTATGTGTACCCCAAGCTTGCATGGATAAGTACCATAAAATATGTGGGGATTTTTGAGTCACAATCCTGGTTGTCTAGTGTCCAAGATAAAGAGGAATCAATTCAAACTCTTGCTTTTAGAAAGGACATCAATTCAAATCACAAAAGTCAATTTCAGAAAAGCAAAAGCAGAATTTCCAGAACTTGTCCTCAATTTGCACAGGAGGTTGGTGGGTTTCTGCAGCTCACAAAATTCTGAGAATTTTTCTCCCTATGAGCATCAGAGTCGTGAAGAACTCCACCAAATTTCTCCTCAAAAAGCCTTACAGAAAAAACAGGAAAAATCTAAGAACACAGTATGCTCAAGAACTTCGAGCAGAATGTTTGGGGCTCGGTTTTCACCTCATGGCGCCCAAACGGTGCAACAAGTGAACTCCAAAATTTTTATGTAGGTGTATAACAGAGTCCCGCACCTCCTCCAAGAAGAATCACTCAAAAAGGATTTTTCTAGATTTTTACAAAAATCAAACACTGACTGCTGCGCGAAGAACAAGTTCTGAACAAGGTTGGAACTTGAAAGAAAAGATGTTCTATACTCAATCCAAGAGTGCAAAAGAGCTGTAAAACCATATGAACACACTCAAAACATCCAAGATCAGCAGCATTTAGAAGGAGGGGAGGCAAATCCAAATTACTTGAAAGTAAATTGTGAGAATGTAATTGCGGGAAAGTAAATGCTGAATTTAAATTGCGTAAAGTAAAGACATAATGTAAATGTGCAAAATAAATTCAGAGGTGGATGGATAAAACTTTAATTTCTGGAAGGGGAGGTTACAAAACCTCACATTCATGTGGGCAAAGCTCAAATGAGCAACAAAAACCTCAACACCTTCAAGGGAAGGAGGCTACCCCTCCACCCCTATTTATACTACTCTTGGGCCACCTACCACCCTTGGATGAGTCCCTCAACCCTAGAGCACTCATCTAAGGGCTAGGATTAACCCACACACACAGCCATGCAAGGGCTAACCCAAAACCCACACACATACCGGGTTTTCTTGCACGGTTTTCAAAGCATACTACCTAGACCCGCTAACCTATCAACTAGACCTCAATACGATGGCCCTCATTGATCCACGCGGCATCTAGCTAGCATCAACTCCTTTCG
Source organism: Otatea glauca (assembly GCA_036346275.1). Classification (NCBI taxonomy): domain Eukaryota; kingdom Viridiplantae; phylum Streptophyta; class Magnoliopsida; order Poales; family Poaceae; genus Otatea; species Otatea glauca. The sequence continues at coordinate 44,988,306 of CM070718.1, forward strand.
TTGTCTTCTTGACTTGCTCGGACTCCGTCTCCGATCATCTTTCGGCGATCTCCCAACCGTCTGGACCTCCGACGCTCCTCGCCTAGTCCCGGTCATCCTTCGCCTCACCATGACCTAGCACTGTCGCCCTGCAACCATCAAAGACAAGGAAACTCCCCACATAGCAATGCCCACAAAGATGTGCAATAAACCATCCAACTCTTCACTACCGCACCCATACGACCGGTACTGCCACTCCTGGCAGAGACAACTCAAATTGCTTCATTTTGAAAATCAATCCAAATCAAACTCAAACTTGAGCACACCTTGCTCAAATAAAGTCAAATACTCATCACAAACATGGATGGACCTCCACATGGTCCTTCGATCTCCCCCTTGATGAGTATATTGAAAAAAACACACAAAAGGCATAAATTTGAGTTTGAAGAAAATGAAGAAGAAAGCAATTTTTAGTTGCAAAGTCAAACTTGGTCCAAAGATAGAAATTAGAACCATGACCAAGTTGACGAAGAGGAATTCAGATTTTAGAGTTAAATTTAAGAAAGAGCAAGTTTTCAACAAAAACTCTAAAATCCAACTAAACATGTCAAATGTGATTATGAGATTATGATCCAATGTAGTAGTAGCATAGTTTTACAAAGATCATAATAACCAAATAAGTATTCACATTTTATCATTTTAGTGATGCCTTTTCTACGTTTTCTTCCCTTTTGGCAATATAGGCATCAATTTTTTTTATGTATGCATGAAATGCAATCGAAAGAGCTTTGAAGATTATCCAATTGATCAAAATGGAAGGATATTACACCAAGCTTGTCAATTTCAGAAGATGACTAAACTAAGACATGTCCAAGTGCAAATACGAGCTTAGTTTTGAATATTTCATTTTTAGCAAGATTAGACAAGTGCAACACTTAGCTTTAGTTTCAAAAATAGAAGAATAACCACTCTAAGGATCAAAAGGAAAACCTAGAGTTCAACCTACTCAACATTTTGGGGAATCTAGAAGAGCTTACAAGGTCTTTCGGGTTCATTTATCACTTAATGCAAATTTTGATTTATCATCATACAAGACATAGCGGGGTGCAAATGTTTGACATTATTTGCATTCTTTACCCACATATGTCTTTGTTTTTAATTTATTTGCATTTTCTTTTGAATGTCGAAAGCCCCGAGCTCGACTTCCCATTTGGTAATTCTCCCCGTGGCCTCCTGGTTGTGAAGTATATCTCCAATCGGGAAGGAGGTGACCACCGAAATGGCATGCTCTTGGAAATAATGCTTAAGCTTGCGAGACGTAAGAAGTACGGCATATAATAATTTCTGCACTTGTGGATACCACACCTTGGATTCACTCAGGACCTCGCTAACAAAGTAGACCGGGTGTTGGATCTTGTTCACGTGAGCCAGCTCCTCCCTCTCTACGACGATTGCGGCACTGACTACATGAGTCGTTGCCGCGATGTAAAGTAACAGAGGTTCTTCCGGCAGAGGTGAGACCAAGACCGGGGGTGTCGTTAAGAAGATCTTCAGATCTTCAAATGCTTGTTGTGCCTCCGGCGTCCACTGGAACTTGTCCTGCTTCTTGAGGAGTTTGAAGAGTGGCATACCTCGCATAACCAGTCGGGAGATAAACCCGCTGAGCGCGGCCATGCACCCTGTAAGCTAATGGACGTCCTTTTGGCAAGTCGGCGGTTCCATATTTGATATGGCCTTGACTTTCTCCGGGTTGGCTTCAATGCCTCGCTGAGATACAACAAACCCAAGCAATTTTCCCGAAGATACTCCGAAAACACACTTCTCGGGATTTAGCTTCATGCTGAAAGCCCTCAGAATCTCGAACGTCTCGGTTAGGTCGGTGATAAGATCCTTCCTTTCCCGAGTCTTCACCACGACATCATCCACGTATGCCTCCACGTTGCGTTCGAGCTGGGCGTGAAAACACCGCTGTATCGAGCGCTGATAAATCGCGCCAGCATTTTTTCGCCCGAATGCCATCGTGGTGTACCAAAAGGCTCCGAAAGGCGTGATGAACGAGGTCTTGATATGATATTCCGCCTTTAGGAGAATCTGATGGTAGCCTGAATAGGCATCGAGAAAGCTCAAAATTTCGCACCCGGCGGTCGAGTCGACCACCTGATCGATTCAGGGCAGCCCAAAGGGATCCTTCGGACATGCCTTGTTGAGATCAGTATAGTATAATCAACGCACATGCGCCAAGTTTTATTTTTCTTTTGAACTAGTACAGGATTTGCTAACCAATCAGGGTGATACACCTCCTTGATAAAACCTGCATCTAAAAGCTTGATGATCTCCTACTTGATGGCGTTCTGGCGATCTAGAGCGAACCGCCGAAGCCTTTGCTTGATCGGTCTCGCCTTCTCGTCGACGTGAAGAGAGTGCTCGATCTCCTCCCTTGGTACACCTGGCATATCGGATGGTTTCCAGGCGAAGATGTCCTTGTTTGCTTAGAGGAAGGTGACGAGTGCGCTTTCCTATTTGTCCTCAAGCCCTGTCCCGATCAAAATCGTTTTAGACGTGTTGGACGGGTCAAGAATTATTCTTTTGGTTCCTTCTCCAGGCTTGATTCCTGAGGTGGCCTGCTTTTTTGATGGAACGTCTCCTTTGTCTTGAACGTGGCAGCCTCGGTCTGGATATTTTTCGCCTCGGCGCCCGTTTACTGCAATTCGGCGAGTTCATGATTTTCTCGGTCGCATTGTGAGGATTGCTTGACGTCTCCAGGAACCGCGATGACACCTCTGGGTCCCGGCATCTTCATCACCGAGTAAGTGTAGTACGGCACGGCCATGAACCTAGCTAGGCCGGGCCTTCCCAAGATAGCATGGTACGCCGTCTCGAAATTGGCTACCTCGAAATTGATATATTCGGTCCGAAAATTATCCTTGGTGCCGAATGTAAGAGGCAAAGAAATCTGCCCGAGTGGGAACGAAGACACCCCGGGGATCACTCCATGGAACGGCTGGGCGCTCAGCCTTAGCTCGGAGCGGGGAATGCTCATGTCGTCAAAGGTCCTGACGAATAGGACGTTGAGCCCACTTCCGCCATCGATCAGAACCCTCTTGAGCTTCACGCTGTGTACAACAGGGTCAAGCACTAGAGGAAACTTACCCGGATGTGAGACCCAGTTGGGGTGATCCCCACGATCAAAGGTGATCGGACCTTAGACCACCTCAAATACTGGGGGGTTGCCAGTTCCACTGCGTTGATTTCCCGAACGGTAAGCTTTTGCTTCCGCTTGGACTCGTATCCGGTGGAGCCCCTGTAGATGTAGTTCAGCTCCTGTTCGGGCTCCTGGAAATCTTCTTCGTCTGGGAGGTCCTTCTTTGCTGGAGCAGCTTCGCCCGTGGATGGAACCGGTTGCCGGTGACTTTCGCACGCAAAACGCTTCAAAGTGAAGCAGTCTTTGGCAGCGTGCTTTCCCTTGGGGTGGAAAGGACAGATTGCTTCCATGACGACGCTGTAGTCGGGTGCCTCCCTCCGAACGGCTCGGGGCCGGTTGTGCTCGGCTACCGCAACTAGCTCCTTGCCCTTCCGCTTATTATCCCTGTGCTTTGAGGACTCGGGCTTGTCGCCTTTGTTCTTCTGTGGCGGGCGATCTTCTTGACGTTCGGCCAGGGCATCTGAGGCCGTGGCGTAGCGGTCGGCCAACGCGAACTTTTCCTTCACGGAGGTCGGGGGCTTCCTGGACATCTTCTTAATTTGATCAGGATCACTTACCCCTTTCTGGAAGGCCACCACCACCACCGCCTCGGATACGTCCCTCACGGTGTTCTTCTTCTGCATGAAACGCCGGATGAAATCTCTCAGCATCTCGTCCTTCTTCTGGTGTAACTGGTACAGGTCTCATGGAGTGCCAGGACTCTCGTAGGTTCCCTGAAAGTTGGCAATGAATTGATCACAGAGATCGCTTCAAGAGTCCACCGAGTTTGCGGGGAGGCCTATGAGCCATGCTTGAGTCGGGGGGTGAGACTGACCGGCAGATAGTTTGCCATGACAGTCTGGTTTCCTCCGGCGGCTTTAACTGCCAAGGCGTAAACCTGCAGCCAAGCTTCCGGGTCTCGCTCCCCGTCGAATTTTACGAGGCCCTTGGGGTTAAATCCTTCGGGCCATATCACTCGGCGCAGCCGAGGAGTGAACGCTCGGATCCGTCGATAGATCTCTCATCATGATGAGGGGGACTCCGGCGTGGCGAGCCTCTAGCTCGGCGATGGTTATCAACGCGTCGGGGTGGGGTACGGCGCGGCGAGTCCATGACTCGACGTTCGTCGTCGCTCCTACCCCGGCGGTGATGGTCTTTGCGGTCATCACGGTTATCGTACCTTTGATCGCTTCGTCGATCGTGGCCGGTGCCGAAACGCTCGTAGTCGTCGCGGCGTCCGCGTCTTTCTTCCTTGTCCCGCTCCTGTCAGCTGGCTGTGATGTCCTGGCGGAGGTCGCGGTTGAGAATTGTCGGGACCCGAATTTGCAAATCCGGACCCTCTGTATATACCGCACTAGTCCAGGATCACGCTAGTGCACACAGGCTCAACATAGATGCTATCATAGTCATACACAGCGAAATATAGCATAACTTCAATAATTAATAACAACTGTTGTCTTACATGAATACTGCCTCACAGGGCTTAATTAAAAAGTATCAATGAGTAGCAGCGGAAATAAAACAAACGCAGTGGCGCTCCAGTTCGCCACAGGGAATTGACGAGGCTCAGACCATAAGCATTCGCATTCAAGTAATCTTCCTCCACGAAAGGCGTAGATTCTTCCTCTTTTGAAGTTGTTGTTGGGGTGAGTACATAAAGCACTCAACAAGTTGTGCACAATAATGCAAGTCTAATATTCTATATGCTTGGCTTAATCCAAAGGAATGGCTAATAAGGATATTTTGCAATAAAGCAACATTTAACAAGAATACAGTAAATAGATTGGAAAGCAATAAAACAAATACAATAATTAATAGATTCAGCATTTCTGAAGTAACCAAGTTTCTCAATCCTAAATCAATTTTCACTTTCCATGGCACCTTGCCATCCCAACAGGTTTTTTTTAACAAAAGTCTAACCCTTAACTGTAATTCCCGAGCATTGCCCAATACCGTGAGCACGGCTATTCGAATAGATTGTACACTCTGCAGAGGTTATGCACTTTACTCACACGATACAACCAAACACCACCAAGGCGAGTGATCATAACAAAGCCTTTACAATGTTACACCTAGACCCAGTACTGCTCGCTAAGGTTTCAACACTGAAGGGTTAAACCACCACAATAGGGACCCCCTCTTGCGCCATGTGAGTTAAACCGTAAACCTGGGACTCACTATTCACCACGACAGTACCGAAATCTAGGTTTCACAAATTATTTAGCTAGGCTATCCCTTTCCAGACATGTGGTTGCAAGAAGGACTCATGTCCAAGCCTTGCAAGGTTAAGTCCTTAAAGTGATTAAGGCAAGACTTCCACATACCCCTGCCAACCCTCGCCCACCTTGGCACACTGCCCCTTGCCACTTGCCCCAATCTAAAATCATTACCACCCCAGTTGATTACCAAGCACCACATGCCATCAACATTTCAATCTAGATGTGTGACCTCCTCGCCACGACAACTTGATATCACTGTGTGACAGCACGTGACACACCAATCATAAACATTGTTCCATATTCCATTAGTCAAGATTAAGTATCAACATTCGGACACATGTGATGACGTGGCATGGCTAAGCAATCTATGACGGTCTAACTACCCCATGTTGATTATCAATATTAACCAACTATAGTTCCACATCCTAGGGTGACAAATAGATCATGGCATATAATTGACAAGGTATGATTTAATTCAAATAGGCATATTATCTAATTCGCAGATTAATTGAAATCATTTATACACATAAAATATCATGCATAAAGTTTAAGAGACAAAAAAGCAATTTGGTGAAAATTAGGTGCAACATGATCAAAGCACAACTTGCCTTGGAGTAGGTGCTGGTCTTGATCTGAACTTGGGTCTTGGAGCGACGAATCTTCCTCCGGATCACCGAGCAGTTCAACGTCTACGCGAAACGATGCCAAAATAGCAAATAAACACCAAACCAGAGAGCAAACAAACTCCAAAAATAAAATAAAATTCACCAATAAATAGATCTTGATTTTACAAATTTTTAGAAATTTGAATCACTCAAATCCGAGTTAAAATGCAAAAGATATAGCCTTCTGAAGTTTGAATAAATACTGAAATTACAGAAAATATAATTTTTATTTTTCTGAATTATTTTTCTATTGGAAAAGATCTTTATTGCGCAACGCTGACGTCAGCCCTGACTCGGACCAATCACGTGGCGACACGTCACCTCGGCACACAGACCCGGTCCACGGAACCGCCTCTCGTCCACCGTGGACACGGCTCAAGGCGCCTCGCATCACGTGCCTGACACGCGGCGCGCATCGATCGGGCGCGCCGCGCGCGCGTGCCGATGCTCGACACGCGGCGTGCATCCACGCGATGATCTGACGGCTACCGATCTACCCCTACGTGTCACTATCCTGACCGCTTATCTTAGATCTAACGGTCCATCTTACCGGAGAGGTTCACCGCTGATGAGGATGACGCGGCGCGATCTGGACGTTTCGGCGAAGATCCAACGGCTGCGCGAAGCTCCGAGACACGGCGGCGGGCTTGCACCGGAGAGGAGGAAGACGACCACCCGAACGGCGTTTCGGCGCGACTCTGGCGAGAAGAAGTGGCAGACTCGACGCGGCACGACGCGAGGAACTCGGATCTGGAACCCTTGCGACGGACGGCGACTTGACGACAGCGGAACTCGAAGAAAACCGTAGCGGCGAAGAGCAAACTCCAGCGATCTCCTGCGAGGCTACAACGGCAACTCAACAGCGAAGGCTAGCACTGGCGGATGCGCTCTGGGATGGCGATCCTCGGGGTGCGGTACTCGCTTTAAATAGCCTCGGCGAACGTCCAGAAAAGGCAACCCTAAAATCACACGGCGGCGACGGCAAGCGGCGGCGGATTCGGAAACCGAATCGGAGACGATGACTGCGGTCCGTCCGATCTGCGATGAACGGCTACGATTCCCCCGAACGCGATACGATCCGATCCGCTCTTTCCAAAATCAACGGATGCGATCAGATCTTTCCAAAACGACGCAAGGAATCCTCACCGCGCGATCTTGATCCAACGGCCGAAGGCGCTAGGGTTTCGCGAAAGGAGATAGCCGTCTGATCTGGATCAAACGGTCCATACGCGAGGCGGCGGGGAAATGGGCTGATGGGCCACACCGCGATGGCAGCGACGCACGATCTTCGGGCTTGGCGAATCATTATTCACTCGATTTTCCAACGCTTTTCGATTTAAAATAATCCCAAAATTAGATTAATCTGTTTTAAGTAATTAAAATATCAGGAAAAATCCCAGAAAATTCTCATAAATACTTTGAGACATTCTGAGCTCAAATAAAATATTTTTGGTAAAACTTTATATTAGCTTTATCTATATATTCTTAGTTTTCACCAAAGGTTCAATATACTTAATTAAAATAAATTCAATTAATTTCTGAAAAAAAATCCAATAAATTCAGAAATCACCAAAATGCACATGAGTGAAATTATAGGCCAAATTTTGGGATGTTACAAACCTCCCCCCTTAACAGAATCTCGACCCCGAGATTCAAGGCTGACTAGGGAATAGGTTTGGAAATTCTGACTTCAGATCTTCTTCACGCTCCCAGGTTGCCTCATTCTCGGAATGGTTGCTCCACTGAACTCTGCAAAAGCGAACTGACTTGGTCCTGGTCTTACGGTCCATAACATCTAGGATTCTGATTGGTTGCTCCTTGTAGGTCAGATCTTTCTGCAATTCAATCTCTCCTAAAGGCGTCTGCTCCGCTGGCACCTGAAGACACTTCTTGAGCTGTGACACATGGAACACATCATGCACACCTGCTAGTGACTGCGGCAATTCCAACTGATAAGCAACCTCCCCTCGACGGCTCAAAATTTTGAACGGTCCAACATATCTTGGGGCAAGCTTTCCTTTAGCGTGGAACCTTTTAACTCCGTTCAGAGGGGTAACCCTAAGATACACGAAATCATCGGGCTCGAAACTCAAATCACGGCGTCGATTATCTGCATAACTTTTTTGTCTTGACTGCGCGATTTTCAACCTTTCTCTTATCATGGCGACTTGCTCTTCAGCTTCCTTGAGAATATTAGGGCCAAATATCATACGCTCCCCTGTCTCATTCCAATTCAGCGGGGTACGACAGGCACGGCCATATAAAGCTTCAAATGGCGACATCTGCAAACTAGCCTGGTAACTGTTGTTATAACTGAACTCTGCATATGGCAAACATTTATCCCATGATGTAGTATAGGCTAATGCACAAGCCCTTAACATATCCTCGTAATTTGATTTACCCTTTACATTTGACCATCGATCTGCGGATCTTTGTCTTTGAAGTTCAAACGCGTTCCCATGGCTTCATGCAATTTATCCCAAAATCTTGAGGTGAACTGGGTACCTCTGTCTGACACTATTTTCTTTGGCACACCATGCAAACATACAATTCTGGTCATGTATAATTCTGCCAATCGGTCTCCTGAGTACGTCGTCTTAACTGGAATAAAGTGAGCAACTTTGGCTAATCGATCCACAATGACCCATATAGAATCGCACCCACTTTGGGTTCTTGGCAACCGGTGATGAAATTCATACCGATTTCTTCCTATTTCCACTCTGGAACTTTTAACGGTTGTAGTAATCCTGCAGGTCTCTGGTGTATCGCCTTAACTCTCTGGCATATATCACATAAGGCAACATGCTCAACGACTTCACGCTTCATATTCGGCTACCAAAACCTCTCCCTTAAGTCCTGGTACATCTTGGCGCTTCCTGGATGGATTGAATACTTGGAATCGTGAGCCTCTTCCAAAATCAACTGCTTAAGCGCTGGTCTGTTTGGCACACAAATACGACCCTTGAACCACATGGTACCCCGGTCATCCATAGTAAAATCTGCTGCTAATCCTTCATCCTTTTTAGCTTTGATTGGTTGATTTTCTCATCATCCTTTTGCCCTTCCCGAATCTGATCTTCAAGCGTCGGCCTTACCTCCAAAGCAGCTATAAATCTTTCTGGAACCATTTCCAATTTTAACTTCTGAAACTCCTTACACAACTCCGATTGATCTTCTTGTACCATCATGTTTGCAACATGGCTTTTACGACTCAAGGCATCAGCCACTACATTAGCCTTTCCTGGATGGTAGTGGATTCCCATGTTATAATCCTTGATCAGTTCCAACCACCTCCTTTGTCTCATGTTAAGATCTGACTGGGTGAAGATATATTTCAAACTTTTGTGTTCCGTATATATCTCAAATCTATTTCCAATGAGATAATGACGCCACAATTTCAAGGCATGCACTACGGCAGCCAATTCCAAGTCATGCGTAGGATAATTTCCTCATGCGGTCTTAACTGCCTTGACGCATATGCGACCACCTTACCCTCTTGCATCAATACGCATCCAAGACCCTGTCTTGACGCATCACAGTATATATCAAAGCTGTTCTGAACATTAGACAAAACCAACACTAGGGCTGTCGTCAAACGCTTCTTTAATTCCTCAAAACTCTTATCACAATCGGGCGTCCATGAAAATTTCTTTTCCTTTTTCAATAACTGCGTAAGAGGTCTCGCAATCGTTGAAAATCCTTCTATGAACCGGCGATAATATCCTCGCCATTCGTAAAACTACGGACTTGAGTGCGGACTTTGGTTGTTCCCAATGCAACACCGCCTCCACTTTGCTTGGGTCGACAAAGAACTACTTCTGCGATCATAACGTGACCGAGAAATTCCACCTTTTCCTTCCAAAAGTCGCACTTATTGAATTTAGCATACAATTTGTTGCTCACGCAGCTTTTCCAACACTAGCCTCAGATGATTTGCATGCTCTGCTTCGGTCTTTGAATATACCAAAATATCATCTATGAACACAACAACAAACTTGTCCAAGTATTCCATGAAAATCTTATTCATCAAGTTCATGAAATATGCTGGCGCATTGGTCAATCCAAAAGACATGACCGTGAACTCATAATGTCCATATCTTGAAGAAAATGCGGTCTTTGAAACATCTTCCGCCCGAATCTTTAGTTGATGATATCCTGAACGAAGGTCTATCATGGAGAAAACTCCAGCTCCTCTCAACTGGTCGAACAGATCATCAATCCTTGGCAATGGATACTTATTCTTAATCGTCACTTCATTAAGTGCACGGTAATCAATACACATTCTAAGGCTTCCATCCTTTTTCCTGACAAACAAAACTGGCGCTCCCCATGAGCGACGAACTTAGTCTTATAAAACCCTTTTCTAATAACTCATCGATCTGTTTCTTCATTTCCACCAACTCATCGATAGGCATCCGATAAGGTCTCTTTGCTATCGGTGCTGTACCAGGTACTAACTCAATGACAAACTCGATGTCACGATCTGGCGGCATTCTCGGCAGATCCTCTGGAAATACATCTGGATATTCCCTGACCACTGGCACGTCCTCTATGCTGACGGCTTTCACGCTATTAACCATTAATTGACCCTTACGAACTGATGTCGCTCGGAATTCCACCTTTTCTCCTCTAGGGCTCTCAATGGATACAACCCTTCGATCGCAATCCAATACTGTCTTATGCTTGGTTAACCAATCCATACCGAGGATAACATCTAAAACTTGGGTATCTAGAATAATCAAGTTCACTAGGAACTCTACCCCATTAATTATTAGCTTTACCCCAAACATCCAAGGTTAGATCTTAACTCGGATCACCGGGCTTGACTAGCATCACACACTTAAGATTTTTCATGCTCAAACCATTTTCGATGCAAAGCTCGAGAGACAAATGAATGCGAAGCTCTGAATCAAATAATCTGCAGGTGTAGTCGAGTTTACCAAAACTTACCCAAGATAACGCCCGATGCTTCACAGGCTCCATTGGCAGTGATGTGGTTGACTCTGCCTCGAATAGTAGCTTGAGGCGTCGCTCCTGCCTGTCCAGCTCCTCGATTTGCTCCCGTCATCGGCGCCTTAGCAGGTGTCGTTCCAAGGTTGAAACGCACTGGCGTGATACCTCCTTTCTAGGGACATCTGTTGGCATAATGTCCCAGCTCATTGCAACTGTAGCACCTTCTGGCGGCTGACTGCTGCACTCCTCCTTGAGCATTGTTACCTTGGGATGGCGTCTGATAACTCTATCCTGGTGGTCGCGGCGCAGGTGTTGCTGGTTTGTTAACAGCTTGCGGTTGGAACCTAGCAAACCGCTATGGGTCATCCTCATTCGCAGTGGTTAGGCGCCCACTGGGTTAGTCATCAAGCGCTTGCGATTTTCCCCAAGCTCCTTGCGCTTATCCTCCAGAATCAAAGCCTTGTTTACCAATTCTTGAAAATCTGGAAAAGTGTGGGTAATCAGCCCCACTTGCAGTCCTGAGTTTAATCCCTTCATGAATCGGGACTGCCTAGCCTTGTCTGTCGCTACATCTTCAGGAGCATAGCGAGCTAACTGCGTGAATTTGTTCAAGTAATCAGCCACCGGTTGGCCTCCTTGCTTAAGCGCCCTGAATTCTTCCTTTCTCAGGTCCATCATTCCTTCTAGTACGTGGTACTGGCGAAAGGCCTTGCGAACTCTTCCCACGTGATTTCCATGGGTGCCTCATGAGTAGCACAGTAATTCTCCCACCATTCTGCAGCTGTTCCCTCTAGCTGATGAGATGCGTAAAGAACCCTCTCATGGCCTTCACATTGAGTGATGTATAGTTTCCTCTCAATGGTTCTTAGCCAATCATCTGCTTCTAAGGGGTTGACATTTCCTGAGAATGTTGGTGGTTGGGTCCTCATGAAGTCTGACAACTTGGAGTAAGGACGGGGTCCGCCGTTATTAATCTGAGCAGCGGGGTTGTTGACTGCAGCCATATTGGTCATCTGCTGCATCATTGTCTGCATTAATTGTGTCTACGCAGCGAGAAAAGCTCCCAAGTTCTGCATATCCACTGGCGGTGCTTGTTGCGGAGGTGCTCTTTCGTTGGGATTGTTGCCTGGGCGCAGACTACTTCCTGAAGCTCCGTTGTTGCTGCGGGTGTTCACCATCTGCTTGATTGCTTCTTGGATTAGGAAAGGTAGATGTAGCATAGATAAGGTACAAGAATTTCTAAGGCGGGAAAACAGGTTAAACCCAACTTAAATAATCTTTATTAATACTTGGTATGGTTGCTTACAATGCCTAAGGGCTTTGCAACACATACTGCACACTCAGCAAACAATTAAGAACCAAACTAAACATGCAACCTTAACATCTACTAAAAGGTAAAGACTAACTTAAAGACGCGACTCAACTCTCGAGTCTCAACACAACTCTAAGAACGACTCTCACTCATCCAGCCACCCTGGCTGAGACTGATCTGGCGTGTGCACCGGTGGGTGGGCTGGCATGGGTGCGAACCTATCCTAGTGACCCTCTGCTGGCTCCTCAGGCTCCCACTCACGCTCTTCCGGGTCTTCTTCTTCCTCTTCTTCTTCCTCGGTGACCTCATCCGACTCCTGGACGACCTGGTCCGCTAGCTCCTCGGCCACCTGCAAGGCCTCCTCCAGCTCGCCGATGACTCTGGCTGCTGCGTCACGGGTCTTCTGAAGCTCTCGCTCGACCACTCTTAGTGCCTCGCACACTGTCTCCAGCTCCTGAGCAGTGTCCCTCAGGTGATCCTCTTGGGCGGTGGCGAACTCAGCAAGGTGTACTGCAGTAGCACACTCCCCCTCCACGATCCGTCGACGCTAGCACGCTCACACTGTCGGGTGAAGTCGAAACACGGTGTCGCTGGCTTCAGAGGCGTAGTCGTGGCGGATCCGTCGTGAGAGCAAGTCTAGCGACCTCCGAACTCCACCTCGTAAGTGAACCTCCGGGCGGTGATGTGGATCGATGCGGTGGTCTCGTCGCACTCTCGGCGAAGATGATCGACTGCGTAAGAACCCCGATGCACACCGTTGACGTTCCAGTTGCTTCCTCGGTAGAGCGGACGATCAAAGCCTCCAATTACTTGAAGAACTCTCCACAGCTCCATGGCGTAGCCACCCTGTCTCGACTCGAAGGACTGAAAGATCGGCATCTATTCAAAACAAAATTTTGAATATGATCTCCACTCGAAACGGCAACGAAAAGAGAGTAATTTAGCAAGGATGAGAGTAGAAGGATGAGATAAGCCAAGAGTTTCTTATTAGTCAATTTCACCTTTTTCTTTAGAAAATAATTTTGGACACTCCTAAGAGATACCAACAACCTAGGGCCAAGACCTATAGTCAGTATGGCTCTGATACCACCTCTGTCGGGACCCGAATTTGCAAATTCGGACCCTCGTGTATACCGCACTAGTCCAGATCACGCTAGTGCACATGGGCTCAACATAGATGCTATCATAGTCATACACAATAAATATAGCATAACTTCAATAATTAATAATAACTGTTGTCTTACATGAATATTGCCTCACAGGCTTAATTAAAAGTATCAATGAGTAGCAATGAAATAAAACAAACGCAGTGGCTCCATTCACCACAGTGCAACCGACGAGGCTCGGACCCTAAGCATTCGCATCTAAGTAATCTTCCTCCACGAAAGGCGTAGATTCTTCCTCTTCTGAAGTTGTTGTTGGGGTGAGTATATAAAGCACTCAACAAGTTGTGCACAACAATGCAAGTCTAATATTCTATATGCTTGGCTTAATCCAAAGGAATGGCTAATAAGGATATTTTGCAATAAAGCAGCATTTAACAAGAATACAGTAAATAGATTGGAAAGCAGTAAAACAAATACTGTAATTAATAGATTCAACATTTCTGAAGTAACCAAGTTTCTCAATCCTAAATCAATTTTCACTTTCCATGGCACCTTGCCATCCCAACAGGTTTTTTTTAACAAAAGTCTAACCCTTAACTGCAATTCCCGAGCATTGCCCAATACCGTGAGCACGGCTATTCGAATAGATTGTACACTCTGCAGAGGTTATGCACTTTACTCACACGATACAACCAAACACCACCAAGGCGAGTGATCATAACAAAGCCTTTACAATGCTACACCTAAACCCAGTACTGCTCGCTAAGGTTTCAACACTGAAGGGTTAAACCACCACAACAAGGCCCCCTCTTGCGCCATGTGAGTTAAACCGTAAACCCGGGACTCACTATTCACCACGACAGTTCCGAAATATAGGTTTCACAAATTATTCAGCTAGGCTGTCCCATTCCAGACATGTAGTTGCAAGAAGGACTCAGGTCAAAGGCTTGCAAGGTTAAGTCCTCAAAGTGATTAAGGCAAGACTTCCACATACCCCTGCCAACCCTGGCCCACCTTGGTACTCTGCCCCTTGCCACTTGCCCCAATCTAAAATCATTACCACCCAGTTGATTACCAAGCACCACATGCCATCAACATTTCAATCTAGATGTGTGACCTCTTCGCCACAACAACTTGATATCACTGTGTGACAGCACGTGACACACCAATCATAAACATTGTTCCATATTCCATTAGTCAAGATTAAGTATCAACATTCGGACACATGTGATGACGTGGCATGGCTAAGCAATCTATGACGGTCTAACTAGCCCATGTTGATTATCAATATTAACCAACTATAGTTCCACATCCTAGGGTGACAAATAGATCATGGCATATAATTGACAAGGTATGATTTAATTCAAATAGGCATATTATCTAATTCGCAGATTAATTGAAATCATTTATACACATAAAATATCATGCATAAAGTTTAAGAGACAAAATAGCAATTTGGTGAAAATTAGGTGCAACATGATCATAGCACAACTTGCCTTGGAGTAGGTGCTGGTCTTGATCTGTGCTTGGGTCTTGGAGCGACGAATCTTCCTCCGGATCACCGAGCAGTTCAATGTCTACGCGAAACGATGCCAAAATAGCAAATAAACACCAAACCAGAGAGCAAACAAACTCAAAAAATAAAATAAAATTCACCAATAAATAGATCTTGATTTTACAAATTTTTAGAAATTTGAATCACTCAAATCCGAGTTAAAATGCAAAAGATATAGCCTTTTGAAGTTTGAATAAATCATCAAATTACAGAAAATATAATTTCGATTTTTCGAATTATTTTTCTATTGAAAAGATCTTTATTGCGCGGCGACATCAGCCCCGACTCGGACCAATCACGTGGCGACACGTCACCTCGCGCCTGCAGACCGGTCCACTGAATCGCCTCGTCCACCGTGGAAGCGCTCACGGCGCCCGCATCACGTGCCTCGACACGCGGTGCGCTTCGATCGTCTGCGCGCGCGCGTGCCGATGCTCGACACGCGGCGTGCATCCACGCGACGATCCGACGGCCACCGATCTACCCCTACGTGTCACTATCCCGACCGCTTATCTTAGATCTAACGGTCCATCTTACGGAGAGGTTCACACGATGAGGATGACGCGTTGCTCGACGGTTGGCGAAGATCCAACAGCTGCGTGAAGCTCCGAGACACGGCGGCGGGCTTGCACCGGAGCGGAGGAAGACGACCACCCGAACGGCGTTTCGGCGCGACTCCGGCGAGAAGTGGCAAAATCGACGCGGCACGACGCGAGGAACTCGGATCTGGAACCCTTGCGACGGACGACGGCTTGACGACAGCGGAACTCGAAGAAAACCGCAGCGGCAAAGAGCAAACTCCGGCGAGCTCCTGCAAGGCTACAGCGGCGACTCAACGGCGAAGGCTAGCACTGGCGGATGCGCTCTAGGATGGTGATCCTCGGGGTGCGGTCCGCGCTTTAAATAGCCTCGACGAACGCCCTGAAAAGGCAACCCTAAAACCACGCGGCGGCGACGACAAGCGGCGGCGGATTCGGAAACCGAATCGGAGATGATGACCGCGGTCCGTCCGATCTACGATGAACGGCTACGATTCCCCCAACGTGATACGATCCGATTCGCTCTTTCCAAAATCAACGGATGCGATCAGATCTTTCCAAAACGACGCAAGGAGTCCTCACCGCGCGATCTTGATCCAACGGCCGAAGACGCTAGGGTTTCGCGAAAGGAGATAGCCGTCTGATCTGGATCCAACGGTCCATACGCGAGGCGGCGGGGAAACGGGCTGACGGGCCACACCGCGATGGCCGCGCAAGCACAGTGCTGGGCTTAGCCTATTACTGTTCACTCTGATTTTCAACGCTTTTCGATTTAAAATAATTCCCGAAATTAGATTAATCTGTTTTAAGTAATTAAAATATCAGGAAAAATCCCAAAAATTCTAATAAATACTTTGAGACATTTTGAGCTCAAATAAAATATTTTTGGTAAAACTTTATATTAGCTTATCTATATATTCTTAGTTTTCACCAAAGGTTCAATATACTTAATTAGAATAAATTCAATTAATTTCTGAAAAAAAAATCCAATAAATTCAGAAATCACCAAAATGCACATGAGTGAATTATAGGCCAAATTTTGGGATGTTACAAGAATCCAGCGAGCGTCCCCGGTTGGTGGAGTGTGGCGCCGACTGCGGGTGCCCGACTGGTTGTGGTCCGGCTGCTGGCGACACGAGTAGCCGCATGGGAGCGCGAGTGCGCTTCATCCACCGGCTATTTCTAGTTCTGCTGGATTGCTACCGCCGTCACCATGGCATTAATATGGGCCACAATCGAGGCTGCCGCGCTATCCGATGCAATCATCGGGTCCAGCGCGTCGAAGAGCGTCTTGGAAGCGACGAAGTTTTGCATCGGTGTGCGAAAGACGGACTAGTCTCCCAACTTGGATTGCAGGATGTCTTCACGGACATTGCGGCCAAGCGATCGAAGGGATCGCGACGATACGTCCTTACCCTTACGCCGACGATCTTCCTCCGCAGCTTCTCGGTCTTCTTGATGGAGATCGGTCCTCTGCCCTTCGATCGAGAAGACACCACGAAAATCGCAGCAGTTCCTCATAGCGCCGACTGGTTTTCTGGATAAGTCAGAGCGGTATACCTGAGATGGTTTGGCCTGATCTTTGCCAGATTGGATCTGACCTTGGACCAAGCAGACAAGCTCTCCGCGCATATCCGCGACGAAGTCCAGGCTTTCGAAGCGGAAGGCCTGGCCGGAGACGAAGGTGGCGACGAATCCGTCGGTCGATACCATCGAGTCTGTAGGAAAAGATTGAAGCGCTTCCCCTACCTGGCGCGCCAACTGTTGACTTTTGTAGTCGGCAATGAAATTATAGGGTAGGCGCTCGATCTCAAACTCGAAGGTCACACAAGACAGGGATCTTAAACAGGTTCAAACCCTCAGCGATGGAGGTAATACCCTAATCCTGTGTGCTGGAATTATGTGGATCTCTTGGATTTGGGGTTGCTCAAAGCGCAATATGCTCTGGGCGATATGTGGTGTTCTATGCTCTATGGCTTTATAGCTCTATGCTTGGTTGATCGGATCCCCATGTTGTCGCCCGCCCTCTTCCTTATATAGCGGGGGTGGCTCGGCTTACAGAGTCCTGATCGGTTTGAAGATTCCGATCGGTTACAAGATTCTAGTCAGTTACAGGATAGAGTTTACATCTTCATCTACCCTATTAACGACTCGGATTACAACCACATCCATCATATCTAAATATACGTTCAACTTCCTTTAGGATATGTCCCCTTGCGCACGGCAGCGGGGCCTGATGCGGGGAGTATCGTCTATGCCTCCCTCTTGGGCCTGTTATGAGGGTACCCGGGTTCTTATATTCCACAGGTGTGCATGTGTATATGTTTGTAGTTCGACAGTTATTCTCCTTCTTTAGTGAATGCTAGACCTGCAGGTCAATTTTCAAAATGAAAAAAAAGGCTCAGTCAATAGGTACAACTAGAATAGGTTCAGCAGAGAACAAGAAGAATTACAACTGAATTGAAGCTACCAGAACTAGAGGAAGTACTTGAATACGGGTCAAGTGATTAGGCACTAATCAGAGTGCTGCAGAAGGAGAGAACCTGTATTGATACGAATTGTTCTCTCCCAAAAGGATCTCATCAATCAGACGGAGACGAACGGTAACGGGCACGCCGATCGTGAAACTTCGGCTACAATGGTTACTGCCAGCAATTTTGTCATGAGCAACTTCTAAGCGACGCCGAAGCCCAAGCCAAGGCAAGCCACTTTGCTTGGATTATTGAGCAGCTATAGTTCTCCATCATGCAGCTAAGAGAAGATATATTCTCATGTCTCTTTCTGAAATGTTGGGTGACACATTTGTTGTTTCACTTGTTGGCAATATATGGCGCTGTTATTCCTCAGATAATTTTCACAAGATTTCTGTTGTAAACTTATTCTCTAGATCCATGCATCTAAATTCTGAAGTGACTGACAGTGCGGATAACTCATATGTAACCAACTACTACTGTTAAATAAATCCAAGAGACATTAGAGGTGTAAATACAAGGAACTAGTTAAACAAGGACTTAGGTCGAGTCACATCAGCAAAGCAAAATGAGAGGAATCCATGAGAATTTTCAACCAAATTAACCTCATAAAACCCCCAGATTTATAGAGAACTGCATCACCTTTAGAAACATAGTGTAAGGAAGTTATTAAGCCAACGAATCAGTTCAAGTTTTTTTTTTAAAAAAAAGATTCAGAAGTCTCAGCTCCCTCAATGGAATAATGGAGGTACTTCAAACGAAAATGGAATCAGAATCAACACAAACTGAAGCTACGAAGCAAACTCTGGTTTCTTTGTGGTGGCCTGCTGGGGATGGCGCCCTGCTGGTAAATGGGACACAGAGATGGCCAAGAGTAAAAAAAATTAGCAGAGAATACGAATAGTCGAACAAACACACACACCAAGTGATACCATCAGAGGCGGCGGGCCCCAAGCTGGGAAAGAAAGAGGCCGGCAAGTAGGGAAGAGAATAGGAAACGAGTAAATTTCACAAAACTATATATTTCGTACAAACTATCGTAAAATTATAGGTTTTAATTTTTATTTTACAAAACTATAAATTTTAGAAAAAATTACATTACAAAATTAGAGGTTTTAGAATTCATCGAACTCGATCTTAGGAGGCCAGGTTCGCTTGAGCTCGGCTCATTTGCAAGCCTACATGTAGTGAATCAACCACTAATAAACAGCCGAAAAAACTAAGAATTGATACCGGAGTGATGTTATACTTGGAGATGGCGTTAGGATAAGATGAACACACAAGGGAACTCACATGCTATTTTACACTTTAATAACCCTTCTTATGAGCAACAACCCCAAAATCGGAACAGAGTTTTGTGAGATATGGCACAATCGTATACGGTCTCAAGAACAAAAAAGATGAATCTCATAGAAAGAATAAAACGAACGACATTGGAGAAACCATGATGAAGAGGGAAAAGATTTGCCAAAACCAACTACAAATAGTACAAGGGTTTGTTACTCTCTCACACTCTCTTGAACCTTTTAGGACCCTTAGATTCTTGCCCTATACAAGAATCTAGTGCTACATAATAACCTAGTCTCTAATCCTCTTATGCACCTCACTCTTGCCTTGGATGAGTTGGTTTGTGGCTTTTTGGTTACTTGGGTTCTCCTTGACAACCCCCTAGGTTTATATAGCCTCTCTAGTTCTCCTCCAAATTAAATAGAAATCTTACTCCTATTAAGATTATGAATTCTACTCCCATTAGGATTAATGTAGCATACTTTTCTAAATCCTAAAAGGCTAGATATGACTCACCATATTTAACAATCTACACATTCACTCTTATGCATTGAAGTCGTCATGCTACTCAAAGAACTCGCTCCATATCGGCTATGTAATTTTTTGTTTTTCCTCCCACCTTTGGGAGTGCGCCCACCATAAGGGCTCATGCACATCACCACATTATGCATGTCGATGTTTGGGCTTGGCCTCCCGAAATCTCCACCTAAGTGATTTTTCTTTATATAGTTTGGTTAACCACACCTCTTGTTCCTATAGCCCTCCATGCCATAGGTCTGTACTGCCTCTGAACTCCACCTACTCGTCAGTAGCATGTGGTTTGTCCCGCCACGTCTTCCTTCTTCCAACAATTCACACCTTCGCATTTGCATCTGCTAGATTTTGGAACAATCTTTGCAGTTCTGCAGATAACTACAGTTGAGATCTGATTACCTACCATTGAAGATACGATTTTCTTCTCCTGATCAGGATTTTTATTAGACCTCCCATTGATTACCCCTTCATTTAGTTTTACCCATCAATCGGTAACCTTCATTGTTCTAGATTCTTTACATGATTACCTAACTTTTACAAGTAACTCGCAATGACTCCACCTCGAAGTGATACCTCACAACCTTTGAGTTCAAATGCCCTCACTGATATTAGATTTTTCTTTAAGATGAGAACATACCGAACTCTCATCAATGTGTGATGTGCTCTAGATGCATCTTCAGTGTAAATGTTCTCATCTCAGTAATTACATAATCCTTACAATCAACAAGGTTCCATACACCGAGAGTAGAGATCCTTTGTGTAACTATTGATTTTGTCTACATAGATAACATAAACATGTTCCCTTGTCCTTTTTCTTCGTGTAACTCTTGCTTTTGTCTACAACACCTACTGTAGTCAATGCTTGATCACTCGAGAATGAAGATTCTGATGGATTTTTTAAGGACTCTGCCTTCAATAGATCTTGTTGAAGTTTAGATTGCTTTTTCTGACGAGAATATTCATCACCAATTGCTCCCATGATGGTGCTAGATATAATGTTAGTATGGCGACTTTATCATTCTTCTCAATTTTCTCATCCACACAAATCAGTTGTGTGATAAGCTTGTTGAAGACATTGAGATGGTCAAGGAACCGTGCACCTTCCTCCATGCGCAACATGTATAGTTATTGCTTCAACACCCAGTAGTTTGTCTGCGATTTTGCCATATATAATTCCTCTAAGTCTTTCCATAATTTCTTCGGTGAATTCTCCTTAATCACCGAGTACTTATCTCATCGGAGAGGTATAGACGGATTGTACTAACAGTCTTCCATTCCATCACCTTTCAATCTTCAGCGAACATATTTTCTAATTTGTCCCTTTCAAGAGCAATGATTAACTCCTACCGAACAAAGACATCTTCCATTACATATTGACACACGCTGAAATTTCTCCACCATCAAACTTCTCTACTTGATTCCACGTCATTGACATCGATATTGATTTTGTGCCACCTGACACTTTGCCGACCTTCTCACAAATCTGATTAATCCCTCCTTGGCTCTAATACCACTTGTTACACTCTGATACACCTTCTTATACGCAACAACTCCCGAATTGGATTAGAGTTTTGTGAGATACGGCATGACCATACACGGTCTCAAGAAAGAAGAAAATGAATCTCGTACATAGAACAAAAATAACGACATTGAAGTAACCACGACAAGAGAGAAGATTTGGTGAAGCCGACACAAATTCAATAAGCACAACCTCAAAAGATTACAAGGGATTGTTGCTCTCTCACAACCTCTCAAAACTTTTAGGGTCCTCAGATTTTGCCTTGTAGAAGTATCAAGTGCTAAAGAATAACCTAACCTCTAATACTCTTTGTGTTCCTCTTGCTTTGGGATGAGTTGGTTTGTAGCTTCCTAGTTTATTGGGTTCTCCATGATCACCCTTTAGGTTTATATAGCCTCCCTAGTTCTTCACTAGAGCAAATAGGAATTCTACTCCTATTAGAAGTAGGAATCATACTCATATTAGGATTCATCTGGCACACCTTTTAAACAACCTCGAAAATTAATAGCACAACAAGGATCCTTAGCAAAACTAATATCACATATAAGTAACTTATACCACCAAGATTAATTATCATCCTCATTTAACAAACAGAACCATCACACATATATCCATACATCACCATCTATTCAAAGGGCCAAATACAACAAAAGATAACACCATCTCCAATCCATAACTACCATGCCATATCAGGATATACAACACATGTACATGAGTATCAAAGTACAACAAAAAGGAAATTACAAAGAATGTTTTGATGCCTAACAATTTAAGCCTCTTTTGATCTTCCGCTGCAATGACAGCACTTTGACTAGAAACAGTGGAAGTCATGTTACTAGAACATCTTCAAAAAAATTTCTGGATCCATAAAAATTACCAAGACACCCACAGAGCAGAATCTACTCCTGGTAAAATTTCAGAAATTTATCATGTAATTTAGACATTCTAAAAATTCAAAAACAGAGGCTTTAAAAATCTGAAAATTATCATGTCAGAATTTTTATAAAATAATTACCCAATATTTTGACTTGCAATTTTTATAGAGACATCCTTAACATGAATGGAACTCTTTATAAAAGTTTGAAAAATAAATATTATATTTTGTGCCCTTAAATAAATCAAAACCCGAAATGTAAATTCTGGCTGATGCACAGTGTCAGAATTTTAATTAATTCATAATAGGATATTTTGGTCCAAAAATTTTACTGGAAGATAAAAAATACCATGAGACCTCAGTAAAAAAGTTTTATAAAATTTGACGATGATTTGATGGCCCAGTTAATGCAAAGTCTGAGCTGCCTGAACCAAACCTTATCCCTTATCTCATCTTCTATCTCTGACGTGTGGGCCAGTCCACTGTGATACTCCATTTGCTGGCGCGCAATGATAAAACTCTCGGACACTGCCCGGTGGCCCCGGTCCCGCTTGTTAGCCGCTGCTTCCGTTTTTCTCTCCTCTCTTCTTCCTGCAGGCGAGACGTGCTCACCCACTCCTGAGTCTTCGTCGCCTCTGCGTCGTCCCTGCACTCGTTTGGCGCCACGTCCATCCTTGGGAGTCTGCGCCAAGCCTCCTTACCGGCAAGAGACCGTGCGCCACTTCACCAAGAATGCACAGAGCCACCGCAAGCTTCGCCTCGTGTTCAAACCCTGTGTTGCTATCCAGTGCCGCCTACAAATACCAGGCAAGCATCGCTTTGGAACCTCCTTTTCTTAGCCATTCTCTGTGTTGAGTCTCAGAAACTGAAACCGTTCATCCTCCATTTTTGCCGCAAAAACCTCAAAAGGGGGAGAACTTGATTTCGGCTTCACGGTGTGAGACCTTCAAATTCTTTGTGCATAACCTGTTCTAGTAAACCCCTAAGCCCATCATGTGACTTTATGGCAGCCTCCACCCTGGTAGGGTCGCCGCAACACTCGCTTTCTTCCCCGCGGCCGGCTCATGGTGGCGCACTTCCTAGGCCCGTCTCCACTTCAATTATCGGTAAAACGGGACCCAATTAGCTCACTAATGTTTAAGGTTCTACCGATTCGCTCGGTGAGCCGCCCTTTCCTCCGCCGCAGATCTCCAGTGGCAGCCCGCTCCGGTCATCACCGGAGGAAATGGGACCCACCATCAGGTGCGGGATGATGCATTGAAGCTCATCGTGCCATCGATTTCGCCAGAGCTCTGCCGGACCGGCGTCGCCGCCACGCCCTAGGCCGCCCCTGCTTTCGGCTCACTATGTTGTGGGCCCCTTCTATCAGTGACGCAAAAGAAGGGCCAGTGCAAACCGGTAAAGGCACTTTCCCAGTAAAAGAAGTGTATTTTCCGATTTTCCTGAATTTTGTACCTCCGAAATAATTCAACTATTTATATCTTTGGCGTTATAACTCCAAAATTTGTGAAATGAATTTCTATATTCATGTAAAATTGGGCACATTCAGAATATGTAAGAATATTTTGAAAATGATCAATAGTGAATTTGAAATTCAAATTTGAATAAAAGGCCTAAAGATATGCTCTACACAAAAAATCTGCAAACAAACTCATAATTGAATGAAACCAATTTTAATAGAATCCTTATACTTCCAGAAGTTCAAATATATAAAAATATTTGAATTTCAGTTATATTTGAACCACATTATTTTAAAGGATACATTCAATATACTAAAAACTCAAATATGCATAACTTATATAAAAGAAATCCAAAATATGAAAAATTTGTTTCTAAATAATTGTATGGCAGTAGACTACCTGAATTTGCCACGATAACTAAAAGATAAACTTGATTTGAGTTCCCTTGAAAAATATGAATTAACCCAAGTGCAAAATGTATATGTATACATAGAAAATCAAATAGTTAGAATATAGATTAAATGAACTTGAATATTGGCAAACTTAGTTTTGTTGTACTCCTGACATCACAAGGATCCCAGATGTCTAAAAATGTTTAAGGTTTACCATAGAAAATAGTAAATGTTTAGTAGTCGAAGTATTAATACTTGTATAGTCTGAATAGTTATAACTTTCACAAACGAACTTCAAATGTGATGAAACCAAATTCTAAAACCTTGAAAAAAAATACCCTTGCTGTTTATGTAAAAATATATTATGTAAATGTAAATTTGAATAAAGTCCTTGTTAGGCCCTAATGATCACTTATATGGAAAACATCTCGGATAAAAGCCAAACTTCACGAAATCAACTTTAAAACACTCTTAGAAATGTCCCCTAGTAATGCCTGAAAAGTGGATAAATAATCCTATAAGGCGTAGTCGCAAACTTAAATCGGAAACTAAACATTGTTGTGTCATCGTTATGATCAATTAAGCCTTTTCAGAAGTCCGTAGAACATCTCGTCTAAATTCAAATATCATGATGATCAGTTTAGAAATGATATTTGGGATATGGACTATCATGATCTGGAAAAATATTTTATTTACAACTTACTTTTCAACTAAATCCTGCTAGTTGAATACCCTTAAGTATTATGGTCATCGTATCTCTTAATATCATGTAAGCTTTTTCAACAATGAATATAATGTGTCGTCCAAACCCGAAAATTTATGAAATCAGCCTAGGATTGTTATTCAAAGTATAGACTACCCTGTTATGAAGAAATAATCTTGTTTCGTTATGCTTTTTGTACAAATCCAATTAGCCAAATACCCTAAAGTGTTATGTTTTATGAACTTCATAATATGAATAAACAACTTGGCAATGATAAAGAAATCTGTAGTTAATATATTTGTATCACCAGAACCTTCTTAAAAACCAAAAATAAATCCAGTAACCTAGCTTAACAGATCTAACTCATTCAAAACCGCTTTTTATGCAAATCACTTAAAGAATTAAGTTATATTCGCATAACCCCATTAATTTGTGTTTTACTTCTTTTAATCTAAATAATTTTAGCATATATAATTCGAAGTTATAAATACAAGATTTCATAATTTTAGCCTCTTGAATTCATAATTCAAGAATTGACAATCTATAAAAGAAGCCATGCTTTGTTCTTCATAAAAGCCTTTAACTATTTGAAGGTATATTTTATCTAAATCTTGAGGTCTTGAAATCATTTACAATCCAAACCCTAAAACATTCCTGCTTTCTGCAGTGAATCTTTATTTGACTTTCTGTCTGTTTTTCTTTTTCCCTTATTAAAGTTGGATATTTGCTATATTTCCGATTGATCGACGTGTAGAATCCGACGTCCCTTCCTCCTTTATTGCCTCCGTCAGCCATGGCCGCGTCTTCGTCGTAAGCAATAAATAAACAAGGCAAGCACCCCCCTTTGATCATCTTGATCCCAGCATTTAATTTGCATTGTGTTTATTAAAATGTTTCATGCATGTGTTTCCTTTCTGTAAATTCGCTATTTTGTGGTGCTAGTGTTATACCTGTTGTCTCATGAAACTTCCTTGATATGTATGGACATGTGAACCTTGATAACCATAGATTAAGCTTAGACATTATTAAATGATATCATGGGTATATACGATCTCATAATTATCCATGCTTAGCCATACTTTAGTACCTTTGAAGTGGATGATCAGATCAAAATTTGTTTCTCGAGAAATAGAAAATGTTGGTTATGACACTATTGGTATGGGTATTTTGATTAAAAACCCAAAATAAAACTATGGTTTTGATGTGGGTGATTATTGGCAATAGCCGAATGTGCAGAGGGATTTGCACGTAGTATAGGGTGGAGTATCGCCTGTGTCGGATTAAGGACCGAACATAGTGTTGTATGATCCAAGATAATCCGTACAACCACAATTGTTGGGATGGGGCAACCTTAAACCCATTAAGTTATCTAGCTTAACTTTGCACTTTGGTAGGCTGAAGTAGTACGATCATTCCTTTCAAGTTTGCTCGAAGGGGTGCCATCACTGAGGTGTTGGGAGCAACGCTTGCCGATATAACGGTGTACGCCATGTATATGAGAAGTTCCAACATTTATATGCTCTTAGTTCTTCCATCATAGTATGGGTTAATGTCTCGGTGCTGATGCAAAGTTAACTTAGATAATGTAAAGGTCTTTGTAATGAACATTCTGGCCACACGCCAAAGGTGCGTGAAACATGCGGCAAAAAGAAAAGGTCATGACTTGTGGGTAAAGTTGTACACCTCTACAGAGTGTAAATCTAATCGATTAGCCATCCTCTCGGTCATAGGAAACTTGGTGAACTTGCACTAGTTAATTGTTTTGGTGTTTTCTAAAATGGGTTTGGTTTGGAACCTGTTTAGCAGCTGTTGCTTTTTGTAAAAGGGCCGACATTGTTGGATTTCATTATCTGGATTTCTCGATGCTCACAAAGGGTTGTGAGTATTACTTATGCTTTACTTATTTCATATCAGTCAACTTGCTCTTACAAATTTCGTTTACAAATAACTTGATTTTACAACATCAATTCTGCTTTATGCAAATTAACTGTAGAAGCCTTTCCTTTGAAATGGCCTGCATATATTATAGGTTTTGCTAAAGTCTTGTAGAGTACGAAAGTACTCACCCTTGCTTATATGTTGTTTTTAGGTGGATAAGTTAGCGAAGCTCCGAGGTTATCTCTTCCGTCGCAGGTTGCGGGTTTATCTTCGTCGTGTTCTTTCTAGAGTTTATGCCTTGTCAGTTGCCTGCGGGTTGGATAGACACACTACAAAACCTTGTTTCTTTTGCTGCTGTAATCTCTGAGTTGTAAAGTTTTCTTTGTATAATAGCTTCCGCTTAATAGTATGTGTATGGTTGTGATTCCAATTGTTGTGTATGTGCGTACTAGCTACTGATCATAGGACTGGTATGGAATGCACATTAGATTTCCATTTTTGCATGTATGTAAAAATGAGGGTCATCACACAGGAGGAGGTAGCCGACGGGGAGGAGGAGGTAGCCGATGGGGAGGAGGAGGAGGTAGTGCTCGTGGAGGTCATCGAGGAGGAGTTCATTAGGGAGGAGGTCGTCGGGAAGGAGAGGATTACCGGGGGCATAGGGTTTGTGGGAGACAAAATGCATGGATCTAGCGCTACGAATCTCTATTGATAAGGTTATATAGGATCTGAGGTCATATCACAGACGGTTCCTATTTAGAACCGTGTGTGATATTACTTTATCACAGGCAGTTTATATTCAAAACCGTCTGTGATATGATCACAAACGAGTTAACTAAAACCGTCTGTGATATGACTGATGATTCATAAAGAGAACCACATGTGATTAAATCACTGACAGTTTCATTAGAGAACCAACTGTGATGTTTGTGATCACAGACGGCTTTTCAAAACCATCTGTGAAGAGAAGTCTAGTATAAATCTTTCTGTAGTAGTGATTGCTAAATCACCCTTTGCTAGAGAATTGCTTCGACGATCAAGCTTCTAGTTGGGACATAGATCCCAATGGACTCGCCTATGAGGTAGAGGGTGAGGGTTATCTGTAGAATTAGATCTACAAGGAGGTAGTCTAATAGGAGGATTAAATTGTTGGATAGACTATGCACTAGGTTTTGTCGATCTTTGGGAAATTCGTAGTTATGTACTGTACATTTTTGTTGTTCTTGGATCTCATGTATAATTGATGTACTAGACTTGTAGCCCTGCGTGGCAATAGATAGTAATAAGTTTCCATTTCAGTCTCTAATTATTGTTCTGTGTAACACTCTGAATACGGTGTATTAACTGATAAAACATCTGGTGTGCTCCATGCTTTGACTAGTTAGCATGCAAAAATTCGTGTAATTATCTTAGAGTAATGATGGTGTTACTATCATTACTCTAGGTTAATTATGCAGGTTATCACACCTTTCTAAATCATGAAAGGCTAGATAGTCACTGTATTTAACAAGCTACAGAGATGCTCGTTCAAAATCCAAAAGATAAATATGGTGTGACTTTTCGAGGTGCAACCAACCCTAGTTGCATCCTTGAGTTGTGTATGCAAGTTGCACTTTTTTTTCACAAGTATACCAAGTCAACATACATAAGCAAATAAATTCAGAATGAGAGGTGCTTCTACTTTCCTAAATATTGAGTTGTACAAAGATTAAAAGCACCATTCAAGGGTGGATTGATGCTACTTACCCTTTGGTGGTGCTTTAAGATTTATGCATGCCTACAGAAGTGGAAAGTATAGAAGCACTGCTTAGAATGAATACACCGGTGACAGTAATGGGTTACCGTGAAACTTCAAATTTCAGAAAAGAAAGCAACAAAACCGAAACTTGACATCGAAGCTTGCAATTGGCAGCCTGATTCAGGTCCGGAAAGTTGCTTGACAGGTATAGAATCCAAATTTCTACATAGTATAAAATTAACAGAGGCACTCCAAATTCAACACCAAATCAACCAGCACTTGCTAACCTAATTGTTGTGACGAATCCCAAATCCAAGAGCGAGCAGTGACTCCTTAAGAAACCAACCGATGTAGTGTTGGGATTTCCTACTAGCCTAGCAACCGGCCAGGGCTGATTGGCTCGCCGGAGGAGAGGAGATGGCCCAGGTGGAACGCTGTTGGGCACGGAGGGGTTCATCGGAGCAGCGGAGAGGCACACCTTGCGATTGATTGTTTCTCCGCTAATTGATCCACCATCCGTTTGCATCGGACGGACAGCCTGCCTGTTTTCCCTTGGCCCCAGGTAGATCAGAACCAGAATTACTGGTGTCATCACAGAACCTGAAGCAGATCCTCCAAACTAGAAAGAATTATTGGTGCCTCGTCGTCTGTTGTGGTCATTAAATAATACTAGAATTATCTTGTCAATATATTGACATGTGATCAAAATGATGTGATCTATGATGCTGGGACATGGAACTCTATGAAACATCCAAATCCAAACCCAGTATTGAGCTATAGGGCAATGCAGAATTTTCCATGTTGCCCAAAAAAACGTGTTTCCAATATCAAGTAAAGAAGAGCACAAAGAAGTCCGTGAGTTTGGAGGTAGCCTAACCTTTGTAGAGTACACCCTCTCATAGGACTCGTCTAGAATAATGTTGATTGCCTGATTGAATCCTCCCAAAGTCTACTGAGGAACAATGCACAAAGAAGGCGCGAGAACACATAAGCATTAGCAAGACAACGATAACAATGAACAGGAGGGTAGATTAGAATCACTGAAGTCCAAACAGAACATAAAGGTGTTTGCAGAAAGCTAGGAACTACATTAACTCTGCTAGTATTTCAAACTTACATCATCCCTTTTATTTTGTGAGTCCCTGTATGATACAATTTGAGAGAAATCAAAACCTTTTCTGCAGAATGAGTGTTCCCAACTACTTAAGAGTATGGCTTTGGGGTTATACAAAAGCTGACAGGAAATTTGCGCAGATGATACTTCAAACATTTTCATATTTAGAACAGCAGTACATAATCTAGCTGCACCACTATATCCCAATATTTAAAGGCGGTTTTCCATTTTTTTTTCCTGCTCATTCAACATGAATCCTTGTGGCCTGCCACATTTCTCTTGCTAAATCACCCCGCAATACAGGACTTTAACGTGCTAACTTCTGCAGCTCACACACTCCTGCATGATCACCCGAACTCCCACCTGCTTGCCATTGCAGCATCACAATTCTTTTTTCTGTTTACTTTACCAAGGGTAAATTGGTGAATACTGAATAGACTGTTGGCTACCAGCATTCCTTAATATATGCTAGTTCCCAATATATAGCACCAAAGCCAAATCATTTTATCTTTTTTGATAGTGAAGCCTAAATATGAGAGATATGTTTCGTAATGATAACAGTGATGAATATATTACAGCCAATTTTCCCAAGCTAAAGAACCAACATATGTTAACACTGGTCTATGATTTAGATTTTCATTAATCGGCTGCTCAATTAGTAAGATTCGCGACATAGGTACAGCTTAGCAAAACCAAGATTTTGAGAGTGACTGCATGAACAATATCCTGTAGAGCCTGTAATTTCCACAACATACACCCATAGATAAATATGTAAGAATATCTTCCTTGCTAGATGTTCAAAAAGAACATTTTCCTTGTAATTTTTACATATCATAACCTCCCCGTATATAAATGTACTCATCCTTGATCCCACAAGTTGCAGAAAGATCAAAACCTCCTCATTACAAACAACATACTATGTCTTAATATCTACAAAATCAAACCACATGGACCCAATTCTGCAAAGAACACATGGAGCAACATCGTACGCTCCAAGATTAGACATATGCTACATAACAAACCTCACACAGCACAGAGAATTTGCATCAAATCAGTCAAAGATAAGCGCCAGCAGAGCCCAGTAGTTCCACACGCAGGCAGTATCGGACTTTCAGAATCCATTGAGCTACACAATTTTTCTGTAAACCCCAGGCAGCTTTTGAGCTAGGCGCCCAGAACAACCTAAAAGAAACCCCAACTATAGCACAATCAACGTCAAGAAACCCTATGATTCCATCTGACATATGCAATGTTGGCAGTCTACTCGTTAGCACGTGCAAAACCGCAAATGTTGACAATCGCTAATGAAGAAGGGAGAATCGGAGAAAGGGAGGCCACCTGGAAGACCATCGCGGCGCTCCCACCTGGGCATCTCCCATGCGAGGTCGCCGCCCCTCCGCGCTGTCTTCTCCGCACCGGCCTCACGCGCGAGAACTTCCACAATAATTAGGGAGCAAGGGCAGTTATCATCCCAAGAAGACAATCGCTAATTAAGGGGGAGGATCAAAGAGAGGGAGGCCACATGGAAGACCATCGCGGCGCTCCTGCCTGAGCGTCCTCCGCACGAGATCTCTAGCTAGGGCGTGTCCGTGGATAGGAACTGAGGATAAAACCGCCGACTGGGCCGATCTCACTATCCATGATGACTTCACCGCCGGATCTGAGAGGGCGAGCGGAGGAAGTAGAGGTGCGTGTGGGGGATGCTGGGTAGGGAGGAGAGGGCCACGACGGTGACAGGGAAGGCGGTGGCGCCGTCTTCCTCATCTGGCTCAGCACCCGTACCACGTGGGGTGGAACAACGGGAGGCACAACAACCTTTTTCGGTGTCACCCGACGTGGATATAGGCGGAAAACGACGTCCGCACGGAGCGTGGGGGTGAGGCAGATCGACCGTGGCGGCGGAGGTGGTGAGGGCGATGCAGGCGAAGGGCACACGCAGCCAGGGAGGAGGGGATCGCGATGGCAAGCCGTCCGAGCGGAGGAGGCGAGAAGGCACTAGCGGAGCGGTCGGGCGAACCAGCGTCGGCGGAGCGTTCGAGGAAAGCGAAGCGCGTGGAGGACTCCGGAAAGACGAAAGCCATGTGAAAGGGACGGCGATCCCGATCTTTCGGTGAGATAAAGATTCGTTGATTTGGAGGTGTTGATGGCACTAAATTTAGGGCTTCCTACCAAACAGGTTGTGAGCTTCACAATCACAATGCCAAATCCACACAGATACAAGATCCAAAGATCAGTAGTTCCTGCAAGAAATCGAGAACCCGCAAGAACAAAGTATGAAGCAAACCGAAAAGGTAGTATTGAAATCAAACAAAGAAAATAAGTTGAGGTTCTGTTTCTCGGCTCGGGCGGTCTAGTCGATACGCACAAACACGAGGAGGGACGCACACGGGGTCTACCAAAACACAACAAAACCTAAAAATAAAGAACAGGGGTGAGAACCCAATAAAAAGGGGTACCCACACAAGGGGGGCGCCTAAGAGGGGTGCGGCAGCTAGGAGAGGGGCGCCGGCCAAAGGAGAGGTGGAACCCTAAGAGTACATGGGCCTTGGGCCCAAAAGGAAGGTGCGCAATATCTGGAATTTCCGTCTCGTGAGATTGTTCTGTGATTTCCCTTCGTTCCAGGAGGAATTTGCCCTCGAGATCAGATCCATTGGAAAGGTTATCTCGATACCTTTCAAACGAGTTGTCGAACGTCGAAAACGGAGTTTGGATGTGGCCGTGGCGTCCGTTTGAAGTACTGTTGTTCCTAGATGGCCGAACCGGATTCGGCGACGAATTGGGCTTTATCTTGGGTCTTCCTTAGCATGTGGGCTGTCCTCGTTGGATGTTCTTGACGTGATGGTCTAGCAAAGGTGGATGAAAAGGACTTGCTTCCGGATTAAGCCCTCCAGACGAAGTAGCGGGTGAAACAGCGACGGTCGGGGACGAAGTAGCGGTCGTAGAGGAAGAAAGGGCAGCGGTTGTATCCTTGGTTGGGATGTCCTCATCACCATGGCACGCAAAGATCTTTCGGCTGGCCGCGCAATCTCGATCGGACGGCTCGGGAGCGCGGATTGGCACATGGCGCTGAACGGCTGGACTCCAGCGCGCGAAGCACAAAGAGGCCTGGAATTCCAAGCGATATAATATATGTACTAGAAATTTATGCGCGGCGTGCCACGTCGCAGGCGCCGCTGTCCACGCTAGAAAATCGATAAAACGCGCGATTGACACTCCACACACGAGTAAATCGAGAAAACGTGCGAAAAGGATATAAAAATAAGCCTGTGTTTTTTGTAAAAGGGCTTAAGCATAATGCCAGAAAAGCGGAAAAAGTACATAAATGTAATGCATATTTTTTTAAAAAAAACATTTTTTTTATTACAAAAAGGACCTGAACGTAATTTCGATTTTACTAAAAAGGACCCGAGAGCTACTCCTAAAAAGCTAAAAGGGCATGGACGTAATTTATAATCTTTTTTTGGAAAAAGGACCTAATCGTAATATGTTTTTCTAAAAAGGACCTATCCGTTTTTTTTTACAAAAGGATCCGGATATAAAAAAAATTTGGCCGACTCGGCTTGAGCCACGAGCCGGCCCCCTCCCGGCTCAAAACGTTCTGAGCGCGGGGATTCTGCAATCTATATGATAGTAATAAAATAGTTGACTAAATTCTCACGATCTCGTGCACGTGAACTGAACTGTGTGATTCTCCTAAAGAATGAAGATCAAGAAGATAGCAACAAATAAAAGGGGTGCTGCGCCACTCATCATTTGGGCTGGACCCATGTAATAAAATCTAATTTCAGACAGATTATGGAAGGATGGGAGGAGATTTCGCCCCTTCCATAGTGCTAGTCGAAATTACCTCTCCCTCCATCTATTTAGTCGGGTTCAAGTTCCTCTTGTATGGCGGGTTTTTTCTTTGTATTAGTTTAGCCATTGCGCAAACTCTGCTCTTCAGTTGTGTCAGACGACCACCTGCGAAACAGCCTTTGAGAACCCTACTTTTGAGTTGAATCAAATTACTATTGCAGATTCATTGTTGCCTCTATCTTATTCTTGCTAGTTCTTCGATTGCTCGCAGGAATTGAACCTCGTGTTTAGGTTGATCGTGCTACCCAGCAAGGTCAATAACCTTGAAGTTGGTTCAACGATTGCTAAGGCGCACACGAGCTGTTCGTTTGTAGTCGGATCGCGAGAGTCACCTCCACCAGAATCAAAAGTTATCTTCTCATCGAAAGATCGGGCACTCCGACTTTTATCATGAAAGGTGAGCAAACAGGAAAGGAAAGAAGCTAAGAAGTAGAACCAACACCGAAAAATTAGCCTAAGCCTAAACAGGAGATGGAAAACAACCCTTCAAAGAATTCAATTCCAAATCGCGGTGTTTTTACGGTAGCAGACGACCTACATCAGCAAGCGATACACTATAGCTTCTTGTACTAGTAGCACTGCTTCTGCAATTGAGGCCGGCAACTAGGGAAGATGGGAATGCGAAGGAAGTAGAAATTTTTTATTTAATATTTTTTATTCTTTTTTTTCAAAAGTAGGTTTCCGGGTGTAAAAATTGCATTTTCTAATGGCCCTTTAACAGTCAACAACAAATCGCTTAGTATGGGGCGATAGGTATGTTTTTCTTTGTAATTTTAATTCCTAATTTCGTTTTCGAGAATAATCAATAGGGAAAAATAACGAAAATGGTCATAGTACTGGTATACTTTAATATTCTATATCTTTAAACACTTCATACCTCTTAGTATTGATTAGAAATAAATTTTAACAAAAATACCGTTCTTTAAGTTTGTAATACCTCTTACTATTGATTTACTGTAATATTTTTATGTATTAGCTAAAATATACCATAAGTTGAAAGCACTAATATTTAAATTATTAGGCCGGGCACCTGTCGCCCAGTGTCGTTAGGCCGGGCACCTGGACGCCTACTTTTGAAAAAAAATAAAAACAAATATTAAATAAAAAAAATTCAAGGAAGAAGACAGGCCGAGCGATTCGAGGAAGGGAATGCAGGCTTTGGAACTCGCTGGGCCCGATGGTTGTGCGGGGCAATTCATGCATGGACTGGGCCACCATCTATGAACATCGAACATTGAAAATCGGAGCTAAAACGTAATTGTGCTGAGCTAAAACTCCGTAAATCCGCGATTGAGTATTAATGTTTGCGTCAGCCAACAGATCAAGAGGTTTTGCCCACACTCTCGTACTTTATTTGAAAAGCCTATTCCTAACCGGGATCCACTGGATAGGCTATAATTTTAATTTAAATCATGGACTATTCACGTGGATGAGCTGGGAGTGTTCTGGTTTCTACTACAGCCTACAGGCATTTAGCACTGAACAACAAGAAGCAAATGGCAGGAGGCAAGGGAGATACGAGGTCCTCTCCATATGACATGCTTGACAAGGGCCAGATCGGTGGTGTTGTTGAATAGTAGCCTGACTGAATGCGTCATACATAGCTCAAGAGTCACGCTGTTGTGATGGCAAAAAAAACAATGTTATCAAACATTAGCAATACAGAGAGCAGCTTTCAGTATAATAACTAGTAGATTTACCCCATTAACTATGGGTAACATCCAAAAAAAGATAAAATAAAATTTTTTAATTAAAACTATAATTTTAATATAAATTTCCATCTTTTTCCTTATTTTTTTGAATTCTGGTCTTTAGAAAAGAACATTAGCATCGTTGAAACCCTCTCTTCCAAAAAGAGAAAAACATGAAATTGAGTTTTAATTATGATTTTACTTTGAATTTCCATCTTTTACAAATTTATTTTGAATTTTTGGTTTTAGAGAAACCCTTTTTATATTATTGGATAATCTCTTTCCTAATCCAACTCTAGAATGATCAAAAAAAAATTTAGAAGAGTTTGAATGCACTTAATACCTCAAGAAAATCAAAAACAGCATTTAAACCAAGAACACGAACCTTGTCAGATTTCTTCAAAAATATATATGCACGATCATCCTCTGAGATTTTTATGAAGTCATCTAAAGACTCTACAGAACCGACATAAAAAGTTTAAAAGCAATGTGACAACATTTAGTATAGACATAAAATCAAAAACAGTAGAGAAGACTAAGAACAGTTCACTTGTGAGATTTAATTAAATA
This sequence comes from Otatea glauca, assembly GCA_036346275.1. Classification (NCBI taxonomy): domain Eukaryota; kingdom Viridiplantae; phylum Streptophyta; class Magnoliopsida; order Poales; family Poaceae; genus Otatea; species Otatea glauca. The sequence goes on from CM070718.1 coordinate 45,023,901, forward strand.
TGTAAATACCTTATCCCATCCTAAAATTTTATAATCTTATCTCCTTGGTGACATTACACTACAATAAAAGTTTCAAAAATAAATAAGCTTGTTTGAAACATTTAGAAAATCCAAAACAAAAATAATTTAAAAATAGCTTAAACAATGTCACAAGTTTACAAATTTATCTAGGATTGATCATACTCTAAATATTTTATGGTAGCACCTCTATGTACCTATAATCCTATAGAAAGTCATCTAATGTAAGGAATGGTGTACTGTCCAGAGAGGATGAACCCTAGAGCTCTCTCTCTCTGTTACACTGACAAGCTGCCGACCCTGCCTGGCATCGATGCTTTGCTAGCCTTATCCCTCAGCTCAACGTTGGCTCAGCTCTACCTGATCGCTGCCACGGCAAGTATTTTGCCTCAGTACTACTGCCATGGCAAGCAAGTTGCGGTGCTGACCAAGGCAACTCGTCCATACTCTGCGACGGCTGTCATTTCCCGCATTTTGCGCTGCCACAACATGTAATCCCATGCCACTGCCTCTGGCTCATCCTGTTCAAACCTTGTGGCATCGTCATGGTTCGGCTATATAAGTCAAAGAGCACTTCACTGAAATCCCCACACTCTCTTCTACCCCCTCAGACCCAGACCGAGCCCCAATTCCTTCTCCCTCGATTCACTCTTGTAGCAGCGCCGCCACAGTTGTCCTCCATCTCCGCAAACAAGGCATGGTGGCAGCTCGTTCCGGCCATCCTCCGATCCAACTGATAGGTAAAATGGACCCTAGAGGACTCACTAAAGCTTCTCCAAGCATTTCCTTAGAACGATCAAGCCCTAGCCACCTTTGAATTATTGCATTGCCATTGCCGCTAAGCATTCGTCCAAAATCATGTAGTATCAGAATATACAAAAATATTTAATTTTTAATCAAATTTTGAATTATTGCATTTAAATTTGAATAAAACCCTAATATGGTAACTATAGGCAATGTGTAAACCATAACTCCTAAAAATATGAAATAAAATTTTGACATGCTCCTGACTATAAGAAACCTATTTTTGCAAAAGTATTCAAATTTGAACTTAATTTGAGTTAAATATATAAATAGGTTGTTTCCCATGCATAAAAATATATAATAATAGCAATAACTAGTGAAAATATATTAAAAATAAAGTGCAATTAGTGAGTAGGACCTATTAGGACCAGGTAACCCTGTTTATACAACAATATTTTATATTTGATTAGGTTCGAACCAAAATTTATAAAAAGACTAAGTATTCCATAAAAATAATAATATTATTCACATTACCTTTGTACATAAAGAACTATACATGTAAAACTAGTTCTTAGATGCTTCCAAAGACCAAACCATCATATGTCATAAAAATGATTCTATCATAACATGCTTTGTATCCGAATCCTACTAAAAGCCTAAGCCTATATAATCCAAACCCAAAAATCCATAACACAAGGAACTTAAATAATGAGAAATCAATATTTAAAATATTTTTATCACCTGAACATTCTATTTTGATTTATTCTTGAATTTGATTTGATTTTATTTCTTTTTGCCTTTTATTGTTATTGCTATATATGATACACATGTGTAGACACCGACGTACTTGAAGCTGCTAAAATCAACTTCAACGCTGAGTCAATTCCTGAATCAACAGAGCAAGGCAAGCACCCCCATTGATCATGTTGATCCTAATATTTAAATTAGTTTATGTTGTTTTGTCAAAACTATTATGCATACGTGTATTTTCAGTAAAGTTGCTATATTGTAGTAATGGTAGATATACCTATTATCGCATAGAACTTCCTTAATAAATATTGGCATGTAAACCTTAATAACCCTAGGTTATGGTTAGACAATACATAATGTCAATTTGGGTATATGCGAGTATATAATGAACATACTTAGCCATACTTTAGTAATGGAAACTGAAATAATCAGAATATACAGTTTCTTGAGAATTTAAAAAGGTCGTATATGATATTAAAGGTTGCTGATATTTTTGTAAAAAGAAAATAAAAAAGTGGTTTTGACGCAGACGATTATTGGCAATAGCCGGATGTACATATGACTTGTACATAGATAAGGGGAGATTATGGCCCAGGTTAGATTAAGGACCAAATATAGTATACGTTAAACCCAAGAATACTTATACAACCACAAGTGCTGGTATGGGACGACCTTATTGTGAAATCATGTGTTGAAAATTGGCTTAGTGATGAAATTGACATTGCAAAGTGGTTATGCTCTTGGCATGTGTGGTGCTTGTGCATATGCTGTTTCAGATGATTACTTGATATGCTTGTGATAGTATGGTAATAGTTTTGCTTGATGCAATGCGCTCGTGAGAGTGGTTGCATGGACCGATCTTGAGTCAAGTTGTGGACTTGTGCTCTTATACGGTTTCGTGTTTGTTCATGTGCAGGTGTTACTTGAGGCCGAACGTGGTCGGTGACGGGACCAGAACTAGGTTCATAGATGAACTGAGGTTCGGGACTAGGTTAAAGAAGGAACCGAGGTTCTAGTGGTCAAGGATGTCATACGAGACGTTCGGACTAGAAAACGGTGCACGTGGAGATGAGTGAGTCACGCGAGAGCGGCAGGTGATCCATACGTCTGAATGTGTGAATTTTGGGTTGTATACGTATATTAGCCTATGTATAATTGGGTACAGTGTGTATGCATGTGTGTACGCTGGATTGTTTTTTTTCTTGGGCCTAGAGTCCTTGGCGCCTTGAAGTTCTGGCGCCAGGAGGTTGTTGGCCCGAAGTTCTTGGCGGTTGGAGTACGTGTGCTGTCGGAGATTTTCTAGCGCCGCCTGAAGTTGTTGCTGTTAAGGAACCTCGCTATCGAATAGTCCGGGGTTCCCGAACAGATCTGAATTGGAGAACAGAAGAGAGAGAGACGTGTTTAGGGAGAGCAATAGCGGAATTCTTTTATCGCTAATGATTGCTTGTACATATGGGGGGACCCCCCTCCTCCTTATATAGTAGTCGCCTAGGGTTTTGGCTAAGGGTCCAACATGGACCTGTGTGGGCCATGAGGTTTCCCAACACTCCCGCTTGGGCCCTTTGCCGCGAGATGCATATGCCTCATTAAAACTCCAGAAAAACCCACAGGGAAAAATACTTGGAGAAAGAGTACATAGCATACGCTTACTATGTTGCACGAATTGCCTCGTTAAAACCTTATGCAAGAAAACTTCATGAAAAACTTGCTAAGGAAAAAGAGTACAATCCACCCAAACTTCAATTGCTAATCTTCGAGATTCATGTTGGGTATTCATAATTCATGCTCGAGATTCATATGGGAGTATGTGAAATATCTTCTCCTGAAATCTGCACTTCTCTAAGTCTCATCATCCCTATTCCTTTCACGCACCTTTCAAAAGTAGATTCTGGGAGTGATTTAGTGAATAAATCTGCAAGATTTTCACATGACTTAGTATGCAATATCTTGATCTCGTTCATCTTATGCAATTCATGAGCATAGAAGAACTTGGGGTTGATATGCTTCGTGAGGTTGCTCTTCACATAACCCATACGTGCTTGGGCAACACAAGTCGCATTATCTTCATAAATGATTGTGGAGTTTGCTCAATGTTCAAACCACATGACTTCGGATGTGGTGAACCATTCTTCCGAGCCATGCACATTCACGAGATGCTTCATACAAAGCAATGATTTTCCAAGTGGTTTGTCGACGCCGAGACAAGAGTCCGCTAGACGACTTCCAAGAAATTGTTGTTCCTCCACAAAGGAAAACATAGCCGATTTGGGACTTGCCAAGATATGGTCCGATAAGTACCCAAAGATCGGTGTAGCCAACCAAATTCAATTCATTATTTTTCTCAAAAATGCATCGAGGTCTTTGCTTCCTTGGAGGTAACGGAAGATGTCCTTGATCCCTTTCCAATGCCTTTTGGTGGGTTCGCCTTTGCATCGAGTTAGCAAATTCACAATAACGCAATGTCCGCCTAGTGCTATTCGCAAGGTACATGAGTTCTTCGATCGCACTCAGATATGGGAATTCTGCTCCCGTGACTTCCTCCCCTCTTCTCTAGGTGCAGATGGGTCTAGGTCCGCTTGGAGTGACCTTCCGACCATTGGAGTCTTTGCAGGATATGCTTTTTCAAATCCAAATCTTTCCAACACTTTACGTGTGTAGGTTGATTGATGTACCAAGATTCCTCCTTGGACATGTTCAAGCTGCAAGCCTAAACAAAACTTGGTTTTACCCAAATCTTTCATTTCAAACTCGGACTTCAAGTAAGAGCATGCTTCTTCAATTTCTTCATCCGTCCCAATGATGTTCAAGTCATCTACATAGACGGAGATTATACTGTAATCCATTCGGGATCATTGTATAAACACACATGGACAATCTTCATTGTTTGTGTAGCCTTTCTTGCAGAGAAAGTCACTCAAGCGATTGTACCACATTCTTCCCGATCGCTTCACCCATACAATGATTTCTCCAATTTCACATCTGCATGAGTTTCTATTTGCTCCGTCTTGGTTCGGGATAGGAATTCCTTAGGTACTTTCATGTATATCTCCGAATCCAAGTTTCCATACAAATATGCTGTGACAACATCCATTAGCTTCATTCTCAACTTCAAGTTGACTGCCATTGAGATCAAATATCTAAAGGTAATTCCTCCCATGACCGGAGAATAGGTTTCTTCATAATCAACTCCAGGACGTTGAGTGAAACCTTGAGCTACAAGCCTTGCCTTGTACCTTACAACTTCGTTGTTTTCATTCCTCTTCGAACAAAGACCCATTTGTGACCTACGGGGTTTATATGGGGAGGTGTGCGGCATACGGGCCCAAACACCTCTCTCTTGTTCAGAGAGACTAACTCTGCAGTGATTGCCTTTTTCCATTCTTCCCAATCTAGCCTTTTCTTGCACTCTGCGAGAGATGCAGGCTCGGGATCATGATCAATGATCGAGGCAATCTTCTTTGCAAAGTATGCATCAACGTTAGTTGTTGCTCTATTCAGGGATTCTCCTGTTATTACAAAGTTTATGGCCATTTCTTCATGGAGTTCTTCATGCACTTCTGCTTGCTCTTCGCTGCTATTCCCTATCGCAGGAGCAAGTTCCTTTAGCTTTTCATCTCCTATGTGTGCGCACACATTATTTCCGGCGGCTTCCTGCAGTGGAAAGTTCAAGTCTAGAATTGCCTTTTCCGTTGGCTTCTTTCCAGTGCCAGGTCTCAACTGGCTCCCCTTCTTTCCTTGGGGTATTTTCGTGATTGGTTGTGGTAAGTCCTCTCGCTTGATTTTCTCCAAACGTCTCCGGTACTTTGGGTTTGAGGAGCCAGGTTTCCTGTTCTTTTTCTTTGAGGCCTCTAAACAGTGAGGATACCTTCTATTTTCTTTGGTATTTCCACCCTCTCGTGCATTCCTTGCGGGTATATGCGACTTAACCACACCCTTGGATCACAAAATGATCAGCGGTTCATTTGCTAAATTCGCAAATCAATTATCTTCGGACTTCTTGATTTGCTTCATTAGTGCGGGGATCATGTGCGGGATCCGGTGGAATGCCATATGATTTCCGGCATTTTTCATCCAAAGGTTGATTTCTCCCTAATGACGGAAATGATCCTCGTCAAAAATGCAATCGCCGAATCGGGTCAGTATGCAAGTCTCGATCATGGGTTCCAAATACCGATTATGGATGCGCTCTCATAACCAACGATATCCCAGTCTTGCGGAGAGGGCCCATTGCGATAGTCACGAGGGGTGGTATAGGTACATATACCATACACCCAAATTTTCTAAGATGGGAGATCTTGGGATGATCCGTGCACAAGTGCATAGGAGAATGGATGTTGTAGGCCGACGGTGCGAAATTGATAAGAGCTGCTGCGTGCAGATCGCGTGTCCCCAACAAGTGTTGGGCAAGTTACAACTCGCAAAAGCGGTCCGCAATGAACTTAATCCTCTTTATTAGTGCTTCTGCTAGTCCATTCTGCGTATGGACGTGCGGTACGGAGTGCTCAACTGCTATCCCTGTTGCCGTGCAATAATCATCAAATGCCTTTGAAGTAAATACTCCGTCATTGTCCATTCTAATGGACTTCACGCGATGATCAGGGAAAGCATTCTTAATTCTTATGATCTGCGAGATCAGCTTTGCAAAAGCATGGTTTCTTGTTGACAATAAGCACACATGCGACCATTTCGAGGAAGCATCAATGAGCACCATAAAGTATCGAAACGGCCCCGACAGGGCTGAATCGATCGCAAATATCCCCGGATGCGTTCCAGAATGCAGGATTTCACTTTGCACTTTCATGACAGAGGGTCTAGTTATTAATTTTCGGTGGCACATGCAGGCACACAAAATCTTCATGAGAAATTTTAACGTTAATGCCATGACCTTGTGAGTTGTTCACTATATTTCTCATCATTCTAAGACCGGGATGGCCTAATCTACCATGCCATAAAGAAAATAACTCGAGCTTCTAAAAGCATCTTCAAGGAAGTATACACTTGGTGCATGAATATTCGTGTAGTACAACCTGATTCATATGAGGGACATTTTTCTAATACCATTTATCGCGTGCTTCACGATGCACAAGTATTCTTTGCCATTTTCTTCATTGGTTTCTACGTGAAAACCATTGGCGCGGATGTCTTTAAAGCTTAAGAGAGTGCGCGTTGATTCAGTGGTACAAAGGGCTTCTTCAATTACCAAAGTTGTACCCATAGGCAATATAATAGTGGCTCTTCTGAGCCGATTACATATGAGTCGCTCGCGATCGTAGTAATCTTTCCGTGTTCTTCGTGATCGATCGAAATATTTAGACTATCTTAAGATGGTATTTGTTGTGCCACTATCAACAATGCATATCTCTTCCATTTGGGCGCTACACGATTTCTAGATAAAAGAAATATAATTCTAATCAGATAGAGGCAAAAACAATCCAAATATTGCTTGCAAATTTGAAGAATACTAGAATAAAAGAATAAATTGCGTATTTATTCATGAAAGGAGTATGCTCTTCTAGAGCTTACAATTCATTATTCAAAGAAAAATGCTAACAACCATAATCTAAAGAAAAATGCATTAAACTGAATCTGTAAAATATGCATTAATTTCTGCTTCTATGTCATCGGCAGAAGTTTTCTCTTCATTTGCCATAATAATGGATGCAGTATCGATGTCCAAGCTATTCTGTGAGGATGAGGCAAGTGGGGTATCTACATCCATGACATCATCATCACCGATGTTGGCGAAGTGTGCCTCTGTGGGGGCGTTTTCCTTTGCCTTCCTCTTAGCCTGATATGCGTTGATCACTTCCTTGGATTCTCGACATATCTTCTACCAATGTCCCCAAGTGCCACACTTGAAGCACGTTTGGTTCTGCTGTCCATACGGCTTGGTGTGCGTCTTTTCTTTGTCATCCCTCTTCACAGGGGCTTTGGACTTTCCTTTGGCCGGGGCCTCTCTTTTCCACCCTGCTTGCCCTTCTTTCTATGAGTGGGCTTTCTCACCTTGTAACTATTGGCATTGACTTCTGTGCCAGTGCCTCGTCCAAGTGGCTGCGAGACATAGTTCTTGCGTAGAACATCGTCTTGCGATTCCGCAACTTGCATTACATCAATCAGTTCGCTATACTCCTTGTATGCGTCCTGACGATAGCTGCGTGCACTCTGGATAGCATTAGGGTGGAAGGTAGAGAGAGTTTTCTCAATCTTCTCTTCATCAGTGATCTTCTTGCCACATAGAGAGAGATTGGTACAAATTCTGTGCAAGGCAGAATTGTACTCGGCCACTATTTTATAGTCTGCAAATCTCAGCGCACCCAATCTTGCTGTGCTTGGGGCAAGATGGTGTACTTAAGTTTTTTGAACCGCTTCTGAAGTGCAGTCCAAAGCTCAAGTGCACTCTCCTCAGCCATATATTCATTCTTCAGAGTGGCTGAGAGGTGGTGCCTGAGAAAGTGCAGGGCTTGATCGTTCTGCTCGGCGGTAGGTTTCGCGTCCTGCGAGGACCCTAGACCAATCACTGCACGGAGCTTCTTGCCCCAAAAAACAATCTTTACGTCCGATGCCCAAGTGAGGTAGTTCTGACCGTGCGGGGCCAGTTCTTCAAACTCACGATTCACAATGCCAGACATCTGCATGATTTCAAAATTCTGATTTAGATTACTGCGTGTAATCTGATAGAAAATGGTTGCAAAAACACAAAGTGCATAAAGAAATAAATTGCTATGCATTGCAATATTTTAAATAAAGCAACGGATTCAAAATTCATAAAGAATATTCATAAAACAGAGAAATAAAGCAAGAAAAATTAAAACAGAGCCAAATAGATCTTCTTTATTTTATGGCAATTTTTCAAAATTTTCTGCAAATTTTTTCCTTTTTTCTCTTTTCTTTCTTCTTTCTTTTCTTTTCCTTTTTTCCAGCCGATTCGGCCCGCTGGGCCTTGCCCGTTTTTTCGCTTGGCCCACTTGGCCTGTTCCTGGCCGGGCATAGCGCGCGGCTAGGGTTTCCCCTAGCCGCCGCCGCCACTGCCTCCCTCCTTTTCTTTTTCTCACGCGTCTTCCTCGCCTTGCTCCCTGCCGGTTCGCCTTCCTCGCCTCGCGCCGCCCGCTCGCCTTCCTCGCCACGCGCCGGCCGCCTCGCCTTCCTCTTCCCCGGCTTCGAGCACGGAGAAGGCAACAAGACGGCGGCAGCGGCGGCTCTTAGTGAAGAGCGGTGGCGAATGGGCGGCGGGTCGGGCAGGTGCGCGTCACCGGGCGATGGGTATGGCGGCGGCGCCACGGCCGGAGGCCGAGATGATGGCGACGGCCGAGCCGAAGGACGAGCGGCGGAGCGCGTGGACCGAACGGCGAAGCCGCGAGCCGACCGGACGGCGCGCGCGGCGCGCTGCGGCTTGGCCGGCGAGGCGACCGGCGGCGTGGCGACGCGCAGCGCTGGTCGAAGCGGCGCGTGGAGGCCGGGCGGCGACGGCGAACCGGGGCTAGGGAGCGCGGCTTCATGCCGCGCGGGAGAGCCGGCGCGGCCGGCTTGCGGTCGGAGACGCCTTGGGCGACGGGTTGAGGCAAGGTGGCCGAGGGTCGAGGCGGTGCAAGCGGCGGGCGGCGGACGACGGCGGCTGCGGGCTGCGGCGCGGCGGGTCGACCGACGACGGCGGCTGGCTGAAGCGCTGGTGGCGCGAACAAGCCGACGCCTTTTTTCTTTTCTTTTCTTTTATGTATAAACAATACCAATGCGCCACGATCTTGATCTGCAAGATCAAAATACTGTAGCTTCGAGCTATCGTCGTGTAGCTTCATGCCACGAGACGAACGATACCGAATTCGTAGGATAGATGCATGCATAGAAAAAGAACCGATTAGATTCAATCGCTAGTTCCCACTTTTTTCTCACCTTTTCAATTCTGATCTCCGGTAAAGCTTCGTGCTGATAACGTGTTAAGGAACCTCGCTATCGAATAGTCCGAGGTTCCCGAACAGATCTAAATTGGAGAACGAAGAGAGAGAGAGACACATGTTTAGGGAGAGCAATAGCGGAATTCTTTTATTGCTAATGATTGTTTGTACATATGAGAGAACCCCCTCCTCCTTATATAGTAGTCGCCTAGGGTTTTGATTAAGGGTACAACATGGACCTGCGTGGGCCATGAGGTTTCCCAACAGTTGCGTCGTGAGCTCCTTGCGGCTAGTCTCTTTTCCTTGCGCTGGATAGCTCCTTGCGACAGCTGTGTTCCTCTTCACAATTTTGACTATGTGCATGACTTTCTGATGGGATCTACACACAGTTTTCTTGACTGGTGAGTTAACGTTCTGTCTTAATTATGTTGCCTTGATTCATATACATTAGGCCACTATCCACTATTCATATATATATATATATATATATATATATATATATATATATATATATATATATATATATATATCCACTATATATATATATATATATATATATATATATATATATATATATATATATATATATATATATATATATATATATATATATATATATATATATATATATATATATATATATATATATATATATATATATATATATATATATATATATGAGATTAATCTACACCGTTATAATTTGACCATCAAAATAAATATTGGAGATCATTCTTTTTTCCTTCTGATTAATATAAGAATTTCTAAGAGTTTTTTCTTTATTAGATTTTTTTTGCCTTTAAAACAAAGAGATGCCTTGGATATCACCTCTTGTTTTTATTTACATAGATACATAGAGACATAGAGTGTCATCTAAGTCCGAAACTACTACAAGAAGACACTGAACAATCTCGTAATCGTCCTTGAACAATTGAGGCGCACGATGAGGGGTTGAATTTGTGCCAACTAACATCTAAACCTAACATTTTATATCTTTTATTAATTCTGCAAATTAATAAAATAATGATCAAACTGAAAGAATCAATTTAGGATAAAGGATCTAAGATCATGAAAGAAAACTAGATTAAACAAGCAAACTATAAAGCAATTGTACGAAAACTTGAAGAACAAGAAGTCAAGAACTAGTATATTGGAATCCATACTCATTGATTTATTCATCAAATTATGAATGAAGAACACGCATAAGAATCCATTTACATGAAAGCACAATCCTAAAATAATCTCTCAAATTTTTCTTCTCTTTTTTTTCTCTCCTTTCTCTTTTCATTCTTTCCTATCTGATTTCTTTGCTTGCACAGCCTCCAAAAAAGGTCCAGCCTCCATTGCTCTAAAGAGTTACCCTAATATAAATTAGTTTCTTATTCCTAATACTTAGCTTGATCTGTACGATGCCAGCTCATTGAGCTGCACTTTTCATTCGTATTAGCTCGACAAAGCATTCAATTCTGTAATCATCAGTGTTTCATCTACTATTAAAGTTAAACTTGATGAACAACTACAAGGGACTGTTTAGATAGGGGGGTTTATTTTCAAATCCCTAAGGTTTTGTTTAAATTTAAGCTAAATCCTAAGAATTTCCAAAGAGCTCCTCTCATCCAAATTGATTACTGCTTCTAGGCAAACCTGCTCACTGTCTTTGCACCCCACCTCCATTATCAATTATCATGTTTAGCGTCATTTAGGGGGGCCTTAATATGGGTTGTTTCCCTCTCGACGATGAAGCTTATCCTCATCATCCCACTGACCTATCTTGACCTTTGTTATTTTTTGGGTCATATTACTAGCGATTCCTACATGATGTAGGAGTTGTGGCTTGCAATACAAATCGAGGACACATTTTGGAGTTAGCTGACCCTTTAATTTCATGCCCATTATAGCATGTGTATCACGAATGGCATAAGGGGCGGGATTACTCGGTCACTTCCTCTCCTTCCTCTGGCTGAACATTGAACGGTCATTAAAATCACCTTCATGTCAAATTGATATGGCACATTGTGCTACCCTTTTTCGAATTGAGCTATAGCATGAGGCACATCGTTTTGTTCTCTCTTGCCTTGAAACTTCAACAACAGTGAGTGTTAGCATGCAGAGTTCCGCCTCCAGAATTATAAACTGGATGGTTGAGAAGTTAAGAAAGGCCCTCAAAGGAGGTCTGGTGGCTTCCTTGTGGGGTTCAATGGGATACTTTTGATGTGGGTAGTATTGAAGAAGGGGAATTCTTTGTTAAATTCTAGCTTAAAAACAAAAATGATTGATTCCGATGAATTTTTGTTGTGGTTTATGGGGCAGCACAACCTCAGTTCAAGGAAAAAATTTCTTACTGAATTAGTGCAAACTTGCAACAGAGAATCTCTCTCCATTTTAATGGGTGGAGACTTCAACGTCGTTAGGAGCAGGTATGAAAAGAACAATGGTAAGTTTGATGCTAGATGGTCCTTCATGTTTAATCCTGTGATAGAGATTCTTAATTTGAAAGAGTTACCTTCGAATGGAAGAATGCTTACTTGGACTATTTTTTTGGAAAACCTAACTTACGAAAAGCTTGATAGAGTCCTCCTTAGTGCTGAGTGGGAAATGCATTTTCCTATGGTTCATGTGCAAGCCCTTGAAACAGCTCTTCCAGAGCATACTCCAATTGTTGTTCTTGGGGGGGTGGCGGGTGTTCCAAATTCTCCACCTCCTTTTAGAATTTGAACTCTGTTAGTTTTTATGAAATTGTACGAAAATTTTGGAACAAACCCACTGCTGGTAAAACGTCAACTGATGTGTGGTAGAATAAAATCAGAAACCTTAGAATGCTCCTAAAGGGTTGGTATAAGCACATGAATGAGGAGTATAAAAAGGAGAAACTTAAGTTATTCAAAATCATAGATGACTTGCATAAAATCTATGAAGTGAATGGCCTTTCTTTAGTCAAAGAGAAGCCAAAGCTAACGCTGAGATTAGGTTAGCATAAAAAGGAGAAACTTAAGGAATACTGCTTGCTTTGAGAATAATTGTCCAAATCATCTCGTTATCGCTGCCATCCTTTTTCCACCACCGCGTAGTCTGGTTCTGTCGACGCCGCAGCCTCTGCCTTCTTATCGGTGCCCTCCTGGATTGTGATCACGCAGCAGCTGATACCCTCCCGCCTAATCGTGACGCCACCGTGGCCTCGCACTAACACATCGAGCGCTCTATCCTGTGCAGTCCACGAAGCAGTTCCGAATTTTACAAAAAATACTAAAATATACACATACGTTCGAAATTAAAAAAAAATGACTAATTACAATACTACCACATTTCTACTACCAATACTACCAGTGAAAGTATAACTAAATCCTAACTAATATGATCCGTTATATCAAATAGAATGGACGGCTAATATTCAATACTTTGTATCGTAGAAGTTCTATGTTGTTTTTGTGGGCAAGGAATTGTCAGAAAAAGAAGAGATCGAGGAAGACGTTACTTTAGGCTCTGCTTTTCTTTCGTTGCAGTAGTCGCTTCCTTTTTTAACCTTGGTTACTTTGTAATAGAACCTGCAATGTGGTGTGTGAAACTTTGGTTATTTGCTCTCTACAGGGAGCAGAAACCGGAGATTATAAGCTTTGGTCTCCATAATCCAAAAAAAATCCTCGATATGAACGTAATCTCGCCATGTGCTATGGGTGAAAACGGATCGGATCTGAACAGATAATAGTTCTACTATATATTTTTTATATTTTTCTCGGATGCGGATACGGATACGGATAGTCCGGATAAGAATGCTAACATGGATAATGTCAAATACAGATATGAATCGAATCGGATACGGTTATAAGTATTTATTGGAACATGACAACCCCTTATATTGTAAAAAAAAATCATGAAAACACATAACTAGTTTATTTGATCAAAACATTATTGAAAATTGAACAAATATAAGCATTTTCATTCACTTAGACAATAGTTAGATAACATGCTGCAAACAAAATTATGTAAGACTTAGTTATCACACACTAACGATTAGTTCATCATACACGTAGATCAAAACACAAAATAAAGGTAATCCTTGCTCAGAGATACAAATGGAAGCAAACGCAAAACACACTAAAAATTTGATAATACTTATATACCATGTCTCTAGAAAAAGTATATAACACTAACATGTAATGACCCAAGATTTGTATTATTTGTTGAAGTATGTTTAAAATAATAAATTATGTATTTATGAGTTTTTATACATTTTTAGCTACTTATTTAAAATGTTTTTATATTAAGAACAACAGTATTTGCATTTTTTAGAAAATTTAAAATCTAATAAAATCTTAAAAATAATTTTTTAAATGATATATTGTGTCTGGAATTTTCTCAAAATATTTCATAATTTTTGGAGTTGGTTTGCCAATTTTAATAATTGAAACTTGATTGTGAATTAATTAAATTAGAAAACAATTTTGAATTCAAGAAACCTTTTTGGGCCAAAAGAGTAGTCTTGGCCCAACCCATATGCATATCCGGGTATCCAACTGATCAATATCTAGATTATCTGAATCCGTATCCGTATCCGACAGATAGTGAGCTAACGAATCCGTATCCGTATCTGACAAAAAAATCTATATCCGTATCCGATCCGATACTATCCAACAAATATCCGATCCGATAGAATCCGTATCCAAGAATTATCCTGATCGATCAGAAACTATCAAATCCGTTTTCATCCCTACATGTGTTGTTTCTTTCTGTTGCTTCGAGCATTGCCATAGTTCAAAAAACCACCACAATCAAAGAAACCTCGGCTGAGATTTTGGATTCTAGCTGGCGACGGGATCCAAAATCCCAGCTAGGTGAAAAATTTGAAAAAATTAAATTGCTACAGTAATCTCAGAAAATTCGGTGAGATTTTGCCAAATCTCACTGAAATCTCAGGTTTTTTGGCTGATTTTTGACTTTTTATGGCCAGATTTGATAGGATTTGGTCCAATAACCCTTAAGAAAGCCATCTTCAATGAAAATTTGTTGAAAACTGGAATTTTTGAGATATTTTAAAATTTTGGTAGAGACACTGTCAGATTTTTATAAAATTGTACAAGCTTGACCATGATCTAAAAACTTTATGGTCCTATCTTTAGTAATGTAGGATCATACAAATAAAATTTTTCATAATAATTGAACTTCATTTGTTATCTTTAAAAAATCAAAAACAGAATGAACATAATTGGGATAGTAACCTTGTCAGAATTTTATAAATTTTCTCGTGTATGATCATGATCCAAACTTTTTATGTGAGCTTAATAATTGCCTCAGTACCATCCTCTAAAATTTTCAAAAATTTTCTACTTTTTTGTTTGCTCATTCAAATCTATGTAAGCCTTGAACTTCATTTGTTATATTTCAAAAATCAAAAACAGAAAGAATATAAATGGTACAGTGCCCTTGTAAGAATTTTATAAATTCACTGGAGTATGATCAGGATTCAAAATTTTTGATATCTTAAGAATTTCCTTAGAACTCTTTTGTAAATTTTTTAATAAATTTAAACCTTTTTTTATTACTAAAGCAAATCTATGTATTGATCATCACGCTTTTATCAAGAGGTAGCACTGTCAGAATTTTTGGAACTTATTAAAGTTTGATAATCATATGAAAATATTATGAAAACATTAATGACACATCGGGACCATCCAAAAAAATTTCAAAATTTTCTAACGTGGTTTGAACCATTTTTCATTTGGTTGAAGTTTGCCAGTAAGGTTTTTATCAGGACAGTAGTATTGTCTGAATTTTTAAAAATTCATGAAGCTTTATCATCATCTAAAAATTTTATGGAAATATTAGTGATGCATCATAACCATTTACTAAAAATTTTAAAATTTTCTAACGTAGTTTGTTCAATTTTTCATTTGATTGAAACTTGTCGGCCATCATTTTATCAGGATAGTAGCAATGTTTGAATTTTTAAAACTTCCTAAAATTTGATAGGAACCTCCAAAAAAAATTCAAATTTTTTTGACGTAATTTAAGCTTTTTTCATTCGGTGCAATTTCACCGAAATCTCGCCGAGATTTCAATAAATTTCGCCCGAAATTTCGTTTTTCTCAGTAGAAATAAAACCGGATTTGAATTTTTGTTTTTGAATTTTGCCCAAGATTTTACCGAAATTCCGAGATCTCATCGAGATTTTGAATTTCGGTCACCAGCAAGATTTCATCTGAAAACGAAATTTGAATCCTTGAGCACTGCAGTCCATATGTTTGGTTTCTGTCAACACATCTTTCTCAGCGAACTGAACGGTCTTTTCTATCTCCTTGCCATCATGGCGCACAAATTACGGTTTTGCCAATCGTCAGTTGTCTTGCTATTTTCTTCTCTCTCAGTCTATTAAAATGGGAGAAGACTAAGTATAAAATTGCAGTGCTAAGTAATATGTAATTTTCGTATCACTCTACTACAATTTTTAGTTACGACTAAGCATAAAATTGCAGTGCTAAGTAATATGCAATTTTAGTACCACTATACTGCAATTTTTAGTTACGACTAGGCATAAAATTGTTGTGCTAAGTAATTTGCAATTTTAGTACCACTCTACTGCAATTTTTAGTTCTATTTTTTTTTTGTATTTGTAGGGTTTACTTAGATTAACTTTATTTTTGTCTAGGTTAGAAATATTTTTGTTTCTGTGTTTTGTTGGGGTTCACTTAGTTTTACTTTATCTTTATCTAGGTTACAGATTTTTTTTATTATTATGTAGAGGTAAGAAGTGCCTAAAACATGTTAGCCATTGGATGCGAACATAGTGGCTAAGAAAAGTAAGCGAGATTAAAAAAAATCAGACAATTTATCTACCTACAACCCCACAAATTAATGATACAGTATCAGCTCTTTTACTCTTCTGATCGATCGTCCGTGCCACTCGTGTTAGAACAACTGCAAGTTTCTAAGGATAAGGCTGTACTAACAAAAAAAGAGAGAGAGACCATGCATCAATCAAGTTGATAGAACTAGACGACTCCTGAAAGCGATATGTTTGTACATGCTGCAAGCCAATTATTCTTCGCCGTTTGTTTTATGTTACTTCTAGCAAAAAAAAAAAGAAAAAGAAGAAGCTAAATTATTTTCGGCAATCACAAAAGATTGACGTTTTTGGTTTCTCAGAGAGCTCCATGACCGCATCCACCTATGTATTAGCATTTCATGAACACTATCTTCGACCCATGAGCACAGCTGATGAAGATTCAGCATACATGTGTAATTTTGCTACAGCAGGAAATCGGAATCGATTTATCTCTAAGAACTACTCTGTTTCTAAGTATCAAAACAGTTCCATCTTTTGATAATTACTAGAGAGACTCGGCAGGAAAAAATATAAGCTAGTTCAACATATTAGTACATGACGATAACACACCAGATCATCCGCGCTCAAATTTGGAGAATTGAAAAACACATAACAACGTAGTATATGCTGTTTTCATCAACCAAGTACAAGCTGAATTTATGGTTCATCAATCACATATACCATTAGGTTTGTGCACACCACTTTATTCCAAACAGGGAGCAAATCAACACAAACCAGCTTGATTGTGAATACCACACCAAGCTGGAGATCGAAAGCTAGCACACCAGTGCATGACACCAATTCAAGCATACCCAAATCAGGTAGCTTGGTGAAAAGCAAACACACCATTTATTCGTTGTGCAAGACTGCATCTAGCAACATAACTTGCACGCGAGCCACACTGTAGAACACAAACACACTTGCAAACACACAGCCAATGGAAAACACATCAAGAGCTGTGCGACAACTCATAACAGCAGTAAACTGTAAGCCGACCTCCTTTCCACTGCAGAACAGCTAGGCAAGAGCAGCACAGCAAATTACCTAGGAAATGAAGAAGGAAAATAAAAAATATTATTTAGATAGCAACTTAATGGCACTTGCTCAATCTATCTATATGTATATAAGAAATCCATGAACAACAAACCTTAGAAATGAGCCCCTCGGGATGGTCTTCTTGTAATAAGCCGAGTGGCGTGTTTCAAAGAGCGATGGATAATGGTTGGCCTCCAAGCCGTCCCACTGGAGCTTATCCCACCAGTCCTTCTCGCAGTCCACGATCGGCTTAGGACCTCGGTGTGTGACAGCCGGCAGGCGTCTCAGGCCCCAGCAGTCCCTGAGGCTAATCGTCTCCAACACCGGCGCGGTCAATCTAGCCTCGCATATCTGCTGCAGATTGTGGAGACGTTGTAGCTTGATGTGCTTCAATTTGTTGAATGTGACACCAGCTGCTATTTCGTTAGGGTTCTTGTCATCCAATGGGAAAACATGTTTGAGATTAGGGCAGTACGCGATCTGGAGGGTCTCCAAGCTTGGCAAGCTGAAGGAAATGGGGAGGACGAACACCAGCCTGGGGCAATTCTGCAGGTATAGATGTTGTAGGCTTTCAAAGCTGTGAGAGGAACCAACGATTTAAATCATGATTATGACGGCATCATGGAGAGATTTGGCAAATAAAAAAATAGTAGATATTATGGAAGCTATACTACATAGTGATTTTTTCAAAAAATATTAGTTTTTAGCGTTGTATAAATTCTTTAAACTAAAAAAACACTAGCAAAACAGAAACATGACAATCTAAAACTAAGATATTGAATATTATTATATCATAATCCTAGAAAAAAATCATATACAAAGCATGGTTTTTATAAAGTATGAACCAAATTATCAACTGTTAATATAATAAAGTACAAATAAAACAAACAAGAGAAATACAATTCAATATATCATTAAAACCTATACATATCCAAAACTGAATAATCAAGTAAATCTCATGTACTAACCTATTTTAACTGAAAAGAATCAATTTTTATAATTTTATATAAATAGAATTATATTCTAAACATGCCATGAAAAGAAAAGAATAAACAGTAAAGACTTTGTATAGTGCTCAGCTATAATAGCTATAAGCTATTAGCTCTAGCTCGGTGTTTCAAACTTCGTTTTCGGTTCACATCTTGGAGGTCGGCCAAATCTGAAATTTCGGTGAAATTTCATAATTTTGGATTAAATCCGGCCAAAATTCAAAAAGCAAATTTGAATTCTGGAATTTTTGAACCAAAATTCGGCCGAAATAACCAAAATTTCGGCCAAAAGTGCCGAAATCTCGATGAAATTCAATTGAGCGAAAAATAGTCAAAACAATGATTTTCGAAAATTTTCTTGTATGGTTCTGATACATCATAATGTTCCCATAAAAATTTCAAAAGAAGATCAAGCATGAGGAGTTTTTAAAAATTCTAACAGTGCTACTATCTTGATTAAAGGATGATCGGCAAATTTCAACCGAATAAAAAATGGTGCAAACCATGTAGAAAAATTTTGAAAAAAAATTGCATGGTCCTGATGTGCCAATAATGTTCTCATAAAATTTACAGATGATGATCAAGCATGAGGAATTTTCAAAAATATAGAAAGTGGTACTAAAGGCTGACCAGCAAAATTCAACCAAATGAAAAATGATTCAAATTATGTTAGAAATTTTTTAAAAAAATTGAATAGTCCTGGAGCATCATTAATATTTTTGTAAAATTTTCATATGATAATCAAGCCTGAGGAATTTTTAAAAATTGTGACAACGTTGCTGTCTCGATAAAAGCTTAATGATTAATACATAGATTTGATTGAGCAAACAAAAAAGATTTAGAATTTTTAAACTTTTATATAAGGGTAATATGGAAATGCTTAAGATCTCATAAAAATTTTATATCATGATCACTCTCCAGTGAATTTTTAAAATTCTCAAAATGGTACTGTAACATTTATGTTCCTTCTTTTTTGATTTTTGAAAGGTAACAAATGATGTTCAATGCTTTCATAGATTTGATTGAGCAAATAAAAACAGTTTAATTTTTTAAAAATTTTATAGAAGGGTTATGAGGCAATCATTAAGCTCTCATAAAATTTTTGGATCATGATCATACTCGAAAAAATTTATAAAATTCTGACAAGGTTACTGTCTCAATTATGTCCATTCTGTTTTGGATTTTTTAAATATAACAAATGAAGTTAAATTGTTTTGAATTTTTTTTAGTATGATCTTAGACTTCTAAATATGGTACCATAAAGTTTTTTAGAGTATAATCAAGTATGTACAATTTTATCAAAATCTGACAATATTTCTATCAAAATTATAAAACGTCTCAAAAATCCGGTTTTTCAACAAATGTTCATGGAAGATGACATTCTTAAGGGTTATTTGACCAAATTCAGTCAAAAAAAGTTAAAATCTGATTAACCGAAATTCCTAAAAAATACTGTAGCAATTTGAATTTTTTCATTTTTTTGTCCGGACGAGATTTTGAATCGATCTCGTCCATGTCCGAAATCCAAGATCTCATGAAATTTCACTCAGATTTTATTCTATTAGTCTAGCAGTAGTCGTGGTCTGTTGCATGGCCATAGCTAAGTTAATTTACAGAATTTTTTGGGCGTAATGTCATCTTTCATATATTGAGAAGGTATAGAGAGCGATTGCTAACTATTTGGGACACTAGTAGGAAGCACACTTTCGACTATCAATTCGTTTGCTCCAAATGCATTATCTTTCATGTATTGGAGCACACCTTGGACCCTAGTAGGAAGCACACCTGGGACTATCTTTCATGTATTGAAAAGATATAAAGAGCTATTGCTAGCTATTTGGGACACTAGCAGGAAGCATACCTTCCAGCACTAGCAATTCCTTTGCTCCAAATGCAATGGGCCATCGGGAGATCACACGCTGAAAATGTCTTCAAGGTATCAAAAATTATATATTCTTCTTTGTCACATGTAAAGAGAGTGTGCAGCTTGGGGCACTTCTCAACATGACACCATTCGAGGCGGTCACAAAGTACTGAACTTGGAGTGATAGCCGTGATTGAGGAACTGTCATGCACATGCAATGATTGAACTTTCTCATCAAGAAAGGATAGAAATCCTTCACTGTCGTGCATACTCTCTAAATTGTGGCTTCCTTCACCAATCTCGATATGCACATCCAAAGCCTCAAGCTGTTGGCAATCCCACATCAAGGTCAACATCCTTGTACGGCAACAAGGGTCGTAATGGGAGCAAGTCCACTTGGCTGGGGCCAATCATCTCAATACTTTTGGTTATGGTAACTTGGCTATGTAACATAGAAGACACATGGATGCGCGTCTTATTGATGTTCTGAACTGTCCTCATGACTGACCAAAGGAATCTTCCATCTGTAAAAGTAATAGAAGTCTCCATGTCAACAAACCTCTCTGATCTCCACAACTGACCATTGGTCTTGCCTTCCCCCCGAGTGTCTACATGCAGCACTTCCAATCTAGGGCTACGTCCATGCCAGAGTAGGCTCCGGAGTTGCTCACAGCCCAGTAGGAATAGCTTCTTGAGCTGTGCGACCTCCATTCCATCGAGGTCAAGTGTTTTGATGGCCGTACCAGAGAGGTTCAATTCCTTCAAATTGGGCAATGCACGCAGGAATACACTACGCAGTCGAGCACAACCCTCTAGGGAGATCTTTGTGACATTGGCTTTGACTGGATCTTCACTAGGCTTGGGACGCAATTCCTTTTCTGGCAGCTGTACGGGATGCGTCCAGTTCTCTGCAGGGCCATAACCATCAAAGCTAAAAATCTAGAGCAATGGAGCTCTTTCAAGTGCAACATGCTCCAGGCTGGAACAACCATCAAGAACAAGCATCTTCAGGCTTCTTGCTGAAGATACTGCGGGCAATGATTCCATGCGAGTGTTGCTGGACAGGTCAAGGAGCTCCAGATTCTTCATATCTACGAAAGAGCAACTGTCCACTATGTTCACTTCTGAAGATTCGGTTACTCGGAGCTTGTGAAGGTTTTGTAGCTTTCTCCATGCTTGAATTATAGTCCTCCATGAGATTCCCTTCGTATTTAGCTCCCTGAGATTGGTCATGAATTGTATCATCTGGGCCAATAAGAGATAATCTGTGGAACGTAAATCAAGCACCAACAGGTTTGGGAAACATGGCCCTTCACCTTGCTCCTTCCCTGTGTTTGTACAATGGTCAAGCCAAAGGAATCTTAGGTTGTGGCAACAGAGGAAAGGAGGTGAGGAAAAATCAAAGCTGCACTTGCAGAGTTTCAGCACACGGAGGTTGCTGGCCAGTTGAAATAAATCATTCCGTAGTTCTAGCTGACCGTCTCCCCCAAATGTAAAGAAATAGGATGATGCACTAATAGGAACAGCTGAGATATTATGTGCTCTTGTGTTGTTTGAGGTGGCTGAATTCCAGTATTCATAGGGTTTTATTCCCTGATCCAACCTTTTTGCCAAAATTTCTGTTTCATGTGAAGAATAACCCAACCGTCGTATCACTCCATACAATGCATTGCCAACCTCCCAAGCGCTGTCCCCTTGGAGGATTCCATCACATATCCAATAGTTGCAAGCATGAGTAACCCAGTCATAGTCGACGTTGATAGAGTTTCCACGTAGTTGTTCTGTCAGGAACAGTGAGTACAAGAAGCAATCCACCACTATTGCTGGGTCTATGTTATCCATGCCGGTGTAACCAATCACTTCAACAGCTTCTTTGTCCAATAAATGACGCACATGTTGACTGATATATGTAGCATTGGAGGAGTCAATAAACATATCTATCTGAATAGAACTGGACTTCAGCTTCTGTTCTTTGCGCGAGAGCTGTAATCTTCCGCTATTGGTCCATAACAATTTACCTTTACTAAAAGGTCCAGGAACTCCACACTCTGTCGGATCAATCTCTTCATCCCCTCCATAATGAAAAATCAACAAAAATCTTTCGTTTGCTAGAGATTCATGGATCACACTTCCGATGCTTGTTATCTCTGATCTAGAGCTGTCACCAACCCCTCTGAAATCATCTTCCTCATCCTGCTTATCAAACGTGGGCATTAAATGATGAAGGTTTAGCTCCTCCGCAATTGCCCTCTGCATCGCCCTTCTGCTTTTCCACAGAGAGCAGTCTACGTGGATAATTTTGCCAAAATGATTTCTTGCGCTAGAATCACTTCCTGTGGATTTTAGGAGTTCGGCTATAGCTCTAAGAACAGCTGATGTCCCAAGACCAAGACCGTACCAGCCACGAAAGAAGATTTCTTTAGCTTTGCCTTGTGCAGCACCATCGCTATCACGCAAAAGGTCAAGCACTTGTTCGACGGCGTCTTCAAAATCCCTTGCATACTGCAGTCATGAACGGCTTTTAGATATGACTCCCACATTACATATATTGGTACTATAACTTTAATAGCTATTTTGCATATGAACGAACTAAGCAACAAATGATGCTGTCTTAATTACAAGGTCAGTGTAATTAATGTCCCGTTTGTTTATGTGGCGTGCAAAGGAAGAGTAAGCGCTGCAGCCCTGACTCCCGTGCGTTTAAAGGTCAGGGGCAGGGGACCACCTGTTTTGCTGTCGCAGCCCTAGTCCTAGCTTCTGCGCAAGAGAGCGCCGCCGGTGCTGTTGCTATCACCGGAGGAAGCGGTTGCTGCCCCGCCGGATAGTTGCTGCTGTCGTGCCCTGTCAGGTAGTCATCGTCATCGTGCTGGACCGAGATAAGCCGTGTCCGAGCTGATCGCCGTGCGATCGCTGTCCGAGGGCACCGCACCGTACGCGCGCTGGGGCAGGAGGCCGCCGCGTCGTCCGTTCGCTGGGGTCCGAGGCTGCCTCGCCGGACACCATGGAGGTGGAAGCCGCGGCGGTGCATTGTCAGAAGGCGATGCCATAGTGCCGGGTGCAATTTGCGCACGTCCGCGCCGCACCGCTCATTGTCTGGGCTCGTCCAGTGTGCGTCCTCGCCGTGTCCCCGTTGTTTTCTCGCGTTCCTCGTGTTTTCCCTCGTTGACTCCAAAATCTAACCTCGTCACCTCGTGCAAGGCTTGACAGAGAAACATGGGGGACATGACGCAGGAGTTTGGGATGCGTGCTAGAGCGGGGAACGAGAAGCGCAGTTGTTTTCAGCTAGTCTCGTGAGCCTTCCAGCGTTAGGTAAAGATCTAGATCGCGTTCTCCTCTGTTTCAGCGGCATATTGGATCGAAATGTGGTCAGAATAGTGTGGGATCGTGCTAGATAGGCAGCGATAGAGATAGTCTTATTGATGTCGGGATTCGACTAAGCATGCTGTACGAACTGATAGACTTGATTTGGGGTATCTACATCCTGTTCCATAGTTTTGTCAAAATATAAAAGATGTTTAAATGTTCAAGCTTTTTTAGAATTATAGAACGCTATATTTGGACGAGTGGTTTCAAATTTATGCCATCGATAAGGTTGTTGTCTTGAATTTGGTCGCCAATGGTCATAGTTGTGCTAGGATATTAAGCTCTATGGTTATTGCTAATTTAAGGTTATCCTTACTAAACAATTGGTGAGGAAACATACTGGTGTCAATACATGACTCTTTTGTCTTCACTCCCCCTTTTCTTCCCCTTTCCCACCCCTTCCTTCTCCTCTAACATAAAAAGATCGATTCGAAACTTTCAGATGAATCAAAGCTTTTTGGTTCAGAAACTTTTGGTTAGATAACTTTTGATTCAAAAACTTTCCATTCAACTAAAAACTTTTTGTTCAAAAACATTCGGTTTGAAAACTTTCAATTCAAAACCTTTGGTTGGAAAACTTTCGATTCAAAAAATTTTGATTTGAAAAACTTTCGATCCAAACTTTCAAAAATGGCCAAAAAGTACTTCCTATTCAAAAATCTACGGAGGAATTTGAAAACGGGAACTTTTTGGTGTTTGAGGGGAAGGGAATGGGGAGGAAAGCAGGATGAAGGGGATATTGCCAAGTATCGTGACGAGAGAGTATTTGAAAGGGAAAGGAAATGGTGGAGAAATGAGATAATGCCACATGTCGCACCGAAAATTGGCAAAACCGGCTATGGTTTGCTATTTTTCATTCCGTAGAAAATAGTTATAAAATTATGAATTGTGTTGTCCAATATGGTAACATGATAACATTGGCGTCTTCCCATCGTCTCGTTTCCACGGTTAAAAGGTAAGTGCATGATAGAACAATAAAGTGAGTTGGTTACTTTTGTTACATGATTTCATAATATTTAGTGTGCTAATTTGGTATGATTATTTCTTATTTACTTGGTGGATTTATTGTGTCCTAGGTGAATACTTGACGATGGATTACAATTAATGTTACATGATTTCATTGTATGCATTCAAGATATGAAAAGAAATGGCCTACTTTGTGTGGGCACTCCACGAGAGTAGAGAATTGAGGTTCTAGTGTAAAAGAGATGGTCTTTTGAGGTTGTAGCATTTCATAGTTTTATCTAATTATTTAATTAAAAAATTATTTATTGGATTTTCTGAATTTCTAGAAATTTACTCCACTTTTTGAGATTTTCTGAGTGCTTTCCCTAATTTTTGGGATTTAAAAAAGCTTTTCCTATTCTAATAAATTTAAAATTAATAAAGTGTAAAAAAATTAAAAATCATATTTAAGTTGGAAATAATTTTTTCAAGTTCAAAATGCTTTAGAAAATTTACGTGATTTTCCCCAAATTTTTTGGACTCTATTTTGTATTTTCTAAAGCCTCTTTAGATTTTCAGGAATTATCTTAATTTAAAATATATTTAAATTTCTATTCCTTTTCTAGGCCAAATCCTTTATCTTTGGTCCATTTCTCTCTTTTTATTGCCTATCTCGGTCCTCTTTCCTTCTTTCTTTTTCGTCCTAACCTGTCACGCTCGCCCTGCTTTCCCTCCGACATGACTATCTCCCCCCAGCTCCTTTCTTCCTATGCTTGTTCCCAAAACTTGTAGTTTTGCCCATCTATGTTATAAAACGAGGCTTACAAAACGTTAGTATTCTTTATCCAAGGAGAGGAATAGATATGTACTTTACTTATATTTGCAAATTAACTTGCAAACTTAATCATGTTAATATTTACGTTATATGCTTCACATATAATCCCAAATTGAGTTGCAAAATTGTGAGGAAAGGTGTTTTGCTTAAATCTGATTTCCTCATTTGTTGTCACGTAAATAGCATTCCGCGAATACAACCGAACAAAGAAATATGGGATATATACATATATACTGCGTATACGTTGTTCTTTTTGTTGCTTGTTTCTTTTCCGGCTTGTCCAAAACCGAGGATGATTTTCCTTCAAGAAGGGGAGGAAGCATCCAAGAGTGCTAGCTTTCATCATGCAATATCCTGAAAAAAAGTGTTGAGCTATATGGATAATTATCAGGACGAGATAAAACGTGAGCGTGAGTCGAGGACAACTCAAATTCAAGAAGAGGAGGATGATGTGGACATCACTACCGCGAATACAATCACACATAATTGGACCAACTCCAACTCATCACAGAAAAAAAAGAGGAAGAACATGGCAGCATGTGCCCGAAGCACTACGCCGCCTTCTCGGTATGAGCGCTTGAAGCGCCGATTGTCGTCAGCCGTGCACGCCCGAAGCACCACCCGCGCATGCAGCGGCGCCGATGCCTCGGCTCCCGCGCACGCAGCGCCTCCGCGCACGAAGCACCGCCAAAGCCGCGCACTCGGCCGCCGGCTCAAAGCCAAATGAGCGCCGCCAAGCGCCACCGCCCGGCGCTTTCACGACGACGCACGGCCGCGGCGCTCGATTTCGCTGCCGACGCACGCAGGCGCCGACAGAAGCACCGCCACCGCTCGCTGTCCGTACGCCCGTGGTTCGGCCATTGCGCGCCGCGACGCCGCCGTTGTGGGCTTGAAGCGTCGCCCGCGCCGCGCGACATCACCCGATCCGGCTCGCGTTGCGCCGGTCGGTCGCGCCGTCCGCGCCGCCATGGTCCGGCCATCTGCAGACCGCGACGCCACCGCCGCTATCGGTGATGCGCTCAGCGCCGCGCCGCCGCCTCGCCTTTGTGCCCGCAGCGCATCTTTGCCTCGTCCGTGTGCGCGCGCCGCCCGGCTCACCGCGCCTCGATCGCCCGCCCCCATCGCTCCGCACTCGCGCAGCCGCCGCGCCCGGCCTTTGGTCCGCAGCTGCTACTGTTCTCGGCCTCCACCCGCCGCCGCCGCCTAGCCCCGCCCGAGTGTCGCCAGGCCGCCTCGCATTGCCGCTCAAGAGGGTCGCCGCCGTCGCCGTTGCCGTTTGGCCGTCGCCCGGCAGGTGCCTCCACGCCGCCTCGGCTCGCCGCCCAAAAGCGTAAGTCGGGGAGGAGGGCGCGACGAAGAAGTGGCGCGGGTGGGGCGGCGTGGGCAGGGCGGCGCAAAGGGGGAGGCGGCGCGCTGGAGGCAGCATGGGGAAACCCTACCCCCACGCTGCGCGGGCCGGGGCACGGCCCAAAGGCCGTTTCGGCCGGGAAATAAAGAGAAAATTAAAGGGAAGGAAAACAAAAAAAAAAAAATGGAAAAAAAATAGCATAAAATTTTGAAAAATTGCCAGAAAATCGAGAAGATCAATTTGGCTCTGTTTTCAAATTTTCTAGCTTTATTTCTCTATTTTTATGAATATTGTTTATGAATTTTGAATTCATTGCTTTATTTTGTATACTGCAATGCATAGCAATTTTTTTTCTGCACTTTATGCTTTTTGCAACTATTTTCTATTAGATTACACGCAGTAATCTAATGTCAGAATTTTGAAATCATACAGATGTCCGACATCGTGAATCGTGAGTTTGAAGAACAGGCCCCACACGGTCAGAACTACCTCACTTGAGCATCGGACGTGAAGATCATTCTTGGGGGCAAGAAGCTCCGTGCAACAATTGGTCTAGGGTCCTCGCAGGACGCGAAACCTACCACAGAGCAGATCGATCAAGCCCTGCACTTCCTCAGGCACCACCTCTCAGCCACGCTGAAAAATGAATATATGGCTGAGGAGAGTGCACTTGAGCTTTGGATTGCACTTTAGAAGCGGTTCGAGAAGCTCAAATACACCATCTTGCCCCAAGCACAGCAAGATTGGGTACGCCTGAGGTTTGCAGACTTCAAAACAGTGGCCGAGTACAATTCTGCCTTGCACAGAATTTGTACCAATCTCTCACTATGTGGCAAGAAGATCACTGATGAAGAGAAGATTGAGAAAACTCTGTCTACCTTCCACCCAAATGCTATCCAGAGCGCACGCAGCTATCGTAGGATGCATACAAGGAGTATAGCGAACTGATTGATGTAATGCAAGTTGCGGAATCGCAAGACGATGTTCTACGCAAGAACTATGTCTCGCAGCCACCTGGAAGAGGCACTGGCACAGAAGTCAATGCCAATAGCTATAAGGTGAGAAAGCCCATTCATAGAAAGAAGGGCAAGCAGGGTGGAAAAGAGAGGAATCAGGCCAAAGGAAAGTCCAAAGCCCCAGTAAAGAAGGATGACAAAGAAAAAGCGCACGCTAAGCCGTATGGATAGCAGAACCAAACGTGCTTCAGGTGTGGCACTTGGGGACACTGGTCGAAGATATGTCGGGAATCCAAGGAAGTGATCAACGCATATCAGGCTAAGAGGAAGGCAAAAGATAACGCCCCAGCAGAGGCGCACTTCGCCAAGATTGGTGATGATGATGCCATGGATGAAGATACCCCACTTGTCTCATCCTCACAGAATAGCCTAGACATCGATGCTAGAGCCAATATTATGGCAAATGAAGAGAAAACTTCTGTCGATATCATAGAAGCAGAAATTAATGTATATTTTACAGATTCTGTTTAATGCATATTTTTATTTTGATTATGGTTGTTAGCAATTTCTTTTGAATAATGAATTGTAAGCTCTAGAAGAGCATACTTCTCTCATGAATAAATATGCAATTTATTCTTTATTCCAGTATTCTTTAATTTGCAAGCAATGTTTGAATTTTTTTGCCTCTATTTGATTGGGATTATTCTTCCTTTTTAGAAATCGTGTAGCGCCCAAATGGAAGAGATATGCATTGTTGATAGTGGCACAACAAATACCATCTTAAGAGAGTCTAAATACTTCCAGTCGATCACGAAGAATGCTGGAAAGATTACTACGATCGCAGGAAGCGATTCCTATATAATAGGCTCCGGAAGAGCCACAATTATACTACCTATGGGTACAACTTTGGTAATTGAAGAAGCCATTTTGTACCCCGAATCAACGCGCACTCTCTTAAGTTTCAAAGACATCCGCGCCAATGGTTTTCATGTAGAAACCAATGAAGAAAATGGCAAAGAATACTTGTGCATTGTGAAGCACGCGGTATGTGGAAAAATGGTGTTAGAAAAATGTCCCTCATATGAATCTGGGTTGTACTACACGAATATTCATGCACCCGAAGTGTATACTTCCTTGAAGACTGTTTTTAGAAGCTTTGAGTTATTTTCTTTATGGCATGGTAGATTAGGTCATCCTAGTCTTAGAATGATGAGAAATATAGTGAACAACTCACAAGGTCATGGCATTAATGTTAAAAATTTCCTGAATCATGAAGATTTCGTGTGCCCTGCATGTGCCACCGGGAAATTAATAACTAGACCCTCTGTCATGAAAGTGCAAAGTGAAATTCCTGCATTCTTGGAACGCATCCAGGGGATATTTGCGGCCTGATTCAGCCCTTGTCAAGGCCGTTTCGGTACTTTATGGTGCTCATTGATGCTTCCTCAAAATGGTCGCATGTATGCTTATTGTCAACAAGAAACTATGCTTTTGCAAAGCTAATATCGCAGATCATAAGAATTAAGAATGCTTTCACTGATCATTGCGTGAAGTCCATTAGAATGGACAATGTCGGAGAATTTACTTCAAAGGCATTTGATGATTATTGCACGGCAACAGGGATAGCAGTTGAGCACTCCGTACCGCACGTCCATACGCAAAATGGACTAGCTGAAGTACTAATAAAGAGGATTAAGTTCATTGCCAGACCGCTTTTACAGAGTTGTAACTTGCCCAACACTTGTTGGGGACACGTAGTCCTGCACGCAGCAGCCCTCATCAATTTCAGACCTTCGGCCTACAATATCCATTCTCCTATGCAGCTTGTGCACGGGATCATCCCGAAGATCTCCCATCTCAGGAAATTTGGGTGTATGGTATATGTTCCTATACCACCCCCTCAGCGGACTGCAATGGGTCCTCTCCGCAAGTCTGGGATATACGTTGGTTATGAGAGTGCATCCATAATCAGGTATTTGGAACCCATGACTGGAGACTTGCATACAGCCCGATTCGCTGATTGCATTTTTGACAAGGATCGTTTCCCATCATTAGGGGGAGGAAATTAACCTTTGGATGAAGAATGCCGGGAAATCATATGGCATTCCACTGGGATCCCCGCGCATGACCCCCGCACTAATGAAGCAAATCAAGAAGTCCAGAAGATAATTGATTTGCAGAATTTAGCAAATGAACTGCCTGATCATTTTTGTGATCTGAAGAGCGTGGTTAAGTCACATGTACCCGCAAGAAATGCACCAGAGAGGGTGGAAATACCAAAGAAAATAGAAGGTATCCCTCATCCTGTTCAGAGGCCTCAAAGAAAAAGAACAGGAAATCTGGCTCCTCAAACCCAAAGTACCCGGAGACGTCTGGAGAAAACTGGGCGAGAGGACTTACCACAACCAATCACGAAAATACCCCAAGGAAAGAAGGGGAGCCAGTTGAGACCTGGCACTGGAAAGAAGCCGACGGAAAAGGCAATTCCAGACTTGAATCTTCCACTGCAGGAAGCCGCCGGAAATAATATGTGCGCACACATAGGCGATGAAAAGCTAAAGGAAGTTGCTCCTGCGATGGGAAATAGCAGTGAAGAGCAAGTAGAAGTGCATGAAGCACCCCATGAAGAAATGGCCATAAACTTTGTAATAACAGGAGAATCCCTGAATAGATCAACAGCCAATGTTGATGCATACTTTGCAAAGAAGATTGCCTCGATCATTGATCATGATCCCGAGCCTACATCTCTAGCCGAGTGCAAGAAAAGGCTAGATTGGGAAGAATGGAAGAAAGCAATCACTGCAGAGTTAGTCTCTCTGAACAAGAGAGAGGTGTTTGGGCCCGTATGTCGCACACCTCCCCATATAAACCCTGTAGGTCACAAATGGGTCTTTGTTCGGAAAAGGAATGAAAACAACGAAGTTGCAAGGTACAAGGCAAGGCTTGTAGCTCAAGGTTTCACTCAACGTCCTGGAGTTGATTATGAAGAAACCTATTCTCCGGTCATGGGAGGAATTACCTTTAGATATTTGATCTCAATGGCAGTCAACTTGAAGTTGAGAATGAAGCTAATGGATGTTGTCACAACATATTTGTATGGAAACTTGGATTCGGAGATATACATGAAAGTACCAAAGGAATTCCTATCCCAACCAAGATGGAGCAAATAGAAACCTGTACAGTGTGAAATTGGAGAAATCACTGTATGGGCTAAAGCAGTCAGGAAGAATGTGGTACAATCGCTTGAGCGACTTTCTCTGCAAGAAAGGCTACACAAACAGCGAAGATTGTCCGTGTGTGTTTATACAGCGATCCCCGAATGGATTCTGTATAATCTCCGTCTATGTAGATGACTTGAACATCATTGGGACGGATGAAGAAATTGAAGAAGCATGCTCATACTTGAAGTCTGAGTTTGAAATAAAGGATTTGGGTAAAACCAAGTTTTGTTTAGGCTTGCAGCTTGAGAATGTCCAAGGAGAAATCTTGGTACATCAATCAACCTACACGCAGAAAGTGTTGGAAAGACTTGGCCTTGAAAAGGCATATCCTGCAAAGACTCCAATGGTCGGAAGGTCACTCCAAGCAGACCTAGACCCATATAGACCTAGAGAAGAGGGGGAGGAAGTCCTGAGAGCAGAATTCCCATATCTGAGTGTAGTTGGAGCGCTCATGTACCTTACGAATAGCACTAGACCGAACATTGCGTTCGCTGTGAATTTGCTAGCCCGGTACAGTGTAGAACCCACCAAAAGGCATTGGAAAGGGATAAAGGACATCTTCCGTTACCTCCAAGGAAGCAAAGATCTCGGTTTGTTTTTCAGAAGAAACAATGAATTGAATTTGGTTGGCTACGCCGATGTTGGGTACTTATCAGACCCGCATACTGGCAAGTCCCAAACTGGCTATATTTTCCTATATGGAGGAATAGCAGTTTCCTAGAAGTCATCTAAGCAGACTCTCGTCTCGACGTCGACAAACCACTCGGAAATCATCGCTTTGTATGAAACATCTCGTGAATGTGCATGGCTCCGAAGAATGGTTCACCACATCCAGAAGTCATGTGGCTTGAACATTGAGCAAACTCCCACAATCATTTATGAAGATAATGCAGCTTGTGTTGCCCAAGCACAGATGGGCTATGTGAAGAGCAATCTCACGAAGCATATCAACCCCAAGTTCTTCTATGCTCATGAATTGCATAAGATGAACGAGATCAAGATATTGCATACTAAGTCATATGAAAATCTCGCAGATTTGTTCACTAAATCACTCCCAGCATCTACTTTTGAAAGGTGCGTAAAAGGGATTGGGATGATGAGACTTAGAGAAGTGCAGATTTCAGGGGGAGATATTTCACATACTCCACATGAATCTTGAACATGAAGTTTGAGTACCCAACATGAATCTCGAAGATTAGCGGTTGAAGTTTAGGTGAATTGTACTCTTTTCCCTTAGCAAGTTTTTCATAAAGTTTTCTTGCATAAGGTTTTAACGAGGCAATTCGTGCAACATAATAAGCGTATGCTATGTACTCTTTCTCCAAGTATTTTTCCCACTGGATTTTTCTGAAGTTTTAATGAGGCATATGCATCTCGCGACAAAGGGCCCAAGGGGGAGTGTTGGGAAACCATGTGGCCCAATGAAAGCCCACGATGGTCCCTTAGCCGAAACCCTAGGCAACTACTATATAAGGAGGAGGGGGGTCCCCCCTATGTACAAGCAATCAGAAATCAATAAAGAATTCCGTCGCCGTTCTCCCTATACGTATGTCTCTCTTTCTCTCTCTGTTCTCCAATTCAGATCTGTTCGGGAACCCCGGACTATTCGATAGCGAGGTCCTTAACAATAAATACAGTGAACGGAGGGAGCATGTATTTGAGATTTGTAGGTGCTCCAACTTCTTAGCACAATCCTTGGTAGTTAGGCACTTTAGAGTCTAGTCGTCCAAGAAAAAACCATATCCCCTGTATTTGCCCTCTTTTTTCTCTACGTTATAGGACTGTCCAAACTACTCGCGCAAGCAATCTATAAGCACTTGTACTGTAGTATCTAGCCTTACACGGGAAATTCAGCTAGTTCAATATATTTAGACAATACCTACTAGCAATAGACCATATTCTCTTCTCTAAGGTCTGCTTTGCAGGTGAGCACTGGGTTTTAGATTGAAATCTGGCCCGGCTACTGCCTACGTAGGGATGGCAATCGGGTGAGTACCTCCGGGTACGACTGCCACTCATCCGAACCCGAAACTGTGCCGCCCACCCGAACCTATTAGGCTTTTCGGGCATAGAATTGTGCCCACATCCGAACCCGATGGGTACCTATGGGTAGTTTGATGTAACTAAACATAGGCACATAGGATACCCATTAGGTACCCATTGATGTAACTAAACATGGGTACTCGAACCCAATGGCTACCCATTGATGTACTTTAATGGGGTTATGTGTGTCTCTAAAAGTGGGATCTACATGTCATAGGATACCCATTGGGTACCTATGGATACAAATTGACACCTACATCCATCTTATGACCTTATTGGGTACTCAAACCCGAAGACCCGTAGGTCTGAAGTGCTACCCATACTCATCTTTATCGGGTTGGGTACCCACTGGTACCCAAACCTATAGGTAAAACTGTCATCCCTATACGTCACATCCCAGCAACGCTGCTGGCGAATTATAATCGTGTGATTGCCTACAAGGGTGTAACTTGTTTCTTTGGTGGGGTTTAGAAACAGACAAACGACAGGATGATTAAGGGTGTGTTTGGTTGTCTGTATGGTGTCTGAATTGCATGAGTGGATGCAATTGTATATGTTAGACACGTGTATGGTTTTCTTTTTATCCAGGCCAAGTGGATGCAATTGCACCCACTCATGCTGCCCCAAGGAAACATAGAGATCAGGCTTCTCTCCAATGCAGGTCCGTGAGATGCATCGCTTGCTCCTCCTGCATTGCGCTTTCTCGCCGAGGTCATACCGAGTGCACCGGCGCGGCGTGTCATGCCGAGCCACCTCTGGCCCAGCAAGGGCAAGGCCAAGCAATGGAGGGGAGGCCCCGCGGCCGACGACTTCGAGGTGGCCTTTCGGGAGTTCGATGAAGACTCCGAGGAGGAGGATGATGACGAGATGGAGATGGAGGAGGAGGAGGTGGCAGAGAGCAAGCCGTTCATGTTCCGCGCTTCCTCCAAGAAGCTGTTTGGCCGCAGGGCGGAGAGGCGGCAGCCGACATCTAACCGACGAACGAAGCACACCAAGTACAGGGGCGTCCGCCGCAGGACGTTGGGCAAGTGGGCCGCCAAGATCCGCGACCCCGTCAAGGGCGTCCGAGTCTAGCTCGACACATTTCCCTCTATCAAGGCTGCGGCCATTGCCTACGACCAGGCATCTGACTCCGCTGAGTCTGGCTCAGCACCTTTCCCTTCGCCGAGGCAGTGGACCGAACCAAAGGACACCAACGAGGTGTCGCCCCAGGCGTCTGAGTCCGGTGACGACGCCGAATCTGGCAATGTCGACGAGGCCATTCGGATGCTATAGAAGAAGGGCCACGACGATGACACCTTGAAGGTGTTCGACGAAATGGCGAACAGGGCGTGGCGCGGGATCATTTACATCCACACAACTAAACATCTTCTCAACACAGTCAAGGTCAGCATGAACAAACAACCAAACAAATCAACTTGTATCCACTCAATCAGGCTAAGGCTAGCCTGAATGGCTCATACGGGACAGACTAGGGTGGTGCTGTTGGAGATATGCCCCAGAGGCAATCATAGAGATGATTATATTTCCTTATGTTCATAATTAATTGTTTTGTTCCTTGAATATTGTCATTATTAGTTTTTATCAATTATATGACTTGTTTGTGAAACTCTATATGTGACTTTGTGATGATTATTCTAAAGTGATCCCTAGTCGATAAATATATGAGGATACATATGAATAGACTAGCATATGTATTGGGTGATGACCATGTTTCACGGGTCATAGATATGGAGATATCAAACCAATAATATGAACACATGTTATAGAACATGAAGTTGGATCAACCCACCTTGAGACACTGCGAGAACGTTGCAAATTTCTTATCATCAGTTGGTCTCATATACAATGTGTATGCTATATTCTTAGCCTTGAGGTTGGCGTATATACTCGAGATGTGTAATGATCTACTTATGGGTTACCAAATGCTACTCCGTAACTAGGTAGTTATAAAGGTGGATTTTTCATGAAGCATGCTGCGAAGCATGGTAATCAAGATAGGATTTGCCCCTCCATTCAACGAAAGAGATATCTCTAGGCCACTCGAGTGGTCGGTTTACAGAAATGCATAGCCATGCTACTCACGGTTAAAGAGTTAACGTAGTTAGGAATTCCGAGTCACGTGATCGAGAAAGAGTGATCGAACTATCTAAATAAAGATGGCATGTACTCGCCTTGAGTTTGACCGATATCATCAGGCAAAAGGAAATGCATATATCTAAGCATTGTTTAGATTCGTCCGATGTGATCTTTATATATACTCGGGAGTCGATACGTCCTGCTAAGGACCGCTACAGATTAATGATCGAGTACTTAGGCCATGTCTAAGTATACGTGAACATATAGGGTCATATGCTTAAAGTGTTGGGACTTGATTCAGATGGTGATCCGAATTCTGATGGGTTTTAAGTTCCTAATAGGCCTCTAATGTAGAATCCATTATGGGGCGCCTATTTAAAGGGAGAGGGTGCTGGATTTACGGTTAAGAGACACAGTAGGAATTCAAAATTCTCGAATTCCCAAAACCCTAGCTACCACCCCTCCTTCACCTAGAACCGTGCAGATGGCTCTAGCACTTCGACGTGTGGTGTTCCTGCCCTATATGTGTGGATACCTTAGAGGCGTTGTTGCGAAGTTTCAACATTAGGACGATTCACAACCTACAAAAGTCACAATGAGCTATTGGAGTAGGTGCGAGCCTAGTACGACTACATCTGCACCACCGCGCTACATCGACTCTACTTCCGCTACGGATCTATACGTCTAGTGGTAATTCTATGATCTATAACTTACGGTGATTCTTTAGTTACGTGATAAAAAATTTTAATTTTACGCTAGAGGAGCCTACCCGTTCCCTAACAGGTGCAAGCAACTAAACACAACCAAAGAGAACGGGTGCACATGATGCACAAAGAAAGTTTCAAACACACTAACTATAAACGAACAACTTTGATTTGCGAATCGCGAGGT
Organism: Otatea glauca; assembly: GCA_036346275.1. Classification (NCBI taxonomy): domain Eukaryota; kingdom Viridiplantae; phylum Streptophyta; class Magnoliopsida; order Poales; family Poaceae; genus Otatea; species Otatea glauca. Next base: position 45,059,688 of record CM070718.1, read on the forward strand.
AAGTAACGTGAAGAGATACCAACCAGGCTGCGACGAGGTGGTTCAGTAGTCATTTTGAACAATTCCGCGGGATACTAATACCGGCAGCAAAGAAAACAACTTGACAAATGTATCTAACCCATCAGCTGCAGATTGAGATTTCTCCACTCCCTACAAAGATGAGGTGCTTAATTCCTGATCCGACACTGCTTAAATCTGTGAGAGAACAAGCTTATATATTTCTATGTACATGATGCAATTGTAGTACCTCTAGAGCCTGCCGGGCAAATCAAGCCGAGGAGGAGCGAAACAAAGACTTCAAGAGAAAAGAGAAGTCCCCTCCAAGAAAACCAGTCCCAGATGCAGATATATCACCTGATCATGTTGCTCAAAATGAAAGAAAATTTCGCTATGTCATTGCTGGTGGCAAAGCTCGGGAACAGAAGGTTCTGCAAGATCGAGCAGCGATATGTTCGATGGATGTAATGGTAACGGTACAAGCTTTTGGCATCGCCCACCTTGCTTTGCTCTTTGCAAAGCATGGTTCCTTGCTTGCAGTTGCAGGTAGTGTCGATACTGATCGACTCTGTGAGCTTTTCGTTTGTTCTTTTCTTCTTTAGAGCAGAGTCTGTCTTTCCTTTTTTTTAAAAAAACATAGATGCAAACAGACTGTGTTGCACCGTGTTTAAATATCAGAGACTAAATTGAAAAGGCGATCAAATCCTAAAGTGATGTCATCAAAATTGAAAGTTTTTTAATCAACTGAAAATCTTCGAATGGAATATTTTCTGAATCATCCGGTAATCAAAAGTTTCTGGATTTTCGAGTTAATTTTTTCCTGGTTGAAATTTCGAAAATTCGTGTTGAAATTTCACCGGTGGAAAATTTTCAAATTCGAGTTGAAATTTACCAAAATGAAAGTTTCAATTATGCCACAAGCCAAAGTCCTTTTCTTCATTTCTTGTTCCTTCACATCAGCTCACATTATACTTAGAAAAAAAGGTCCGGCCTCCGCCTGCCATTGCTCTAAAGAGCTACCCTAATATAAATTAGTTACTTATTCCTAATACTTAGCTTGATCTGTACGATGCCAGCTCATTGAGATGCATTTTTCATTCGTATCAACTCGACAAAGCGTAAAATTCTTCAATCATTAGTGTTTCATCTGACACTAAGGTTAAACTTGATGAAGTACTACAAGGGACTGTTTGTGTAACACCCGGCGCAGCGTAGCCTGGAATGTCACTGTCGGGACCGGATTTCTAAATCCGAACCCTCTGTGTATAACATGTGCTAGTCCAGAAAAAAGTAGCACACACAGTGGAAATAGTGATAACAACACATCAATATCACGAAGCATATAATATTAAATAAGCAAAAATGTATCAGCCTTATGGCCAATTATTACAAATAAACAGCCTCATGCTTTGGGTTCAATAAGAAGCAGCGGAAACGAAATAACAGCACCACGACAAGTCCATCCATTTGCCCAATAGCAAATCAACTGGTGTTCGTGTCCTAGCAATCCGGATCACCTTCGTTGTAACAACAAGCATAGAACTCGTAGTCACCTTCAGCTTCTGCACACTCTTCTGTGGAAAGTTGTGATGTTGCAAGTGTGAGCACAAAATGTACTTCGCAAGTCTTGAAAACATAATGCACGATAACTATATGCATGGCTGAACAATTGAAGGCATAATATGGCTCTTTTGGCATAAAGCAATGTTTAACATTAAATACGAAAAATAATTTCACAAAGCATCATTTATCAAAGATGTAATTGGATAATAATTGAATTTTGATATAAAAACTAAAACAGGTTCTAACTACCTGACTGGCTCCCTCTGCCAAACCATAACCCGAAAGCTCCAACTACGTACGGATTCCCAAAACCATCATTTTTATTTAAAACAAAACCATAAAATCTACAATGTGCAAGCGTACCTTGCCTACCCTTGACCGTGGGCACGGCTACTTAAGTAGTTTTAACTCTGTAGAGTGTGTACAGCTTTACCCACAAGACATGATCGTCTCTTGTTGCCATGCAATTAACACACTTCCTTTGGTGTGTTGATAGAGAGATCATGACAAGGCCTTTACAATGTACAACCCCGCTATTAACTTTGCCCACTAAGGTTTCACCGCCGATGGGATCTAGTTGCCCAATCGGAAGCCCCCTCTAGCGCCTGCCATCATCTGGCATCCACCAACTGGCGAACCTAATAATGAGACGCACAAATTAATTAGCCAAGTCATACCCATATAGACTTGTGGTTGTACAGTAGTGCTTGGTCCATGATAACACACGCTTCAGTCCTTAATTGACTAGGGCGGAACATTCACTTTCAAGGTCCCGTGCATCTGCACCTGCCAAACATCCATCCGCCCTGGTCTAAATCATATTTTCCACTTTATTTCACTTAAATAATAGCAGCAACACCACTTACCACAATTTCACAAATAAGTTTAAACAACGTTTGAAATGATTCCCATAATGGCGTAATACCGAAACGTTCAAGCCGGACTAAGCAATTCTACCGTCCTATGCTACACTATTGGTTATCATCAGATAAATTAGCTAGTATCATCTACGGTGACAAAGGTTTCCGACTTAAAGCATCGGCTACCACGTTAGCCTTGTCAGGATGGTATTGTATTCCCACATCATAATCCTTTATTAACTCTAACCATCTTCTTTGTCTCAGGTTAAGGTTTGCTTGAGTGAAGATATATTTCAAACTCCCGTGATCTGTGAAGATCTCGCAACGGTTTCCGATGAGATAATGCCTCCATAACTTTAATGCATGCACAACTGCAGCCATTTTCAAGTCATGGGTTGGATAGTTTTCCTCGTGCGGTCACAATTGCCGTGAAGCGTATGCAACTACTTTTCCTTCTTACATCAAGACACATCCAAGTCCTTGTCTTGAAGCATCACAAAAAATCTCAAAGACTTTCCGAATATCCGACAAAATTAGCACTGGGGTTGTACTTAGTCTTTTCTTTAATTCCTGAAAACTTTGCTCACAAGCTTCAGACCATTCAAACTTCTTTTCCTTCTTCAGCAACTGGGTAAGCGGTCTTGCAATCTTTGAGAATCCTTCTATGAATCTCTGGTAGTATCCCGCTAAACAAAGAAAACTTCTGATGTCAAGCACTGACTTGGGCTGCCTTCAATCATGTACACCTTTCGCTTTTTCGGGGTCTATTGAGACACCTCCAGCAAAAAATTACATGTCCTAAGAAAGCAACTTCTTTCAACTAAAACTCACACTTACTGAACTTGGCATACAACTGGTGATTTCTGAGCTTTTCTAACACCATCCTCAAATGACCTTCATGTTCTGCTTCATCTCTGGAATAGACAAGAATATCATCTATGAATACCACCACAAACATGTCCAGGTATTCCATAAATACTTTATTCATCAGATTCAAGAAATAGGCTGGTGCATTGGTCAGACCAAAAGACATAACTGTGAACCCACACAATCCATAAAGGGTAGCAAAAGCTGTCTTCGGAATATCTTGTGGCCTTATTTTCAACTGAGGGTATCCGGATCGAAGACCAATCTTGGAGAAAATACAAGCTTCCTTCAACTGATCAAACAAATCATCAATCCTAGGCAATGGATGCTTGTTCTTGATTGTGACTTCATTCAGGGCTCTATAGTCCACGCACAAGCGCAAACTATTATCCTTCTTCTTTACAAAAAGAACTGGTGCTCCCCAAGGTGATGAACATGGGCGAACAAATCCTTTTTCTCCCAATTCTTCAATCTGCTTCTTCATCTCGGCTAGTTCATTGGTTCGCATGCGGTAGGGACTCTTAGAAATAGGAGCCGTACCAGGGACAAGTTCTATGATGAAATCTACATCTCGATCAAGCGGCATACCTAGCAACTCTTCAGGAAATACATCTAGATATTCTTACACCACAGGCATACTCTCTAAAGTTGTTTCCTCCAATCTATTCAAAGTGTATTTCTTACTTGAGGACTCATCAGGCATATACTCCATCCGAATGCCTTTTGAATTGGTGAGGGTAATGACTCTATTGGCACAGTCTATTTGACGTTTATACTTGGTTAACCAGCCCATTCCTAGGATGACATCTATTTCTTTTGAATCCAGCATGATAAAATTCGCTAGGAATTCTACCCCATTAATTTTTATAGTTGCACTTGGGGATACTGAAATAGTTCTCATAAACTCCCCAAGTTTGGATTGGGGCAGCATCACTGGTGCTACAACTGGTGCTGACTGTGGATTGTTCACTAAATTCTGAGTAAGGGCCTACAATAACTGAAGCTGCATTGTCATCATTTGTTGAATATCTGCCATTGGAGGTTGGAATGGTGGCGGCGGCGGCGGCACTTGCTGCTCTGGCTGTTCTTGCTACTCTAGAACATCCTGCTGTTCTTATGGCACTGCCTGGCCACGTCCACGACCATGACCTCCTCTACAACCAGCTCCACGACATCTTCCTTGACTCTCCATCTGAAGCAACGGCTATGGGTAGGTTAGCAATAGATGAGAGGGAAAGAGCAAAGGTAAGAAGACTATGGAGGTAGTCATTCCAAGACAAGACAAGCAATTAAAACTCAAACGAAATGTGGCTACAACACCATGCCTAGGACAAGTGTACAACACACTCAACAAACAAGCAACAAAAATCCTAACACACTCGGACTATATGTTATTAAGCGAAAAAGGGATGACATGCTCTAGCACTACTAAGCACAATTAACTTATCCTATATGGTAGTCTTCTTGGACATACTCTTCGACAGTTAGATCGTCATCCTCCTTGATTTGATTCCTTGCAGAAGACCCGAGGCTTTGAGAAGTTTCAGGATATAAGATCAATTTAAATTTCAAAGCAATGTTTCGGCAAAGGAGAGGGATAAGAACCTAAGAATAAGATAAGAAGAGGAAATCTATTTCATAGAAATTCGTTGGTTTGATTTAGAAAATAATCTTTAAGTTCTTGCTAAAAAGACCATACTAACTAGGGATGTGACCTACAGTCGATATGGCTCTGATACCACCTCTTTTAGGACCGGATTTCCAAATCCGAACCCTCTGTGTATAACCTATGCTAGTCCAAGAAAAGCTAGCAAACATAGTGGAAACAGTGATGACAACACATCCATATCACGAAGAATATAATATTAAATAAGCAAAAAAGTATCAGCCTTATGGCCAATTATTACAAATAAACAGCCTCATGCCTTGGGTTCAATAAGAAGCAGCGGAAATGAAATAACAGCAGTAGGATAAGCCCATCCATTTTGCCCACAGGCAATCGATTGGGGTTCGCATCCTAGCAATCCAAATCACCTTCGTCGTAACCACAAGCATAGAACTCGTAGTCACCTTCAGCTTTTGCATACCCTTCTGTGGAAAGTTGGGATGTTGCAAGGGTGAGAACAAAATTTACTCCGCAAGTCTTGGAAATATAATAAATGATAACTATATGCATGGCTGAACAATTGAAGGCATAATATAGCTCTTTTGGCATAAAGCAATGTTTAACATTAAATGCGAATAGTAATTTCACAAATCATCATTTATTAAGATGTAATTGAATAATAATTGAATTTTGATACAACAACTAAAGCAGGTTCTTGCTACCTGACTGGCTCCATCTGCCAAACCATAACCCAAGAGCTCCAACTACGCACGGATTCACAAAACCATCATTTTTATTGAAAACAAAACCATAAAATCTACAATGTGCAAGCGTACCTTGCCTGCCCTTGACCGTGGGCACAGCTACTTAAGTAGTTTTAACTCTGTAGAGTGTGTACTGCTTTACCTACAAGACATGGTCGTCTCTTGTTGCCATGCAATCAACACACTTCCTTTGGTGTGTCGGCAGAGAGATCATGATAAGGCCTTTACAATGTACAACCCTGCTATTAACCTTGCCGACTAAGGTTTCACCGCCGATGGGTTCTAGCTACCCGGTCAGAAGCCCCCTCTTGCGCCTGCCATCATCTGGCATCCACCAACTGGTGAAGCTAATAATGAGACGTACAAATTAATTAGCCAGGTCGTACCCATATAGACTTGTGGTTGTACGGTAGTGCTTGGTCCATGATAACAACGCTTCGGTCCTTAATTGACTAGGGCGGAACATTCACTTTCAAGGTCTCGTGCATCTGTGTCGGGACCCGAATTTGTAAATCCGGACCCTCTGTGTATTCAGCACTAGTCTAGGATCACGCTAGTGCACACAGTCTCAACATAGATGAAATATCACAATCATACACAGCGGAATAATAAATAAAGACTTCATCTATTAATATAGAAATACTGAACGACCTTAAGGTCAAACTTACACTTGTGAGGCCTTGGTGGCTTCAACTCAAAATAAATAAACAAAGAATGAATGAAGAACGTCGACGAATCCCATCAATATGCCACAGGCAACTGACAAGGTTCAACTCCTAGATATTCGCCTCCTCGTGGAACTTCTCCTCCTTCGAAGTTGTAGTCTTCTCCTCAACTGATGATTTTGTGTGTTGCAAGGGGTGAGTACATAAAGCACTCAACAAGTTGCGCACAGAATGCAAGTCTAGTATTCTATATGCATGGCTTAGTACAAAGGTATGGCTATTATGGCTATTTTGCAGTAAAGCAGCATTTATAATAGAATACAGTACATAGATTGAAATTGTAGTAAAACAAATAATAATAATAGATAGATTCAACATTTGACAAGTAAACCAAGTTTCCAATCCTATGTCAATTTTCACTTTCCATGGCATCCTGCCATCCTAATAAGTTTTGTTTAACAAAAGTCTAACCCTTGACTGTAATTCCCGAGCATTGCTCAATACCGCGAGCACGGCTATTCGAATAGATTTTACACTCTGCAGAGGTTATGCACTTTACCCACATGATATGATCGTCCCTTGTTGCCAAGCTATTAACACACTTCCTTTGGTGTGTCAGCAGAGAGATTATGACAAAGCCTTTACAATGCTCTGGTTTAACCTGATACTACCCGCTAAGGTTTCAACACTGGTGGGACTGGTTATCACATCCAGGGCCCCCCTTGTGCGCCATGTGAATTACTCCATAACTCGGGAACTCACACCGACCAAGATAGTACTAAAGTTAAGACATTGCAAATTAATCAGCTAGGCTATCCCATACCAGACATGCGGTTGCATGATTGACTCAGGTCAAAGGCTTGCAAGGTTAAGTCCTTAGAATAATTAAAGCAAGACTTCCATATACCCTCTGCCCATCGGCCCACCTTGGCATACTCGCCCCTTGCCGCTTGCTCCAATCTAAATGATTACCACCCTAGTTGATTACCAAGCACCACATGCCATCAACAACTCAATATCGTTGCATGACATAACTCGCCACTACAACTTAATCTCATTGTGTGACCTCACATGACACACAAGTTCATAACATTGTTCCATATTCCATTAGTCAAGATTAACTATCAATGATTCGAGAACATGTGATGACGTGGCATGGCTAAGCAACTATGATGTTCTAACCTTCCCATGTTGATTTCAATACCAACCAACTATAGTGAACCAATCTAAGGTGACAATAGATCATGGCATTCAAATGACAAGGTAGGGTATAGATCAATTTGGTATAATAACTAAGTCCCAATTTAATTGAAAACAATTGTACACGTGAAATAATATGCAATAAGGTAAAAACAATATAGCGAGCGATTTATAAACATGGGTTCAACATGATCAAAGAACAACTTGCCTGGCCCTTGCAATTTTTACTGTTCTTTACTCTTTATCTTTGATTCTTGATCTTCGATATTCAATCTTTACCTTCTTGATCTTCAGCCCCTTAGAACAACTTCCAGACGATGCGTCTAACGATTAAAGAAGCAAATACAAACTAACTCAAAAGATAAATCAAATAAAATCCAAATTGAGAACGGATAGTATTGGATCACAAAGGCTTAGATGAATTTAGGAACTTGAATGGATTAGATCAGAGATTAGACAAAAGAGAACGAGCTTTCGGAATACACCGAAAAGGAAAAGACTGATAACTGAGAAAGAAAGAATAATATTCCAAAGAATATTTCTTCTAAAGTTATTATCTTGATTGGATAGACAATGACATATGGGTTCTCGATCTATAAACCGGGTCCATAAAGATATGTTAGTTCGCAATGAACTAAACTGATGCTCAATGTTGACTTTTGTTGACTAAACAGATACATAGTCAAACAAAAGAAAGATAGACTAATAGATTAGATATGGCACAAGGATATGATATATGGCCAATGGTCTATCGATCAAGTCCACGAATGACTTCTAGGTCAATGGCATATTAGATTTTCAAGAATAGGACATGGACAAGTGAGGTCGACATTCATGTGACTCGATCTGTATTCAGTCATACGTCGATCAAGAGGCTTGACGATGACAAGGCAGCGAGGAAATGAAGACGAGGCTAAACTCATAGGTGATGGGGTTAGATTACAATAAGGCGATAGAGAGGATGGTGATATTGCACTAGGGCTTTTGCGTGTATGCACACATGCGATGATAGCGAAGCGACGACAGGACACTCATGCAAAGATAAGATGTCGATTGTCGGTACAATGATATGGTAGCAAGGTTATGATATGGCTCAGGATTGATCTGCGAGTTGCGAGGTTTACATGACATGATGCATCGTCAACGACACATTGGACCCAAGGTTAAGTTAGGGTTTGAGAGAAACGACTCGCGGATAGATCCACTTGGCATAGGGATAGGATAGGTAGGGTTGGCTCTGCGATAAAAGATTGCCAAGGGTGGCTAACTGAAACAAGATCCGATAAAGAAAGGGACTAGATCGAAGATGACGGGTAGATTCTAGAATATGGCATTGATGGCAAACCAGAGAATGATGACCTACTGGACATGACGACATGACCAAGGAGAACTAAGATGTTTGGCGGCAAAAGATGGCGCGCGACACTGACGAAAGACGGTGGCTAACGAATATTAAAATTTTTGGTTGATGGAACAGCAAAGGGGAAGTGAGCACCACATAGAACGTGGTGAGACGAGCTCAACGGTATAAGTGGATTTGCGGCAACCCAATGGACAGATCACAAACTACCAATGAATGGCTGCTAAAGCTAATAGATCAAACGGACATAACTATTAAAATAATGAATGAAACCTAACCAAATTTTACAGAGAGCTATCTGGGACCCTAAGGCACAATATGACTTGAAAGGATCGGAGTTTTACCTTTTGGATCAACAGGGAACGCACGAGGAAGTTTTTAGCTATACGTACGCTGTCTGATCGGGGAAGATTGAATTTTCTGCAGAAATCCCATGGACAAAACCTTGCGTTAGGGTGAGCACCATGTAGAGGACATCAAGATGAGTCTACGGTAAAAAGGGCACGGTCAAAGTCGCAAAAACGAAGGAGAACGGGTGACGACAATATTAGAGATTGGAACGGCCGTAACTTTTGATTTTGTGGATGAAACTGCACTAAATTTGGTGGAGAGGTAGATAAGACCATAAGGCACGAGATGATGCAAGTGGATTTTATAAAAACCCAGAGGAACGACAGGGAACGAGACGCCAAGTTCGGCCAACGAGGGCAGCGCACCGGAAGAGGTACGGCTGCGATTTTTCGGGTTTGGGAGGTGCTTTGGGGATTAGGGGTGCATGGAAGGGGTCTTAGAATACTTATATAGGCTTGGGAGTTGTCCCATGCAAGGAAACACGATGAAAAAATGAATTTGGATCGAAAACGGTTCGGATCAAACACCTGGCGCGCAATAAACAGTAACTGATGATGTGGCGCATTGTGGTGCTTCGGATGGGGATCGGAGGGCTGCGGCTGGGCGGCGACGTGGCCGACTCGGGAGCTGACACATGGAGGTGCGGGAATGGAGGAAGGATTGGGCCCAAGAAATTCCGGATTTAATCCAATTTCCGAATTAAAATAATTCCAAAAATTAAAATATTCGTTTAGAGCAATAAAAATACCAGAAAAATTCTAAACAAATTCTAGAAAATATTTTAAGAAATTTGGAGCTCAAATAAAATATTTTTAACCAAACTTTATTTAAAATTTTGCAGTATTTAATTAAATTTAACAAAAGGCTTAATTTAAATTAATTCCAAATAAATCCAAATGAATAGCAAACGAACTCCGAAAAATCTCAAAAAATTATAGAAAATTCCTTGAAGCTCAATGAACTCACATAAAACTAAATTTATTTTAATTAAAGTATATATTAGTCAAATTAAATTGTTTTATCATTAGAAAATTCTAGATTAAGCTTTATTAAAGCGAGAAAATCAGCGGTGATTTTTGTAAAGATGAACTAAATAAAAGATTTTTGAAAACACAAATTTTGGGATGTTACAATCTGCACCCGCCAAACATCCATTTGCCCTGGTATAAATCGTATTTTCCACTTTATTTCACTTAAATAATAGCAGCAACACCAATTACCGCAATTTCACAAATAAGTTTAAACAATGTTTGAAATGATTCCCATAATGGTATAATACCAAAACGTTCAAGCCGGACTAAGCAATTCTACCGTCCCATGCTATACTATTGGTTATCACCAAATAAATTAGCTAGTATCATCTAGGGTGACAAAGGTTTGACATGATCAATACCAATGAGGGTAAAACAAATCTGGAATTTAACTAATCCTTAAAATACATTGCGTAAAAGTAAGCATGCATAATTTAAAAAAACATAAGTTTTTCATAAAATTTGGGATCAATATGTTCATGGAAGACTTGCCTTCGATGCCTCCTGCTAGTTCTACCTCTGACTGCTGATTTGCTTGAACTTCGACTGCATCGTCTACACGCGAAATGAGAACAAATAAATAAAATAAATTCGAAAAATTAAAAAATTGAAAAGAATAGCTCTGGAAGATAGGTATTGAATTTATATGAATTTAGAAATTTGAATCACTGAAATCAGAGCTCGAACGAAGGAGAACGGGCTCCTCGAAGTTTCTCGGATTAGAAAATAAGAGAAAAAGAAAAGGGTTGACACGTGGCGCAATCTGATTGGCAGGAGTTTTTGGAATTTCTGAAAAATACGAAAAAGGAAAAGAAATTCCGACTGACACGTGGGGCCACATGTCAGTGGCTCGGTCTATGGTGGACTGCATCCATAGAGAGGGAAATGTCGACGTGGCGGGCCATGCTGACGTGGACGCCATGTGGAGACACTGGGGCAAATGTGGCAGCGGACGTGGCTGCCACGAGGCGGGTGACGCGGCGCATAAGGTGAAGGGGCGCACGAGGCGGGAGGCGGGGCGACGTGGTGCTGAGGTGGCGGAGACGCGGGCGTCACGTGACGCGATCGAGGGTTAAAACGCGACGAATCGGGGACAGGATCTGGGGCAAACGGAAGAGCGCGGTGCGAGGAGTTCACCGGAACCAACGAACACGGCGGAGACTCACCGGAGGTGGCGCACGGCGGCGGAGAAGACTGAAAGAACGACGGCGCTAGGGTTCACGCATGCGGCGACTCGATGCGACAGATGAAGAGAAAAGAGAGGGGGAGATGGCGGAGCTATTTATAGGCGCAGACACTGAGGGAGTTCAGCGCGGATACGGTGCGAACGGTGAGAAAATCACTGCGGCGGGTGAGGGCAAAACGGGCGACGAGAGTCCGGCTTGGAGACGACGGCGCCAGTCGCTGACAGGCGGGGCCCGCGCATTAGCGGGCGTGGGCGTGAGGAGGACCGGGACGCGCGAGGCTGGGCCGAAAGGAGAGGGCTAGACTGGGCGACACGGAGGGAGAGATGGGCCGGGCAGCGTACTACTTGTCAACCCGTGCATTCGCATGGACTAGCTTCTTAAATAAAGTCACTTGGGTTTGTTAATTTGGTTTGTACATGATAGCCACTGTAACTTAGATCTAACATCACTATAACTTGGTTTTGTTAGATGGACTCTAAATCTTTTCCTTTTCTAAATTAATGTGAAATTGTTTTCGTAGTTTGTAATTAGTACAGGTAATAGATCTTATTACAAATTTTAATATTTTTCTAATTTAGCATTTTAATTCGCATACAAATCAATTCTTTAATCATCCTTTAATTTATCCCTAATTTGCATATTTTTGGATTGTACTTTGGGTGGATTTTTTTCTTTAATTTTTAGGTTCAACTTCGTATAAAAATCCATTTTCTATTTCATTTACTATTATTCCTAATTTTATTTTTAGGGTTTACTTTCGAATTCGTATAGAAAGAAAATTGCTATTTTTTATTTTTTATTTTAAATTTAGTTAATTTGGTTTGTACTTGACAAAGACTCACTCTATCAAAAAATATAGTGCGTATTTTTTAATGGCCTTGTTCATAAATATAAGCCATATTTCCTATTACAACAAAAATTAGTGTGGTCAATATCACCTTGGTCTATGTGTCAAGAAAAAATACGCCTAACAAATATCTAGGTTTACTTTTATATCCTCTATATGCATGTATTGTATAATGTTTATAGACAATAATTAGGGGTATTTTAGTCATTTTCAATATCACATTGGTCTATGTGTTGAGTGAAAGTACACAATACAAACTTGGATAGAGTAATTAACTATTATTATGAACTTTTTTATTTATGGATGTTACTTTGGAGGTCATACAAATCAAATCTCTAATCATCTCTTTAATTTTTATTCTGAATTTGCATATTTTCTATCGTACTTGAGGTGGATTTTTTCAGTTTTAGTCTAGACTTTGTATGAAAATTTATATTTTTATTTATTATTATTCTAAATTTTATTTATAGGGTTTCCTTTGAAATTTTATGAAACATAGACTCTTTGTTTTAATTTCATAATTTTTATTTAAGTATTATTTTAAACTTTATTAATTTATGCAAATCATATGGAAGTCAAACTGCTATTCTTAATTAATGTTTTGTTCTGAATTTAATTAATTTAGATTATACTTGACTCTTTCTTTTAAATTAAGTCGCTATAACTCGGATATTGTTTATTGTGAATTTTAGTTAATTTGGCTTGTACTGGACATATAATCTTTGTTTTAATTACCTAATTTTTATTTAATTATTATTATACATTTTAGTTATTTGCTAATTTTACTTTCGAAATCATATAGAAGTCAATTTGCTAATTTTACATAATTGTTTATTTTAAATTTATGTTAATTTAGGTTGTACTTGATATAGATTCTTTCTTTTAATCTTAGCCATTATAACATGGGTATTTTTTGTTCTAAACTTTAGTTATTTTGGTTTATAATTGACATGGACTATTTGTTTTAATTAGATAATTTTTATTTAATTATATTATAAAAATTAGTTATTTATAGATTTACTTTCGAAATCGTATGGAAGTCAATTTGCTAATTTTTTTATATTGTTTATTCCAAATTTCATAATTTAGATTGTACTTTATTTGTACCCTGTCTTTTAATCTAAGGCGTTATAACTCAGGTATTTTTATTCCAAATTTTAGTTAATTTGCATTATAATTGGCATGGACTCTTTATTTTAATTTGCTAATTTTGGCATGCATTCTTTGTTTTCATTTTATTATTTTTATTTAATTATTACTTTAAATTTTATATTTTCTTTGGAAATTGTATGGAAGTCAAATTGGTAATGTTCATTATTTTTAATTCTGAATTTTAGTTAATTTATATTGTACTTGTCATGAACTCTTTCTTTTAATGTAAGCCATTACAATCCAGGCCAGGAATATAGACGACCACATCTTTCTAGTTAACGTGAGAACTTTCTCTTTCTTTTAATTTAAGCTATTATATCTCTGGTATTTTTATTTCAAATTTTAGTTACTTTGGATTATAATTGACATGGAATCTTTTTTTTAATTTGCAAATTTTTACATGGACTCGTTTTTTTAGTTTGATAATTTTTACTTAATTTTTATTTTAAATTTTAGTTATTTATGGATTTACTTTAGAAATCGTATGGAAGTCAAATTTCTAATGTTCCTTATTTTTTATTTTGAATCTCAGTTAATTTATATTGTACTTGACATGGATTATTTCTTTTAATCTAAGCAGTTATTACTTGGGCCCGGTAGATAGATGGCCAGAACTTTCTAGTTAAAGTGGAAGCTTCCTCTTTCTTTTAATCCAAGACATTATAACTCGTCTATTTTTATTCTGAATTTTATTTAATTTGGCTTATAATTGACATGTACTTTTTATTTTAATTTGCTAATTTTGATATGGACTCTTTGTTTTAATTTGCTAATTTTAATTTAATTATTATTTTAAATTTTAGATATTTATTGATTTACTTTAGAAATCGTATGGAAGTCAAATTGCTAATTTTTCTTATTTTTTGTTCCGAATTTCATTTAATTTAGGTTGTACTAGACATGTACTCTTTCTTTTAATCAAAGCCATTATTACTCGGGCCCGACAGATAAATATCCATATCTTTTTTGTTATCATGGGAGGTTTCTCAGAGTGCTTAATTGGTAGAGGTATAGATTTTCTGAAGAAGTTTGGCAAATACGATATAAATCATCCTATTATCCTGACAAAAATTTTCTTAGCTATAAATAGAACTTTCCAGTTGGTTAAATAACTATGTTTGAGAAGACCCATTTAATACAGTTGGTAAGTAATTAGCAATCACCTTGTTAAAACTCTCCAAATGCCCTGACTTGAATTTCTTAGCCCAGGTACCTTCTCTTAGCCCAGATAGGAAAGCCTTGCACCCTGTATATGGCTCCAAAGATGGTTAGACATTATGACCTTCATCAAGATGATTAGGACAACAAGGTTGTCTCCAACCACAGTTAAAGCGCTCACCTGTTCCTACCATCTCAAACAAGCTCCACTGGTTCAGTTCATTTTCTTGATAATAGTTGTTGCCACGATGGCGATGTCCAGAGGTAGAGTGGTCTGCACTGAAACTAGTCTGAGACCTTGAAGATTGTGAAAGACCATGCACTTCTCCACTAGCATCTTGCAAGTTAACGGGCAATGAACGAATGACCAAAAGGTCCTACTCATTGTTTTTCCTTGTCTTGTGGTTAAGGATCGCACTTGATAATATACGAACATGATCCACTAGAGTTTCAACTTGCAAAGGAGATGGATGGTATGGTGTTAAGATTTCTTACCACTGTACTGAGAACAACCTAGGAATGGTTGGAGAATGTTGTTGAGGGAGATCTTTGCCTGTGTTAGTATTGAGCCTCCATGATGTCCCTGCTGCACTAGTGTGGTACTGTTGATCGGCCTCCTCCATTTCCCTTTTTTTGGCAGCAAGCAACTAGTTGTTGCGTTGTTCATGCGCCAAACATTTGGCTTGCTCCTAGGCCTCATGTTGTTCACGTGACACCCATTGTTCGTCAATCTCGTCGTTGTTGATAACCACAAATGCATGGATGTCGGAGGAGGGGTAGTAGTCAAGATCTGGGGGTAGATGTTTTGGAGATGATTCTACCAGAGTCTCAGCATTGACATCATCAGTAAGATTAACATCGGGCACCACGGCATCAACATCAACATTGTCTCTGCCATCTCAGTCCCATTGAGTTGTGTTGAAAATGACAAAGGTTCTCTCTCGAAAACATACTCGAGATAAAAGTCATACTTGCTTACCTCCTCTAGGATTTAGTCCTTGTCTATGAGGTCGGTGTAGTCGAAAAGATCAAAGTTGTTCTTCTCATCCATCGGCCAGGACGCTGGAACATCACCATGGTTATCTTTGACTCAACACAGCCCTCCTTCTAGCACCAACAGGTATCTTTATTAATATTTAGATTGAAAATGTGAAAATGGTTTTATAAATTTGTCTAGAAAAGGACTTTCATAAAAATATAATTTTTTAGATTTTATAAACCTATTACAATAGAAATTAATAGCCGAGGACAACCGCGATATCCAAAAGGACGTTCGTTTGTAATTGGAGCGAGTATATCACAAAAATGGGACATGCACATCGTCCATTCACGATATGATGTGGAAGAAACCGACATATGTAGCACAAACTTCAAGGTACCATCAAGGGCGCCCTGGACCGGGGATACAAATCTCACCGAAATTCGGTGAATTTTTACATAAATTTCAGATTTTGGGTCACCACGAAATCCAAACTACCGGCCAGATAAAAAAATTGAATTTTTTTAAAATTTCTACAGTATATTGAAATTTCGTGATGTTTGGCCGGTTTTCAAACTTTTAAGGCCTGATTTAACTAGATTTGGTCCAATAACCCTTAAGAAAGTCATCTTCTATGAAAATTTGTTGAAAAACCAAAATTTTGAAACATTTTAAAATTTTGGCAGAAACACTGTCAGATTTTTATAAACTTGTACAAGCTTGATAATGATCTGCAAAATTTATGTTACTATCTTTAGTAGTGTAGTATCATACAGAAAAATGTTCAAAATAATTGAACTTCAGTTGTTATCTTTAAAAAATCAAAAACTGAACGAACATAATTGGGACAGTAACCTTGTCAAAATTTTATAAATTTTCTCAGGTTTGATCATGATCTAACATTTTTATGAGAGATTAATAATTGCTTCAGTACCATTATATAAAATTTTCAAAAAGTTTCAAATTTTTTTGTTTAGTCAATCAAATATATGTAAGTATTGAACTTCATTTGTTATATTATATTTCAAAACTCAAAAAGAGAAAGAACATAAATATTACTGTGCCTTGTAAGAATTTTATAAATTCACTGGAGTATGATCATGATTCAAAATTTTATGATGTATTAAGCATTTCCTTATCACCCTTCTGTAAAAGATTCAAAAACTTTAAACCTTTTTTTATTGCTAAAGCAAATCTATGTATTGACCATTAGGCTTTTATTAGGACGTAGCACTGTCATAATTTTTAAAAATTATTTAAGAATTATCATCAAATAAAATTTTATATAAACATTAATGTTATATCAGGACCATTTAAAAAGAATCAAAATTTTCTAACGTGGATTGGACCATTTTTCATTTTGTTCAAGTTTGCAGGTAAGCCTTTTAACAGGATAGTTGCACTGTCCAAATTATTAAAATTCATGAAGCTTGATAATCATCTGAAATATTATGAGAACAATAGTGATGCATCATAACCATGCATAAAAATATCAAAATTTTCTAACTGGTTTGTACTATTTTTCATTCGGATCAAACTTCCCAGTCAATGTTTTATCATGATAATAGCAATGTTTGAATTTTTAAAACTTCCTAAAATGTAATAATCCTATTAAATTTTTATGGGAACATCACTGATATGTCAGAAACCTCCAAAAGAATTTCAAAAAATTTCATCATTTTTTGACCCACTTTTCAGCCGGTGCAAATATACCGAAATTTTGAGAAATTCGCTCAAAATTTTGGGATTTTTCGATGAAATTTCGTTTTATGGTAGAAAACGGACCGGATTTGATTTTTTATTTTTTAATTTTGAACGAGATTTGTCTGAAATATTCGAATTTTGGTGAAATTTTGGATTCCGGTCCCGGACGACATTTTATCCGAAAACGAAATTTAAATCCTTACCCGAACATGCTAAAGGGTGCAGCCAATCTTTGGTGCATCATTAGAGCAAGTACAATAACAATACCTACTACTTACTCCATCTTTTATCCATGTCATTTAAAGTAAACAATAAATCCAATTTGTACAATAACTATCTCTAAATGTTATCTCTAGATGCTGTACAATAACTATCTCTTGTCTCTTGTATATAACTAATCTATCTTATTTCCCATACGATGCATGGTTTTGCATAAGATCCGGCTCTCTTCTCTTTTCTCACTCTTCCATATAGGACAAAACTGATGTGTATATACTAAAAATAAGCTAAAATGGTTTTATTGCACATACCCTTAGGTATTAGACCCATTAGGGAACTGAATAGGGTTAGGACACTTCCTTATACTCCCTCCGTTCGCCTTTCTTAGGCGTATAAGGTTTTTCCCAAAGACCAATGAAACGAAACTACTCCCTCCGTAATGCATTAGTTTGACATGTTTGCCCGTAATTAGTGTTGCTAATTAAGCAGGCCGCCGTCGCTTCGTTTGTTGTGCGCCCATGCATGCACAATGCTCGCGATGGTCGCTTCGCTTCGCGCGCATGGCGCGGACGAAAATTTGGCCGCGGATCAAATAAAGAACTTCGCCCACACGCACATAACGCGGATTAGAGCCCGAAAAATGGCGATAAATTTAAATTTGATTTCGTATTCCTTGGCGCCAAAAATAGAGTATAAATAGAGCAAGCCCCGCTCATGAATTTGATAGCAACACCTCGACTCATCTTCTCTTTGTCAATGGAGAATATAGATTTAAACGAACCAATAGTTTGGGAGGACAACCAGATGAGAGTCGTTCAATCATCGATTTAAGCGCAATCAATCACAGCGATGATAATAGCGGTGAAGGTATGTTTTTCCCGTACAAATTTCTTTGCAGTTCTTGGCGATGGAGATCACCAACTGTTTTTTCTTCCGTGCATGAACAGATGTAGAAGAGCAAGGTGCACAAGTTGGTGACGCTGGGCTCGGCCACGCCGACGCTGGTCTCAGCCACGGTACTCACACCGTCGCAGGTGCTGGTTTGAACGTCTGCCGTGGCAGCGCCAGGCTCGGGCTGGCCGGTCGCGGTCGCGGTGGTACATTAGATGTAGGCGGGTGCAACACGCTAGGGATCGCCGATCGCGGTGGTACATTCGACGTAGTCCGCGGGCGCGGCAGGCTAGGCCTTGTCGGTCGTGGTCGCGGTGATACCTTCGACGTAGGCCACGGGCGCGGCAGGCTAGGGCTCGCCGGTCGCCGACATGCACGGCTGCAGGGGCTCCCTGGGCGTGGCTGCAGTGCTGGCTTCAACCTCGGCCATGGGTATGCAGGTGCTAGTTTCATCGTCGGCCGTGCCAGGCTCGGGCTCGCAGGTAGCTTTCACGCCATGCTCGGTGGAGATGATTATGCCGGGGTGTCCAATGTCGTGGACGTAGATGCAGAGGACGCCGTCGACGCCGGCACCTTCGCTCTGGTATTTACGCATACACACTCATATGCTTGTACGTACATAAACTGATCATATGCTTGTGTGTACACAAACTGCTTATATGTTTGTACGTACGTGCGTGTGTTGACGAGAGCACGTTTTTGTGCACTAGACTGGGGAGGAGATCGCAGCAACAATGGCCATGGGCACCGAAGGGAACATGCTCCATGAGGGTGATGTCGTGAATGGCGAGATGATTGATGATGAAGTGTATGGCGAGGACAGAGGCAATGCCGTGCATGGCGACGAAGGTGTTTCCCAGGACGATGGCCATGTCACGAGTAAGTACTAATTGTAATTCTTGTTCTACTCCTAGTACACGAGTAAGCCATTGTTATTCAACGAGTAATTGTAACAAAGATGGCACGAGTATGAGTTCGATTCTAACCGATAAGCATGGCATGGGTAGTTGATAATGTATCTCGCTTTGTAAATCGGATAAACCAAGAAGGAAACAATACACTGATGAAGAGCGACAGATGATTTATACCATGCTTCTAGAGAGAACAAGCTTTGGAATATTAAAGCATGGTGTCACTAAGGCCGTTGCTGATGAGACGGGCATACCGTTTAGAGTTGTGCAGAGGATATGGTACCACGGAAAGCATGGTGGTGGGTTACACGGAGTGTTGACCAAGAGGGCAAAGAATTGTGGCCGCAAGAAAATAATGGTTGATCCCGAAGCCATTAAACAAGTGCCATTGCGGAGTAGAACGACTCTCAAAGATCTGGCTAATGAGCTACATGTGTCAAAGACCACGTTGTTTAAGCGGTTGAAAGAAGGCAAGCTAAGGCGGCACACAAATGCGATTAAATTTACTTTGACTGAAGCTAACAAGAAATCGAGGGTTCGTTTTTGTCTATCAATGATTAACCCAATTAGCTTGCCGCAAGAACCAACTTTTCACGATATGTACAACATCGTGTACATAGATGAAAAGTGGTTCTATCGTACGAGGCAGAGTCAGAACTACTATTTGGCGGTAGACGAGGAGGATCCGGAAAGAACGACACAAAGCAAGAACTTCATTGAGAAGGTCATGTTTCTTGCGGCTATTGCGAGACCAAGGTTTGATGGTGATGGTAATGTCACATTTTCAGGGAAAATCGGGATATTTCCATTCACTTTCGTAGAGCCAGCGAAAAGGACTAGTGTGAATAGGCCTGCCGGTACATTGGTAACCAAGGTATTGCCGTCAGTCACGAAGGATGTTAGTCGTGAGTATATTGTGAATAAGGTGTTGCCCGCCATCAAGGAAAAATGGCCTGCAGATGAACATGGTACCCCTATATTTATACAACAGGACAATGCCAAGACACATATTCCAGTTGATGATGCTGTTTTTTGTAATGCGGCAAGGGCTAATGGTTTTGACATAAGGCTAATCTGTCAACCACCAAACTCCCCCGATCTAAATATTTTGGACCTAGGCTTTTTTGCAGCACTTCAAACGTCATTTCAAAAGTCATCTCCAACAAATGTTGAAGACATTGTTGCGAAGGTGAAACAAGCATATGATGATTATCCAGTGGAGAGGAGCAACCACATTTTTATCACTCTTCAGTCTTGCATGATAGAGATTTTGAAAGAAAAAGGAGGCCAGCACTACCGTATTCCACATCTAAAGAAGCAATCACTACAGAGAAACAATGCTCTTCCAATTAGGCTGCAATGTGACAAAGAAATTGTGAATGATGCATTGGAGTACCTCGGCCAGTAAGATTGAGCAAATATTCTGATCGTGGCAAGAATGGTGTTGTTTGCTTACTGATTTTGTACTATGATTTTCATCATGTCAAGGAACAATGTTCGTATGATAAAAGTTCATATCATTAGGTGCACTTACAAGCATTTTGAGGAACTACCCGTGCAAGCATTTAAATCTAACCATCCGCCAAGCACTTATCTTAACATACGGCAAGCACTAATCATCTAATCAGTTCATACATCACTTGCAAGCACTTATTCTAACCAGCCGTCGAAACACTTAGAAAAAGTTTGGCATACGAAGCTTATAGAAGTACTTAGCGATGCGTTGCTGCCAAATGGGCCACTCATCAAACCCATCCGGCAAGCAAGTCTCATTGAAGTCTTCGACGGCTTCATGCTCGACCAATTCTTCCACAGCTTCATGCACGATCATGTCTTCGGGCTCCATTGATTCTTCATGTTTGTACCACGGTGATGGTGGCCACTGCGGCAGCGACGGCGGCGGCGATGGCGACGGCGACGTCGGCGGCGGCGGGCGCGACGGCAAAGTACATGGTGGCGATGACATTACGAACAACTCTATCGCACGATACACAACGATGGAGTATGTACACTCACTTTGCTCACAAAGACTTGGCGGTCTGCATGCATATGATGGTCACAACGTGATCACAACTTGCAGTTGATTGTGAGCACGAAGCGTTGCACATGCATGCGGAGTTACTCCTTGCATGCGGCAGAAAATGAAAGGACAGTGCGTGGTGATAGCGACGGGTATAAAAGGAATTTAGATATATACGCCCAATAAATAGAAACAGTTCTAAAAAAATTATACGCCCTACAAATGCAAACGGAGGGAGTATATTAGATTGATGATGATCGTTTAATGCTCTTTATAGAATTATGTGCCAATTGACACATAATCATTGCTGCTCATGAAACACGCTTTTCTTTTACAAACTGTACGGCCCTTATAGAACACAATAATTGAGGTACCACCGCTAAAAATTTTTAACCATCGTTCATTAGAAAGAGTACATTATGTTGGTACGAACCTGTGACACCACTTCATTAAGTTCAATTTCCATGCGTGGAGCGGTTTATTGCAAAGAATGAATGGGTCTTCTAACCTCCAATGATTTTGGCTCTCACACTACCACAAGTCGTAACTTGTAATTATAATGATGTTTTTGGCACTACATGGGTTCAAATCAACAAGATACCCAGACCCACCAAATTCCCCTATTTAAACATGCCGTTAAGGTTGTGTTTGGTTGAAAAATTGTAACCTTAATCGTAATTGAAATACTTGGGTTTCGACGTACTACACCGAGGAATACAACATTGTAAAATTCCACCTTGCAAGCAAATGAAATAACTTGCAAACAAATTGGGATGTTCCTATAATTCGAAGACAATTGTTTTCCTTCTCGAGAGTCGAGACACACAAGACAGACTTTTGTGGTTCTTTGCATTGGGAGGTTCAGTGGTATGCCCAACATATCCACCTTCCCATGGACTACTCCAAAATGGGCAGCGAGAAAGCTAAGGACATGCTCAGGGGCAAGCATATCACTGCCATTGGCGACCTGAAATCAGCACTTGACATTGCTGCTGAATGTGCAGAAGTAAATGGTAAAACATACGAGCCATTTCATTTCCTTCAATTAAAATTTTATTTCATTTTTCTCTTGTTCAAAGGTAAAGATGTCGCATGTTCAACCTTGTAGGCTACCGCCATTTTGTTTGACATTTGAATAAACTAGCCAGGTCGTACGCTACGCTGCGTCGTGCAAAATTTGGTCACGCGACGCTGTGCCGTATGAAATTTTGTCTGACGGTTATTTCTGAAAAAAAAATATAGCCAAAATCACGCACTACGCTGCGCCGTGCAAAATTTCTAAAAAAAAATATAGCCCAGATCCAAGAATGGATGACACGATGCGAGTACCCTCGCAATGGCAAATGAGCTCCTGTCGGGTGACAGTGACCAGGCTCCCACCACAAGCTTCTTCTCTGGCGACGCTAATGGCAAACGAGCTCTCACTGTATGCTTCTTCTCAAATGATAGCGACGAGCGGCCGTCAGTGGGGGAGGGGTTGGAGGTGGGCGGAGCTCATGAAGAAGTAGAGCGGTGGCAGTGGTGGTACACGAGCGTTGGATATGAAGGAGAATAGGAGAGGGAGCGCTTGTGGCGGTTGGCAAAAATAAGCGACGTGTGGCAGAAAAAGGATATGGAGAAGCGGGCTGCCAATTGTGAGGGAGAAGAGGGTCACGCACTATCGCTATCTAGCATCTAGAAGTGCAGTAGTCTTGTCCATTATATATATATATATATATATATATATATATATATATATATATATATATATATATATATATATATATATATATATATATATATATATATATATATGAAAATGATTCTATATTCCTGGGTGTACGTACTCCCACCTCTAGTATACCGTTTAAATGATGTTGTTATACCTCTTTATCCTTTTGAGTATACTCTAATACTGATTATAAGATACTCCAAAGTGAGTTTCATTAAAAATTTCATTAAAGTCCACCATTTATAGCATAATTTGTTTATATATTCGTTTTACATATAGAAAAGGGTATGTAGCAAAAAAAATAAAGTGCTCTGATGAAATTTTTTCAGCCATATCGCATTGGAGTATATTAAAATTATTATTGGAGTATACCGAAAATGATAAAGGTGTATAAAGCGTTCATTTAAGTGGTATATTAGAGGTGGAAGTATGTACTCCTGAGAGTACAGAAAAGGCTTCCTATATATATATATATCATTATTGCCGAGTATATCTGTATATATTAACAATATATACTTATATGCTACATAGTTCAGAGTAAATCGTTAAACAAAGAAAAATAAAAATACATTTATACCTCCTGCAATAGCAAATTTGCATCATTGTATGTATAATTGTATATTATATAATATACTAAATTAGTATACTATGTATATTAAACCCGCAAGGATTCCCGGCCTCCGCACACGCCACGCCAATTTTGGGCCGACGTGACCGCTCCGCCGTGCGCCGCGTTGCCTGTTTGCGCCCGCCGTTGGACGGTTAAAGAATTTTGTCCGTGCAGTTTGGTCACTAATGCGTCATAGCACGGTGCAACGGCCTTTCTGTGTGAGCGCGGGGGCGCGGGTTGAAGCCCCAACTGCGCGCGTGGTCGGGCAAATTTTTCCAAGCGACGTGTGGCAAGGCCACATGTCGCGGCAGTGCGTAGTGCCATGTTTTTTTGCGGACAGGTCCCTAGAAATTTTTGAAATTACGCGTAGATCTGTAGAATTCCCCTTTTTTGTGGAAAGGCCCCCAAAATTTTAAAAAATTACATACATATCTCTTTTTTGCAAAAGACCCCACAGAATTTAAAAAAATACGTACAGGACCCAAGAAAAACCCATTCTAGGAAAAGGCCACCAAAAATTTTTAAAATTACTTACAGGTCCGCTTTTTGACAAAAGACCCCCCATTTTTAAAATTACGTATGGGATCCCACAAGAATCCGGAGTTTGCCCTTTTGTAAAAGCCCCCCCACCCCCCCCCCCAAATTCTTAGAAATACATAAAAGACCCCTAAAAATCTAGAATTCGCCTTTCTATGGGAAAGGCCACCAAAATTTTGAAAATTATTTATAGATCCCTTTTCCCCAAGAAGACCAAAAGATAAAAAGACACCCGAAAATTTCGCTAAAAAATGAAAATGCACCCAAAAAATTGGAAAATTACGTATAGACCCCTTTTCCCAAAAAGACTTCTAAAAAATCTGGGTTTTGCAAGCTTTTTTAAAAAACCCCAAATTTTTTTGAAATTACACGAAGTCCCTTGGAAATTACTCTATTGATGCGTGGACTCGTCGCAGCTGGCTCCTTATTTCTCTCAAGATCAAAAAGACTCAAGTCGTCAGCCAGTGTCGACTGAGCTACCGAGCAGGAGCGGATGTGATCTAGCCATCCCCTGCCATGGCTTGGCTCCACGACGGCCGGTGGGCTGTATCCCCCTGCGCTCATGCCCTGGTTCCCCATCGTCATCGCCGATCGTCTGCGGCATGGATCTATCGTGTCCGCGCCGTGACCTTGCTCTGCCTCTTCTGCCCCGAGGCCTCGCACCCCCACGGACCACGGCCGGCGCCTGGTGGCCTGGCTCTGCTGCCTCCTCCCCATGGCCTTGCTCCCCCATGGTCGTTAGCCTAGCTCCACCGCTTCCGCCCCGTGTGCCTGCAGCCAGACCAGCGACTTCTCTGGTCATCCCCTCACTCGCCACTAGGTGCACTCATTGCCTCCTCTATTCTTCTAAGTTTCCAATTGAATTGGGGATGGCTGGATGGAGAATGTGTTATCTGCACCTATTGTGTGGTGGAATGGATGTGAGTTAGTGAGGCCGCAAGTGGGCTTTATGGGATATAGGATCAGCTCAAATAGGCTCAAAACAAATGGTTTATAGGATGCACTTCTATGCATCACTTCTTTAAAAGTTGTACAAATATTAAAGAATAAATAGTGACAAATAATAATTAATTACTCATTCGTTTGTTTCAAGATTTGTACAGTTTGTATCAAGGTTGATGCATAGAAGTGCTACTCATAATTTATTATTCATATATAAAGCCAAATAATATTAGTTTCAACACATATTTCACAAAACTTTCACATTTTTTAAGTTCGAACTTCTAATTCTACCAAGTTTCACGTAATTGTAGAGGCGATGGCTCGGCACAAAAATTGTTCTATTTCCAACCTAACTACAGTTAGTGATATGGGGGAGAACCTGGTGCTGAACTAGGATGCTGAGGCATAAGGGTGGACTAGTTCAGTGTCCGTGCATTGCTACGGAAAATAAAATTGTTAACGAAACATAAAGGTCATGCAATAAAAGAAAATTTTGCTACAAGATCAAACATCTATTTCTTCCCATTACAAAAGTTATGGCTTCTCCTCCGACGTGAGTAAAAACCAAATATATTGTACATAGTACATAAAACATTCATGACTTTAGAACATATTTTGGTAATGATATTATTGGTATACGTTCCAGAAGATCTAAAAATAAAGTTACATTGCAACAAAACTTGGATATCATTTTGATCAAACCTTGTCTATGATGTGAGTAATTCTCTGTAGGCAATGTTTTTTGTGAGGTTTTCGTGAGTTTTCTTAGACTTCCGGCCCTTGCCTTTTCCTTGTCTGAGACGACAAGTATCTTGATGTTGCTTCTGGCGATGGCTCTAGATAGCGCAACATACAGTTGCCCACACCGTATTGCCTCCAACCAGACTCTTGCTTCTCCCTTAATGCTTGGATTTCATTCTTTGCCTTAGCAAGCAATGGCACTCTTAACTCATGAAAACTAGGAGGTTTGTATCCATGCCCGTACCGTCCAACAGACTCCATCATAATTTCATAACTCTTAGAATTTGCAGCATTGAATGGTATGCCACACTGATAAAAGAAACTAGCAACATGCATATCCACTCTGTTTTTCTTCCTTGGTCCTCATACATTGCTCCATGGAGGTTTGTGATAACTGTTTGGAATGCCTTTCCTCAATCACCTCTTCGGGTGTCTTTTTTATCATGGAGGCAACTGATTTTGTTACTTTGGCCATCGGTTTGAACATAATGGCAGCTTGCTTCCTCTTGGCAGCTGTCCCAGAACTTGGATGATAAGATGACACCTTCGAGGATACTTGTTGATTAACCTCAACCTCCTGAACATCCTCACCTCCACCTTCCTCTTCATCGTCATCTAAATTAATCATCTTGTTCCTTGCTGTCTTCTTCATGTAATCTTGCATCTCTCTCATTATGACTGTGGTGGTTTTGGGGCATTTTTGAACATCCCCAAAACCCGCAAGGTGTTGCTTCAACCTTTTGATACCCGAATGCATTTGTTTTCCGCAAAGTATACATTGCACCATATCCTTGTTCGTCATGTCCGGCCAAAATCCATACTTCCACCTGGGATCCTTCGATTTGGCCTTCCGCTTTGGATCCTTGGATGGATCATATACTTGCTCTTGGCTAGTAGCATTACCGGACTCGCCAACGGCAACACTTGTTGCTTGATCAGCCATGTACGTATATCAATATATGTCCTGTGCAAGCATGAAGCATCATTATCAGTCATTTTCTATACAAGCTAGAATAAGCAGGCAATACTCAATAGTCAATACTCAATACCAAGCAATCAATACTCAGTGCTAAGAGGTCTACTCATTACTCAATAATCAATACTAATATTCAGTACTTCATACAAAATTACTAATAGTCATTAGTCAGTGACTCAGTGTTCAGTGATCATTGATCATTCTCACTTCTCAGTAAGTATTGAGTCAGTAGTAGTACTCAGTCAATACTCAACTACTCCCTAGCTCAGTTGCATCGCATGCTGTTGCAGTGTTGCTGCAATTTCTTTTCTCCTCGCTTTTGCTCTGTAGTCTGTGCTACTCCCGGAGTACTCCCCCATTTGGCTGAGCTCACTTCCATCTCCAATCCCCATCGCGACTTCCTCATCTCCAATCGGCGTCGCTTCCTCGTCCTCCCTTTGCTCAGCCTGCGCATCCTCTCGACTCCCGAGCTTAGCGGCCAGCGCATCCCGCCGGCGCCGCACCGCATCCTCCAGTCCCGACCTCAGCGCCAAACCGAGAGCCGAACTGAGGCGAAGCTCAAAGCAGAGGAAGGGGAGGCGGAGCGCAGAGAAGAGGAAGGGGAGGCACAGAGGTGGAGCTCAGAGCAGAGGAAGGGGAGGCGGAGCGTAGCGAAGAGGGAGGGGAGGCGGAGGAGGAGGTGGAGGATTACCGGTGGCGGTGGTGGAAGCGCCAGAGGCGGAGAAGTTGCTACCGACGGCTGGGCCGAACTAGGGTTCCACTCCAGGTGAGTCTTCGCTGTTAAACAACTAGGTATTATTTGTGTTTTAGATTTGAAAATTAAGCTAATTTCCAAAATGATTAAACACAATAGGTAAGGTAAAAGACACCACATATTTCTGTAAAGTAGATCGATCCACAGAGGAAGAATAGGAAAATTCTTACGATAGGCTTGATGACGAAAAGGAAGCAGCGCAGTAGCGACCGGCCGTAGAGGAAGTAGTCGACGTCGTGGATCGCAAGATGAAGAGCTCGAGCGGTCGCGCAGTTGCGCTGCCCAGAAACCTTATTGCCGCCCCCGTGCAGGTTCTCTCAGCGGCAACGGTTCGGAGATCCCGCTCTCCTTGCCTCGCGGTGCACGCCAAGAGGAAGGTCGGTGAAGAACAAGCGCAAAGACAAAACGCAAATACGATCACCGTGGATGAACACGAGTATCGAGCCAAAAATCAACCCCTATCCATGCGGACGTCTGCATTTTATAGCCTCACACCGAGAACGGTCACCATTAAATGCTAGTAATCGCAGGTCATTCAATTGTGATTTTATTAGAAATCGACGCCATTATCATAGCTGTTTCAATTCTCATGACCCAATCAATTCACTAATAATAGAGAGAAACCGAAAATTTAAAAAGGGTTTAAACGTACCAGGAATTTAATCCACGGCACGGCGACTCGCGACGTCGCAAGTCACAAGTCACGCGGGAAAAACACGCGGAAATACGCGCGCGCGCGTGTGACTTTAGCCAGCTCCTCACCCTCCATATGCCTTATTACAAGATATGGTGGGAGCTCTCCCTTTTAAATTGGTATTCTCCCCTCTCAACTAGCAATATGGTACTATTATTTGTAGCTTTGGCATTAGAGATAAATGGGCCACTTGGGCCTCATTTCTAACATTCGCCTCTTCGGTTTGCTCTTTCCTCGATCCTCAAATACCTCTCTGGGACTCCTCAGCCTGCAAGTCGACCACCCAGGCAAGCCCGACCGACGCCTAGGCGTCCACGCCGTGACGCCATGGCTACCAGGCGGCCGCCTGGCTGGATTCAGGCGAGGCACCGAGCCATGGCGACTCCGGCCGACCGCCTGGACGCCTAGTCAGCGCCTACGCGTCACCTAGGCGACGCCATGATAACAGTGCCGAATAGTTCTGAAATAAAAACCGAACCGAAACCCGAAAACCAAAAAACTAAAATAATCGGTTAATTCGTCGGTATATCAATTTCGGTTTATATATGCCCACCCCTAATTGGGATGGGAATAGGGTCCACACATTTCCTTTGCCAATTTTAATTCTTACATATACCACTACAATAACATTTGTGTTCACTCCTATAATTATAATCATATTTATCAGAAATGTGGTTCGTCCAAGTCGCAGTATGGGATTCGGGCTCCCGGCTCATCACTTTTTCTTCTAATTTCCACTATGAACACGAAAACAGTACCATAAACCAGTTCGGGTTCGACAAATCCAGTTCGCGATTCGCTGGGGTTTACAACGAACCCGGTAACTATGCTTATAATCCCAAGATAGTATATGACATGGGCATACAACAAATACATCAAATGCTAAAAGTACTTGGCCAGTAAAGTCATAAGAGATTGCAGAAATAGACAGCACAGTGGTTGTGAAATACCATGCTTAAGGTCACTGAGAAACGCTTGTGCATGAGTCAAAGCTCAAAACTTCAGACAGGCACTATTTCCATATTTCATTCTCTGAAAATGGGCTTGCCGATGCTCTTCATTAAATGATATATAAGCTGCACGCCTAGAATCAAAAACACTTCAGTTACATGATTACCTGGAGAAAGTCCAACCAAAACAACCTGCCAAGAGACCCAAGACAAGGTATCACAAAGAAGTTTACCACGTAATAACAAAGAACAGTGTGTTGCTCTGTCTCTTCACGATTTTCACAATGTTTGGATGGTTCATCATTCATTGGGACTTCCCAAACAGTGGATCAAATTGACAGAGATTCATGCACTCCATCCAACTGTAATATTGTTTCCCTTCATTTCCTTGGTCATGACCTGTCAAAGCCAGGTTTCTCAACGTGCCAACAATAGCAAATACACTATAATACAATTAACTACAAAAAGATGTTATAGATATCTTAGGACAATGCCATTACTACCCAGCAGCTAAACTTTATAGCATTGTAATCTTTTCATAAGAATTAGCAGAAACAATAGTAACTCAAGTAGACGAAGCATACCACTTCACCACTTCCTTTATCTATTGCAATGTGCCCAAATGTTCCCATATGTTCCACCACACGCTTCCTTGATAATCTTGAACATGGGTCATTATGAAATTAACTTAAGTTAGTAAAAATGCAAAACTACAAATCCGGTAATTGTTGGGGTGGAAAAGTAGGAATTGCGAATTTACACATATTGAGGTGTTTACCATAAATTAATACAGTTTAAGTTTATCAACTTTCAATTTCTTGCACTGTTCCTTTAGCTCCTTACTGCAACTGTAGACTTCTAGTTGTTGAAGTGAAGTGGGGAGGCCCTCCTTGGGCAATGACCGTATGCCAGGACATGTGTCGACCAGTAATATCTTAAGGGAAAAAAGGCGATGTAACCTGCAGGGAGGGACTGCAGATTCCAGCAATTCTTAAAATAGAGATTTTGCAGGTTAGCGAGGAGCTGAAGTGCCTGGTCTTGCTCTTCCGTGAAGCATTGCATCTGATTATCGTATTGAAAGCATAATGTGTGGAGGGTAGCGGAGAGGTGTTCACAAATGGGATGAACAAGAAATTCAGATATGCTTCCGTTCCCAGCTCTTCCAATTGAAAGGAATCTTTCACCTTTGTCCTTGCTACCTCTGAGATCAGATCGGCTGCTACTGTGGAGTATTGATCATGACGGTTAACTACCACCAATTTAGTGAGATATTTAGTGAGGAGAGGATCAAACCCATCCACTTCCAAACTATCACAGTCTATTATTTCTAGATGGGTAAGATATCTGAGGTTAGAGAGTAAAGCCATTGCCTGCAAGCTCGATACTTCCTTAAGAGTGAGCTCCCTGAGGAATGTGGGAAAAGGCCTGTGAACAATCACTTCTCCCATGGACCACCATGATAATAGGCTGTCACATCCTTCTATTTCTAATGATTGGAGGGATTTGAGGTCTCTTAGTCCTCCACCATCCTCTGCAAGCAGAAACAGATTCTTACAGTTGCGGATCTCTAACTTGCGCAGTGAGATGGAAAGATGGGATGGGAATAAGTAAACCTTCCTCATCCTCGTGACCCCTTTCCACATCTTGTTTTCTGCACAATCTTGTTATGTTTGGACAATCAAATATCTCCAAGTAGGAAAGATCAGAGAGACAGTTGAGCAGGTTTGACAACTCTCTCCCTGTGATAGCACAATCATAGATCATTAGAGATCTAATGGAAAGGGTAATAACTCTGTCAAGATGTTCATCACATAGCACTCTGCCACAATATCTTACATTCAATTTCTTCAAGGAAGTTAGCTTCTGGAGGCCGGCCAATGATAGAGGTGAGGATTTACAAACATATAACTCTTCTAGTTTATCCATATTATGGAATGCCAGCACTTCATCGTACCCATCAATCACCAGCTCATCGTACCGGTGTAAGAAATGCTTCTCCTTGAAGCTCACCGAGATACTTGATGTCTATTGTGCCACCGGCTTGTTGGATTGTTGCATGTACCAATCTTGCAATCTAATACAGGATAATGTAAGCATCTCCTTGGTCTCATCCAGTACGAATGGCTGCCCCAGAATGAATTGCCGCACCAATGGGGCAAACGTGGTCCCTTTCGATTTGCCCTTGTTTCTACCTCCTCTTCTACCTAATTGTCGGGACCGGATTTTCAAATCTGAACCCTCTGTGTATAACCTGTGCTAGTCCAGGAAAAGCTAGCACACACAGTGAAACAGTGATGACAACACATCCATATCACGAATCAAATAATATTAATTAAGCAAAAGAGTATTAGCCTTATGGCCAATTATTACAAATAAGAAGCATCATAGCTAGAGTTCGATAAGAAACAGCGGAAACGAAATAACAGCAGCAAAGTAAGTAAGCCCATCCATTTGCCCAACAAGCAATCGACTGGGGTTCGCGTCCTAGCATTCCGGATCGCCTTCATCATAACCACAAGCGTAGAAATCGTAGTCACCTTCAGCTTCTGCGAACTCTTCTGTGGAAAGTTGGGGATGTTGCAAGGGTGAGCACAAAATGTACTCCGCAAGTCTTGGAAACATAATGCATGATAACTATATGCAAGGCTAAACAATTGAAGGCATAATATGGCTCTTTTTAGCATAAAGCAAAGTTAACTGTAAATACCAATAGTAATTTCATAAAGCATCATTTGATCAAAAAGGTAATAGCATAGTAATTGAATTTGATATGACAATTAACCCGAGAGTTCCATCTGCTCACGGATTTCCAAACCACCATTTTCCTTTAAAACAAAACCATAAAATCTACAATGTGCAAGCGTACCTCGCCTGCCCTTGACCGTGGGCACGGCTACTTAAGTAGTTTTAACTCTGCAGAGTGTGTACACTTTACCCACAAGACATGATCGACTCTTGTTGCCATGCACTTGACACACTTCCTTTGGTGTGTCGGCAGAGAGATCATGACAAGGCCTTTACAATGTACAAACCCACTATTAACCTCGCCCGCTAAGGTTTCACCGCTGTTAGGGTTCTAGCTGCCCAGTACAGAAGCCCCCTCTTGCGCCTGCCAACATCTGGCACTCACCAACTGGCGAAGCTAATAATGAGACGCACAAATTATTTAGCCAGGTCGTACCCATATAGACTTGTGGTTGTACGGTAGTGCTCGGTCCATGGTAACACACGCTTCGGTCCTTAATTGACTAAGGCGGAACATTCATATACCAAGGTCTCGTGCTTTCTGCACCCGCCGAACATCCATCCGCCCCGGTCTAAACCATTTCCACTTTATTTTACTTAAATCACAGCAGCAACACCAATTGCCGCAATTTGACAAATAAGTTTAAACAACAATTGAAATGATTCCCATAATGGCACAATACCGAAACGCTTAAGCTGGACTAAGCAATTCTACCGTTCCATGCTAATCTACTAGTTATCACCAAATAAAATGGCTAGTATATATCATCTAGGGTGTCAAAGGTTCGACATGATCAATACCAATGAGGGTATAACAAATTGGAATTTAACTAAACCTTAAGACTGCATTTAAAGTACTTTGCATAAAAGTAAGCATGCATAATTTAAAAACAACATAACATTTTTATAAATTTAGGATCAATATGTTCAAGGAAGACTTGCCTTCGCTGCCTCTTGCTGGTTCTACTTCTGATTGTTGATTCGATTGATCTTCGACTGCGTCGTCTACACGCGAAACGAGAGCAAATAAATAAAAGAAATTAAAATAAAATTCAAAAATTGAAAAGAATGGTACTGAAAGATTGATATTGAATTTATATGAATTTAGAAATTTTAATCACTGGAATCGGAGCTCGAACGAAGGAGAACGGGCTCCTGGAAGATTCCAGATCAGAAAATCAGAGAGCTAACACGTGGCAGCACGTGATTGGCTTGAATTTTGGATTTTTTGGAAAATTGGAAAAAGGAAAAGAAAAACCGACTGACACATGGGGCCCACATGTCAGTGGCTTGGTCCACGGTGAACCGGGAGCACCGAGGCGGAGAGAAGCCGACGTGGCAGACCACGTTGACGAGGCGTCCACGCGGCAGGCTAGGGCAGACGTGGCAGCCACGCGGCTACCACGTGGCGGGTGACGCGGCGCGGCGCTGGGAATGAGGCGACAGCGACGGGACGCTGCACGGAAGACGAGGCAGCGCGTGGCGCCGACCAAAGGCGAGGCGACGCGTGGCCGAGGTGGCGCCACGCTG
The DNA here is from genome assembly GCA_036346275.1 of Otatea glauca. NCBI lineage: Eukaryota > Viridiplantae > Streptophyta > Magnoliopsida > Poales > Poaceae > Otatea > Otatea glauca. The sequence goes on from CM070718.1 coordinate 45,093,210, forward strand.
GCGACACGCGGCGCGCCGACGAGGCGCCCGAGGGGCACGGCGCGCGCGAGGTGAAGCGGCGCAGCGCGGCGGCGACGCGCGCACCGGAGGCGGGAAGACGACCGGCCGCGGAAACCGCGACGGATCGGGTGGAATCTGGGCAAACGAAAGAGGCGCGCAGGAGACCGGAGGTGCGACGGCGGCGGAGGCTCACCGGCGAAGAAAAGCGGCGAGAAGCGCTCGGGTGCGGCGGAACGGCGAGCGAGATCTCCGCGACGAGGCGACTCGAGCGGCGAGGCTTGGGGCGGCGGGTGCGGCGCGAAGAGGCGAACCTCGGGATGGGGTCTCGGGCTTTAAATAGCCTCGAGGCGGGCGCGCACGGACGCCAAAGCAGCGCGACGCGTTAGGTTTAGGGTTTTCGGCGGCGGCGCTGGGCGACGCGGCAGATCCGAAAGCCGCACGCGTGGCGCGCGATCGGACGGCGGATGCGAGCGGCCGGTTGGTCGAGGCGCCATGAGTGGGCCGAGAAGCAGAGATGGGCCGAGCCGGAGGAAAGGATTCGCCCAAAAGGGTTTTCGAATTAGAAATCAATTTCGAATTAAAGAAATTCCAGAAATTCAAATAAAAGCAAATAAATCCAAATAAATAGCAAATAAATTCAAAAAAATCTCCAAAAATACAGAAAAATTCCTTGCAGCATAATGAAGCCAACTAAAATTGAAAATATTTTGTTTGATGAGTAGATTAGCCAAATTAAATCCTTTTATAAATAGAAAATTCATATTAAGCTGAAATTAATTCAAAGAAATTGCAAATGGTGAAATTTGAAATTTAAACATTCTAAAATCCAATTTTTTTGGAATGTTACACTAATGTCGTCTTTACAGGAGACGACTGGGCCCAAACTGCAATAACGGTCTGTGCCTAACGGAACACAGTAGCCGATTTGGTGGGTTCCTTTGGTGCATCACATGGCTTCGGTAGTGTTGGTAGCTTCGGCGCATCATATGGCTCTGGTAGAGCTTGTAGCTTCAATGCTTCTGGAAATTTATCAATTCGAAATGATTTTGATATTTCAAAAGCTTTCCAGGCCGAATTTTCCACGGCCCGTTCCTTTTCCCCATGTCGGCCTGATCCAGCCACCATCTCTCAGCCCGCGTTCGCTCGGCCTGCTTTTCCCCGCGCAGCCCAGCCAGCCCAGCCGTGCGGACCGTCCGGTGCGCTCCACGTGTGTGGTTCGGATGCAGCCCACGCCGCTTTCGTAAACCCTAGCGCCGCCCGTATCCGAATCGCCCGCACTGCTGCCTCCCTTGGAGTCCGGGTCAGGCATGCCTCCCAAAGCCCCTATTTAAGGAGCCGCACCCCCTCCGAGGTTCACCGTTTCGCGTCGCACCCGTCGCCCCATCTCGCATCGCCCGAGAGTCCGCCGTTCATCCTTGCACCCTCGCCGTAGTTCTCTGCCGCAGCCGAAGGCTTTCGTCGCGTGGATCTTTGTCACCGGTGCACCTCTGCCTCTGCAGCTTGCACGCCTGAACTCGTCGCATCGTCCTCGTCTAGATCCATCTTATCTCGCGCCCGATCCATCGTGTCTCCACCATGTGCTGTGTCGTCTTCCCCGCTGCAGGTGAGACGCACCGCCACATTCGCTGTCGACCTGCTTCGCATTGCCCTGTCTGTTCGATCCGTAGCGTGCGCATCGAATTCTGCCTCGTCGCCGCCTCGCAGCCCTTGCATCTCTGCCGTTCGATCTTGCCATGCCGCCGAATGCGCGACACGCGGCCAGTCTGCGTCAGCGTCCTGCGTGTCCGCCGCATCAGCGCCATCCCAACCCTAGCGGTCCACGTGTGCGCTTGGTCAGTCGATCTGCCCATTAGACCGTCCAGTCAGCAATGACGTCAGCGATGACGTCATCCCAAGCGCTGTTCCGCAGACCCAGTTCACCGTAGACTGCAGCATGTCCGTGGACTCGGTCCCTAGACCGTGGGTCCCACCTGTCAGCCTAATAGAGATTTTCTGATTTATTTTTATTCAAGAAATTGATTGCTGACATCAGCGTTGCGCAATAAGTCAATTTTCCAATAGAAAAATAAATCGGGAAATTCGGATTTTCTGATTTTCAGTCTTTTTCTTTGAATTTAATCTTTCGGAGGCCCGTTCTCTCTGATACGAACTCCGATTGAGGCGATTCAAGTTTCTACTTTTTTCTAAAATCAAGCTCTACATTTAGAGTTATTTATTTTCAGTTTTGAACTTGTTTGAGTCTCTGTTTGATATTTATTTGGTTTCATTGCTTCTTTTCCGGTAGACGCAAATTCCGGGGAGCAAACGGAGACTTCGAAGACCAAAACTCAGCACTAGATCAGCAAGGCAATTTGTAACCTTTGATCATGTTGAACCTATGTTTGCAAAAGTACTTTGTTTTATACAAGTGCATGCTATTTGTGTATCAATGTTTATTTCATGGGAATAGCTATTACCTAGTTCACATTATGCTACCTTGACTATTGGGATGCCATGTATCTATTGTTAACCCTAGGTTGGGACATTATTAGTTGAACATAATCATATTACCAACAATGGGTTATCGTAATTATGCTTAGTTGTACGATGGGATCAATATCACATGTGAAATAATATTAATCTTGACTTAATGAGATATTGAATCGTGGCCGTTAGTCACTGTTGTAAAATTTGTTGTACCATGGCGGGGTTTGCCATTGGTTTTGGATGAACAAAATTGTTTTCCCTTGGACAAGTGATCGTGCAGTAAAGGGGGTGCTTTCTAGCACATTGGGATGTGGATGTCTTGCCTGAGACAACTTAAGGACTTAATCTTGTGTGCCATTGAACTGGGCCTAACCGTGCAACCACAAGTCTGGTATGGGACAGACCTAGCTGATTAATTTGCAATGTCTAGCCTTGAGTACTGCCAATTGGTGGTGTGCGTTCCGGGATGGACAGGTAGATTCGCAAAGTGCAAAAGGGTGCCCTGCAGGGAGAAACCTTAGCGGGCAGTACCGAGTTTATACATGCATTGTAAAGGCTTTGTCGTGATCTCTCTACCGACACATCAAAGGAAGTGTGTTAATATCGATTGCACCAAGAGATGTTCATGTCTTGTGAGTAAAGCTGTACAATCTCTACAGAGTGTAGAACTATTCGAATAGCCATGTCCGCGGTTATGGACAAGCCCAGGAATTTCACATGAGGTATAAAGTGTTTCATAAAATATTGGAATGTGGAATTTTTGGGATGTGAACAGGGAGTTCACTGTTGTTTTGTTGTCTAAAGTTATACTGTTGAATTTGGTGGTTGATAATTATTTTGGATGGTGTAGGGTGATGCCTCGCCATTCTGTTCATGTTGTCTACCATTAATTTACCAGTTACTTATTATCTTTTCATAAATAATCTTTCAATCTATTTACTGTATTTCAATTCAAGTTATTGCTTTCTACAAATGAACCATATGGCTATCCATTGTCTAGCCTTGCATGAATATTGCATCATTTCTCTACGGCTTGCTTGGTACTTTTTGTACTAATGGCTTTATGCTTTTGTTGATCTGTTGCTGAGGAAGGACCAGGAAATAATGAATCTCATGAGGAGGAATATTATAAAGACTACGTGGACTAGGAAGACGTTCCCCAGATGATTGCCTGTGGCATTGTCGTATGGCCCAAGTTATTTCTTTTTCGCTGCAAAAGTTTATTTGTTTCTTAAGCCATAAGTCACAATTGTGTGAACCTTAACCATAAGGTCATTTGCTCTATTTAATAATAATTTGCTTCTTCGTAGTTAATTCGTTGTATGGAATGATATTTCATCTATATTTTCACTGTGTACACTAGCGTGATCCTGGACTAGTGTAGTATACACATAGGGTTTCAGATTTCCAAATCTGGGTCCCGACACCCGTTGAGCCGAGTCTATGTGGGTGGCTGTTTTTTGACAGGACGGTATTATGCGCCGGACTTTGAAGCACAAACTCTTCCATCGTCTTCAACTCAACAAATCGTCCCCAGACTTCTTTAGGGATAAACCCGTACTTCTAGAACGGAGTCATTTCCTTATTGACGTAATTAGTGATGAGGACACTTTTAAAGTTCTTCCACGCCTTTCCTACCGTCGCAGTGCAGGCATGGCTTCTTGTGGAAGCTTAAACAACGCGAATATTTCTGTCACCAGGTTATCGCGCTCGTCATCTGTCAGCATCTTCCATGAAGGATAGGTGATTGGGACCCTTTCACGCCCAACGATCCCGCACATGGTCCGGAAAGCTGTCGCAGCCTTTGGAGGTGCGGTAGGAGCCTTATCATGCGGATCGACCGCCATGATGGTGTATCGGCTCTGAGGCCTTTTACTAAGCCCTCTTGGACCGCGCCTATTTCCTCCTACGTTGGGCGTGTCATCAGATCCATTCGGCGGCGAGGATTGAGGGGACGCCATCTTGTATGATGCAATGTTAAGAGTAGGTAAGTTAAGAGAAGCAAATTTCAATTAAGAGTAGGTAAGTTAAGGCAAGCATAGATGAAATGGTATTGTGTTTTAATAGCTGGCTTTGTGGATGCATAAAATGAATTTTATGTCATTCATACAATGAATCATATCTTCTATCACAAATTGGCCTGAAGATTGTATTATATTGCTCTCAGATAAGGGTTGGTTGAAGATTTTAAACCTTCAAACTTAATCACGAATGGGCTAACAATTAATTCAATGAATAAGGTCTTGAACCCTTACCACCTTAATATGCACTAAATCAACAATAGACTACCAGTTCAGCAGTTCAACAGGATGATTCTAAAATAGATGAACAACACTAAAACTGATCCACTCAATCAGATGTTAAGCACACCAGTAAACAGTTAAGATAACAAAGTGTATTTAGCTAAGCATCTAAATAGCACATCTACTGATATAACAATCTGCGCACGGATCAGAAAACTAGAATGCTATGACTGATAGCACAATCAAGATTAAACCAGAAGCTAGTATATATAATGAAGTGCTGACAGAAAGGTAATAATAGTCAAGAACAAGCTATTAGCTAGATATACTCTAATCAGTGAATGAATCAACACTTTTCAGCGTATAAGTCTATGGTTCAAGGTCTAGTTCATAGAAATAAATATTCTAGTCATCATAATACCCATTATCATCATCGAGTAAGTAAGGCAACAAAAAATAGAGAGCAATTCTTAGAAAACTCACTGAGGAATAGTACTCAAGGCTATTCGGATGTTAGGGCAAGGCGCAATAGAAAATTGCTATCCCAGATAATCGAACCCTTTGGACCACGAACACGGAAACCAAGCGGGGAGGGCACTACCGAGGGGGGAGGGCACCACTGAGAGGGAGGGCACGACCGGGAGTCACCGCCAAGTGGTGTCATGACCCGGATTTGCAAATCCGAAACCTTTTGTGTATACTGCACTAGTCCAGGATCACTCTTGTGCTCACAGTGAAAACATAGATGAAATATCATTCCATAAAATGAATTAACTAAGAAGAAGCAAATTATTATTAAATAGAGCAAGTGACCTTATGGTCAAAGTTTACACCACTACGCCTTAAGGGCTTAAGAAACAAATAAACTGTTACAGCGGAAAAGAAATAACATGGGCCATTCGACATGCCACAGGCAATCGTCTGGGGAACGCCTTCCTAATCAACGTAGTCTTCATAATATTCCTCCTCATGATAATCATTATTTCCTGGTCCTTCCTCAGCAACTGATCAACAAAGGCATAAAGCCGTGAGTACAAAAAGTACTCAGCAAGCCGTAGGGAAATGATGCAATATTCATGCAAGGCTTGACAAAGGATAGCCATATGGTTCATTTGCATAAAGCAATAACTTGAATTAAAGTACAATAAATAGATTGAAAGCACATTTATGAATAGATAATAAATAACTGGTAAATCAATGTTAGACAACATGAACAGATTGGCGAGGCATCACCCTACACCATCCAAAACAATTATCCAACTACTAAATTCAACAACATTAACTTCAGACAACAAACAATAGTGAACTCCCCATTCACATCCCAACAATTCCACATTCCCACATTTTATGAAACATTCTATACCTCGTGTGAAATTCCCGAGCTTGTCCATGACCGCGGATATAGCTATTCGAATAATTTTACACTCTACAGAGGTTGTACAACTTTACCCAAAAGACATGAACATCTCTTGGTGCAATCGATATTAACACACTTCCTTTGGTGTGTCGCAGAGATATCGTGACAATGCCTTTACAATGCATGTTTAAACTCAGTACTGCTCACTAAGGTTTCGCCCCTCGGGGCCCCCTCTTGTGCCTTGTGAATCTACCCATCCATCCCGAAACCCACACCACCAATTGGTAGTACTCAAGACTAGATATTTCAAATTAATCAGCTAGGTCTGTCCCATACCAGACATGTGGTAGTACGGTTAGGCCTAGTTCAATGGCACACAAGATTAAGTCCTTAAGTTATCTTAGGCAAGGCATCCACATTCCAATGTGCTAGAAAGCACCCCCTTTACTGCACGATCACTTGCCCAAAGGAAAACAACTTTGTTCAACCAAGACCAATGGCATACCTTGCCATGGTACAACAAGTTTTAAAATAGTGGCTAACAGTCACAATTCAATATGTCATTAAGTCAAGATTAACATTAATTCACATGTGATATGGATCCTAACGTACAATTAAGCATGACTAAGCATAATTACGATAACCCATTGTTGGTAATTTGATTATATCCAACTAATATTGTTCCAACCTAGGGTTAACAATGGATACATGGCATCCAAATAATCAAGGTGGCATAATGTCAACTAGCTAAAAAGTTATTCCCATGAAGTAAGCATTGATACACAAATAGCATGCAATTGTATAAAAAAAGTACTTTTGCAAACATAGGATCAATATGATCAAGGACTATGACTTGCCTTGCTGGTCTAGTGCTGAGTCTTGGTCTTTTCGAAGTCTCCATTTGCTCCCTCGGAATTAACATCTATCGGAAAAGAAAGCAATGAAACCAAATAAATTCCAAACAGAGACTCAAACAAGATCAAAACTGAAAATAAATGGCTCTGGAATGTAGAGCTCGATTTTATAAAAATTTAAAAACTTGAATCGCCTCAATCGGAGTTCGTATGAGAGAGAATGGGCCTCTGAATGATTAAATTCAGAGAAAAGGCCTGAAAATTAGAAAATCCGAATTTTTTGATTGAAAAATATATTTATTGCGCAATGCTAACGTCACGGATGACACGTGGGGCCTTCGGTCCATGGACCAAGTCCACAGAGAGGCTACGGTCTATAGTGGACTTGGTTCACTACAGTAGCACTAGGGCTAACATCATCACTGACGTCATCTGCTGACAGGGCGGCTCGGCTGACACGGCGGTGACACGGTGCACACGTGGCTACTGATTGGGCACTGACCAGATGCTGACGCGGACGGCCGCGTGTCGCACATCCGACGACGCGGTTGGATCGGATGGCAGAGAGGGAATGGCTTCAGTTGCGGTGACGCGTCGAAATCTGAAGCATCCGCTGAGGATCGGAAGGCCATGGTACGCGGCAAGGAGCGACGGCGAGGTCGGTGTTGCTATTCCGCCGAGTCGAGGGAGACGACATGGAACGCGGCGGGAGTGAACCGGATCGGACGCATGTTCACACGGATCTGGAAGAGCACAATGTGGGGGACACGACCGTGCAATCGACGTCGGCGGAGACCAACCGGAGACGGAGAACAAGGCGGCAGAAGGCTTCGACCAAGGTGGAGAACTCCGGCGAGCACTCTGCGATGGTCGGTGAGGTCTTGGGCTGCGTGAGCTGGAGCGACGGGTGCGGCGGACAACGGCGGTCCTCGGAGAGGGTGCAGCTCCTTAAATAGGGGTCTTGGGAGGAGTGCCTGATCCAGATTCCAAGGCGGCAGCGGACGTGGCTCGAACGCAGAGGCAGCGCTAGGGTTAGGGTTGCGGCGGCTTGTGCGACGTGGCTGCATCGTAGCCACACGCGTGGCGCAGATAGGACGGTCCACGCGGCGTGGCGCGGCTGGGTTGGCAAAACAGGCCGAGCGAGTGGGCCGACGTGGAAAAGGAACGGTCCGACGGAGGATTTGGCACAAAAGGGATTTTCGAAAAAATTAAAAGCTTTTCTAATTTAGAAATTTTCAGAAATTCCAATACAAGTAAATAAATTAAAATAAGTAAAAAATAAATTTAGAAAAATCTCCAAAAATACAGAAAATTCCTTGGAGCACAATGAACCCATCCAAAAAATCTTTTATTTGATGAATAGATTAATCAGATTAAATCCTTTGATTAATAGAAAATTCAAATTAAGCTAAAATTAATTCAAGAAAATGCAAATGTTTCATTTTCAAATTCAAACATTCCAAAACTCAGATTTTGGGATGTTACAAGTAGGGAGGGTGCCGTCGAGGGGGAGGGCACGGGGGAGGGAGGTGGGCACCACCGAGGGGGGAGGGCGTGGCCGGGAGTCATCACCAAGTGGGGAGGGGGCCGTCGAGAGGGAGGGAGGAGGGCACAACTGAGGGGGGAGGGTGCGACCGGGAGTCCCCGCTAAGTGGGGAGGGCACCACCGAGGGGGAGGGCACAGGGGAGGGAGGAGGGCACCACCGAGGGGGGAGGGCGCGGTTGGGAGTCGCCGCCAAGTGGGGAGGGTGCCGTCGAGGAGGAGGGCACGGGGGAGGGAGGAGGGCGCCACCGAGTGGGAGAGCGCTAGCTAGGGTTGCAAACTGATAGTGTGTGGGACTTAGTGAATGGCAAGCATAGGGCAAGGGGCTAATTAACACGGCAGGGGCCTGCCGCGGCAAGGGCATCCCAGACGGTCCTGGGCTTGAACCGTATGGGATAAAGTCATCCCAGACGGTTCAAGCCCAGAACCGTCTAGGATGAGCCAGTTTTATTTTATTTTTGCTATCAATATTTATTTAAGTTTGTGCCATTAATTATAATACAAATATCTTATTAATTATAATACATACATCTCATTAATTTTAATCAATACATATATCACATTAATTATAATACAAATATCTCATTAATTATAATACATACATACATCACATTAATTATAATACATACATCTCATTAATTTTAATCAATACATCTCACTAATTATAATTAGTGTACATCTTATTAATTATAATACAAACATACATCTCATTAATTATTTTTTTGTACAAAAATTAGCCCTTCATGACGATCAACATGTGTGTAGCTCGCTTCCTCAGGTTGGTCTTCCTGGATCGTGACACCGGTACCAACAAGAGGCAACTCGTCAAACTGATTGTATTCTTCCTCATCTACCACATTCTTGACTCTGACAATCCTCCTTTTTTCCTGAAGAACAATGTGCCGCTTCTTGTTGGACAGGTTGGTCACATAGAAGACTTGAACAACTTGGTTAGCAAGAACAAATGGTTCGTCTTGGTATCCGACACATTCGAGGTCCATAGTTGTGACGTCGTCGTTGTCAACCTTCACGTGCTGTAGGTTAACCCAACGGCATCGAAATAAGGGGATCTTGAATAGTACGCAGTCGAGCTCCTAAACTTCATCAATGAATCCATAGTACGAGCTCCTCATCGATCCAGCGGTATTCAATGAATCAATGCGAACACCGTTGTTCTGGTTTGTGCTCTTCATGTCTTCATCTCTCGTGTAAAATGTGTAGCCATTTAAGTCGTATCCTTTCCATGTTACAACCTTAAATGCTAGCCCTTTTTCCAACCATGTCAACGCATCACCTGACGAGCTTCCAGTTATGGGTTGTTGATCCTTGAACCATCTGTTGAACTAGAGGTTATGCTATCTGATGATCCAGTACTCCTACCGTGATGATTCTCTTGTCGTAGCTAATTCTTGTGCTTGTCGAATACGGGGCCACAACAACCATGTGTTGCAAAACTATGAAATGGGCTTTAGCGCACGCAACTGGATAAGGCGTGATTGCTTTCCTTCCGATGGTCCCGATGCCTTGGAGCCTCCCCTCATGGCGGGATCGAGGCACACCTATCGGTTCGATCTGAGCCATATAATCCATGCAGAATTCGACAATCTCTTCGGTTGTATAACCTTCGATAATGCCTCTGGTCGAGATCGATTCCGTACGTAGGACTTGAGAATTCCCACGTACCTCTCGAACGGGTACATGCTACGTAGGAACACAGGCCCACCGATCTTTATCTCCCTCACAAGGTGAACAATGAGATGGACCATGATATCAAAAAAAACGGAGGAAAATAATCTCAAGATTACATAGAGTTATGACCACCTCGGCTTGCAGAGCATCTAGTCCTTCGGGATCGATGACCTTCTGAGCAATTGTGTTAAAGAAAAATTGGTAAAATATTTTTAATTGCCACAAGGAGCATCTATGTCTGAAGGACCATGTGGACGTCTACCCAGATTTGTGATGAGTATTTGACTAAATTTGAGCTTGGGTTGCTCTTGTTTGAGTTTGATTTGAAATGGATTTTCAATTGGAAGCAATTTGAGGTCTTCTCTGTTTTCCCGGTGCTACCGGCCAGAACGAGTAAAAATAAATTTTAATGAGTGGTGTCGACTTTTATAGTTGGCAATGAATTTATGGGGTAGGCTCTCGATCTCAAACTCGAAGGTCACACAAGACAAGGGTTTAGATAGGTTCAGGCCCTCAGCGATGGAGGTAATACCCTAATCCTGTGTACTGGGATTATGCAGATCTCTTAGATCTAAGGTTGCTCAAAGCACAAAATGCTCTAGGCGATGTGGTTGGCTAATCTCATGCCTATGGCATTGCTCGCCCTCTCCCTTATATACTGAGGGTGGGGCGGTTTACAAAGTCCCGATCGGTTAGGAGATTCCGATCGGTTACAAGATTCGAGTCGGTTACATGATAGAGTTTACATCTTTATCTACCCTATAAACAACTCGGATTACAACCGTATCTTTTATATCCAAATATCAGTTCAACTTTCTTTAGGATATGTCCCCTTGCGCACGACAGCGGGGCCTGACGTGGGAAGTATCTTCTGGGCCTCCCTCTTGAGCCTATAATGAGGGTACTGGTTCTTATATTCTATAGTAGCCCCGAGTCCTTTGCGGTCGAGTTGCCGCCTTCCCGGTTGCAGCCCAACCGAAGTCATGCTTCATGCCGAGTGCTTCAGCTTGATGCGACTTCCGATTAGTTTTCCTTTACAGTCGAGTGCCCTGTTGTAGGCAAAGAGATCGTGAAGGACTCAATAGAGCGTATCCCAAACGATATGCAGAAGTCAAAACGCTTTTCCCGCTCAAGGCAAAATTCAGCGCCGCTCACTTTAAATTCATTCGTCGCTGAAGTTGCTGATATCGTCGTTGAAGCGTTGGCTCACACACATCGCATCCAAATTTAGTAGCCCTGAAATCATGTATATGCAGAACTTAGGCAATGTAAAAACAATTCACTCGGATGTGATGTCCGATCGGTGTATATATAATTTTAGAGTTTTTACTCTTTTTCCTTATTGATTTTGAATTCATCCGAGTGGTTTGACTCTTTTGTTTAAGCACTCGTCCGACTAGTCTAGCCCCGAGCGTTGGGAGTCGGCTCATGGCTCTTTTTCCCAGGCACGTGTTTTGGGTGACTAAAGTTCGCTGTTCATGGGGTCAGAGCTTCACAATTCGGAGTTATCGCACTCGGATTCACTTGCAATCGTTAAGCAAAAGAAAAAAAATACAACTCAGAAAAAGATGTGCGCATGCGCACACTATTAGGTGTAGCCCCTGAATTACTACTTAGTTGTGGGTCAACTAAGTAGCAAGTCAGGAAAGTCAACAATTTTATTTAATGACATAATTCAGTAAAAAGCGACTTAGCTGCTTTATGCTCCATGTGTTGCTGACGATCATGCCGTCTTTCCTCGTGGCACAGGCGTAGGCTTGTAGATGAGCTGTAGCTCGTGGCCGTGTCGAAGGTGGCGCTCGAGGCGCAGGCGTAGGCTCGTGGCCGTGCCGAAAGTGGCGCTCGGGACGCGGGCGTGGCTTGTGGCCGTGCCGAAGGTGGCGCTCGGGGCGCGGGCGTAGGATCGTGGCCGTGCCGAAGGTGGCGCTTGGCTCGTGGCCATGCCGAAGGTGGCGCTCGGGGCGCAGGCGTGGCTCGTGGCCATGCCGAAGGTGGAGCTCGGGGCGCAGGCATAGGCTTGTGGCCGTGCCGAAGGTGGAGAGGGAGATCCGCGGGGAGGACGTCGCCGCCGAAGAAAAGAACTTCGCCGCCATCGTTCCAGTGCACCAGAGGAGAAACCGATCGCGTCATCAGATCCGCGCCGACGAGACACATCTGTGGGTACTCTCCGACCTCACCGCCGACGACCCTATGGCTCCACGCCATCGCCGTCGACGTGGCTAGATGTTCTGTCGCCATGTGTCAGCCGCGTGGACTCAATTGCTGGTGTGGCACGTTGCGTGGCGTGTCACGTGGACGCCGCCGTGGCACCGGGTCAGCCAGGGCATGGGACCCTCGCGCCAGTGAACCAGAACCGCAAAGACCGGGTTCACCGTGGACCGATGAGGCTCGTGGACGTTGTCCATGGTCTGAGGGCCACGTGTCGCATCTTGGATGGCTTCGGGTCAGGGCTGACGTCACCATGGCACAATAATTAGGTTTTTCGAATAAAATAAATTGGGAAAATCAGATTTTCTAATTTCTGAAATTTTAGTATTTATTCAAACTTCAAAAGGCTATATCTTTTGCGTTTTAACTCGGATTTGAGTGATTCAAATTTCTAAAAATTTGTAAAATTGAGATATATTTAATGGTGAATTTTAATTGATTTTTGGAGTTCATTTTCTCTCTGTTTTGGTATTTATTTGTTTTTCTCCTTGATGACGCGTAGACGTTGAATTGTGCGACGCTTCGGAGGAAGATTCAACAACTCAAGAGCAAGCTCCAGATCAAGATCAGGACCTATTCCAAGGCAAGTTGTGCTTTGATCATGTTGAACCCATGTTTATAAAATTGCTATATTTGTTTTACCCTATTGCATATATTTCAAGTATACAATTGTTTCAAATTAAATTGGGGTTTAGCTATTATACCAAATTGATCTATACCCTACCTTGTCATTTGTATGCCATGATCTATTGTCACCCTAGATTGGTTCATTATTGTTGGTTAGTATTGATAATCAACATGGGATGGTTAGACCGTATTAGTTGCTTAGCCATGCCACGTCATCACATGTGTTGGAATCATTGATAATTAATCTTGATTAATGGAATATGGAACAATGTTATGAACTTGTGTGTCATGTGGGATCACACGATGAGATTGAGTTGTTGTGGCGAGTCATGTCACGCAATGATGTTGAATTGTTGATGGCACGTGGTGCTTGGTAATCAACTGGGTGATAATCACTTAGATTGGGGCAAGTGACAAGGGGCGAGTATGCCAAGGTGGGCCGATGGGCAGAGGGTATGTGGATGTCTTGCCTTGATCACTCTAAGGACTTAACCTTGCAAGCCTTTGACCTGAGTCAATCATGCAACCACATGTCTGGTATGGGCCAGCCTAGCTGAGTAATTTGCAATGTCTTAGCTTTGGTACTATCGTGGTCGGTGTGAGTTCCCGAGTTATGGAGTAATTTACATGGCGCAAGAGGGGGGCCCTGGATGTGGTCACCAGTCCTACCAGTGTTGAAATCTTAGCGGGTAGTATCGGGTTAAGTCAGCGCATTGTAAAGGCTTTGTTATAATCACTCGCCTTTGTGGTGTTTGGTTGTATCACGTGGGTAAAGTGCATAACCTCTGCAGAGTGTGAAACTATTCGGATAGCCGTGCTCGCGGTATTGAGCAATGCTCGGGAATTACAGTTAAGGGTTAGCTTAATTAAATGAACAACTTGGTTGGGATGGCAGAATGCCATATGGAAGATGGAATTTGACTTAGGGTTGGAAACTTGGTTTACTTCAGAAATGCTGAATCTATCTATTACCGTTATTTGTTTTACAGTCTTTACAATATACTTATTGTATTTGTTCATAAATGCTGCTTATTGCAAAATAGCCATGATAGCCTATCCATTGGAATAAGCCTTGCATATAGTTACATAGAATTGTATCCTGTGCACAACTTGTTGAGTGCTTTAAGTACTCACCCTTGCCAACAACAATAATCAACAATAAGAATCTACACGTGTTGGAGGAGGAGTTCCAAGAGGACGCGAGTCATTAGGGTCCGAGCCTTGTCGTTGCTGTGGTGAACTGATGAGCTATCTACGTTTTCTACGTCGCCGCTAATTATTAGCTTATATTTCCGCCTTGCCTGTGTGGCTTAATAATGTAAGTTGGTCATGAGATCATACATTTAGCTATATCAATAAATGAACTATTATTTCTATTATCGCTGAGTATGTACCAATGTTGAGTCGTGTGCACTAGCGTTGATCCAGGACTAGTGCGGTAAACACAGTGGGTTGAATCGATGGATTCGGTCTTTACTGGCGTGGCTCGTGGCCGTGCCGAAGGTGGTGCTCGGGGCGCAGGTGTAGGCTCGTGGCCGTGCCGAAAGTGGCGCTCGAGGCGCAGGCATAGGCTCGTGGTCGCGCCGAAGCCGCGGGAGTGCGAAAGCGCTTCACCTACGGTTTTTCCCGATTTTCTTTGAATTGCGGCCGCCGTCACCATGGCCTTGATCTGGGCCACGATCGGGGCTGACGAGCTATCTGATGCAATCATCGAGTCCAGTTTGTCGAGAAGCGTCTTGGAGGCAACGACGCTCGCATTGGCGTGTGGAAGACGGCTTGATCTCCCAACCTGGATTGCAGGATGTCCTCGCGGTCATTACGGCCGCGAGATCGAAGCGATCGCACCTGCACCTCCTTACCCTTACAAAGACGATCTTCCCCCACAGCTTCTTGTTCTTCTTGTTGGCGTTGGAGATCGGTCTTCTGCTCTTCTATCGCGAAGACGCCACGAAGATCACAGCAATTCCTCGCGACACCGACTGGTTTGCCGGCCAAGTCAAAGTGGCATACCTGAAATGAGTCGGCCTGATCTTTACCAGATTGGATCTGGTTCAAGTCTAGGCGATAAGTTCTCCGCGCAGATCGCAACAAAGTCCGTGCTCCGAGCGGAAAGCCCGGCCGAGATGAAGGTGGTGGTGATTCCGCCGATCGCCGCCATCAGTGCAGTAGGAAAGATTATAGCGCTGCCCCTACCTGGCGCGCCAACTGTCGACTTTTTTAGTCGGCAATGAATTTATGGGGTAGGTGCTCGATCTCAAACTCGAAGGTCACACAAGACAAGGGTTTAGACAGGTTCAGGCCCTCAGCGATGGAGGTAATACCCTAATCCTGTCAGATCTGTATGTTGTGATTATGTAGATCTCTTGGATCTAAGGTTGCTCAAAGCGCAAAATGCTCTCGGCGATGTGGTTGGCTAATCTCATGCCTATAGCGTTGCCCGCCCTCTCCCTTATATACTGGGGGTGGGGCGGTTTACAATGTCCCGATCGGTTAGGAGATTCTGATCGGTTACAAGATTCGAGTCGGTTACAGGATAGAGTTCACATCTTTATCTACCCTATAAACAACTCTGATTACAACCGTATCTTTTATATCCAAATATAAGTTTAACTTCCTTTAGGATATATCCCCTTGCGCACGGCAGCGGGGTCTGACGCGGGGAGTATCTTCTGGGCCTCCCTCTTGGGCCTGTCATGAGGGTACCCGAGTTCTTATATTCCACAAGTGGACTTTGATGGATTTATTGCACATCTTTGTGGGCATTGCTATGTGAGGAGTTTCCTTATTTTTGATGGTTGCAGGACGACGGTGCTAGGTCATGTTGATGCAAATGATGGCCGAGACTAGGCGAAGGATGGCCGAGACTAGGCGAGGAGCGTCGGAGGTCCAAACGGTCGGGAATAGTCGGAAGATGATCGGAGACGGAGTCCGTGCAAGTCATGAAGACAAGGAATGGATGTGATGCTAGCTACATGCTGCTCGTATCAATGAGGGCCGTCGGATTGCGGTCTAGTTGATAGGATAGCGGGTCTAGTTAGTATGCTTTGAGAACTGTGCAAGAAAACCCATGTGTGTTGTGGGTTTTGGGTGAACGCTTGCATGGCTGGTTGAGTGGGTAAATCCTAGCCCTTGATAGATGCTCTAGGGTTTAGAGGCTCATCCAAGGGTGGTAGGTGGCCCAAGATTCGAGTCGGTTACATGATAGAGTTTACATCTTTATCTACCCTATAAACAACTCGGATTACAACCGTATCTTTTATATCCAAATATCAGTTCAACTTTCTTTAGGATATGTCCCCTTGCGCACGACAGCGGGGCCTGACGTGGGAAGTATCTTCTGGGCCTCCCTCTTGAGCCTATCATGAGGGTACCTGGGTTCTTATATTCTATAGTAGCCCCCGAGTCCTTTGCGGTCGAGTTGCCGCCTTCCTGGTTGCAGCCCAACTGAGTCATGCTTCATGCCGAGTGCTTCCAGTTCTTGATGCAGCTTCCCGATTAGTTTTCCTTTACAGTCGAGTGCCCTGTTGTAGGCAAAGAGATCGTGAAGGACTCAATAGAGCGTATCCCAAACGATATGCAGAAGTCAAAACGCTTTTCCCGCTCAAGGCAAAATTCAGCGCCGCTCACTTTAAATTCATTCGTCGCTGAAGTTGCTGATATCGTCGTTGAAGCGTTGGCTCACACACATCGCATCCAAATTTAGTAGCCCTGAAATCATGTATATGCAGAACTTAGGCAATGTAAAAACAATTCACTCGGATGTGATGTCCGACTGGTGTATATATAATTTTAGAGTTTTTTACTCTTTTCCTTATTGATTTTGAATTCATCCAGTGGTTTGACTCTTTTGTTTAAGCACTCTGTCCGACTAGTCTAGCCCCGAGCGTTGGGAGTCGGCTCATGGCTCTTTTCGTGCACGTGTTTTGGGTGACTAAAGTTCATTGTTCATGGGGTCGAGCTTCACAACCGGAGTTATCGACTCGGATTCACTTGCAATCGTTAAGCAAAAGAAAAAAATACAACTCGAGAAAAAGATGTCGCATGCGCACACTATTAGGTGTAGCCTCGAATTACTACTTAGTTGTGGGTCAACTAAGTAGCAAGTCGAAAGTCAACAATTTTATTTAATGACATAATTCAAGAAAAGCGACTTAGCCGCTTTATGCTCCATGTGTTCCGACGATCATGCCGTCTTTCCTCGTGGGCCTGAGCGTAGGCTTGTAGATGAGCTGTAGCTCGTGGCCGTGTCGAAGGTGGCGCCGAGGCGCAGCGTAGGCTCGTGGCCGCGCCAAAGTGGCGCTTCGGGGCGGGCGTGGCTTGTGGCCGTCGCCGGGTGGCGCCGGGCGCGGGCGAGGATCGTGGCCGCCGAAAGGTGGCGCTTGGCTCGTGGCCATGCTTAGAAGGTGGCGCTCGGGGCGCAGGCGTGGCTCGTGGCCATGCCGAAGGTGGAGCTCGGGGCGCAGGCATAGGCTTGTGGCCGTGCCGAAGGTGGAGAGGGAGATCCGCGGGGAGGACGTCGCCGCCGAAGAAAAGAACTTCGCCGCCATCGTTCCAGTGCACCAGAGGAGAAACCGATCGCGTCATCAGATCCGCGCCGACGAGACACATCTGTGGGTACTCTCCGACCTCACCGCCGACGACCCTATGGCTCCACGCCATCGCCGTCGACGTGGCTAGATGTTCTGTCGCCATGTGTCAGCCGCGTGGACTCAATTGCTGGTGTGGCACGTTGCGTGGCGTGTCACGTGGACGCCGCCGTGGCACCGGGTCAGCCAGGGCATGGGACCCTCGCGCCAGTGAACCAGAACCGCAAAGACCGGGTTCACCGTGGACCGATGAGGCTCGTGGACGTTGTCCATGGTCTGAGGGCCACGTGGTCGCATCTTGGATGGCTTGGTCGGGTGACGTCACCATGGCACAATAATTAGGTTTTTCAGAATAAAAATAAATTGGGAAAATCAGATTTTCTAATTTCTGAAATTTTAGTATTTATTCAAACTTCAAAAGGCTATATCTTTTGCGTTTTAACTCGGATTTGAGTGATTCAAATTTCTAAAAATTTGTAAAATTGAGATATATTTAATGGTGAATTTTAATTGATTTTTGGAGTTCATTTTCTCTCTGTTTTGGTATTTATTTGTTTTTCTCCTTCGGTACGCGTAGACGTTGAATTGTGCGACGCTTCGGAGGAAGATTCAACAACTCAAGAGCAAGCTCCAGATCAAGATCAGGACCTATTCCAAGGCAAGTTGTGCTTTGATCATGTTGAACCCATGTTTATAAAATTGCTATATTTGTTTTACCCTATTGCATATATTTCAAGTATACAATTGTTTCAAATTAAATTGGGGTTTAGCTATTATACCAAATTGATCTATACCCTACCTTGTCATTTGTATGCCATGATCTATTGTCACCCTAGATTGGTTCATTATTGTTGGTTAGTATTGATAATCAACATGGGATGGTTAGACCGTATTAGTTGCTTAGCCATGCCACGTCATCACATGTGTTGGAATCATTGATAATTAATCTTGATTAATGGAATATGGAACAATGTTATGAACTTGTGTGTCATGTGGGATCACACGATGAGATTGAGTTGTTGTGGCGAGTCATGTCACGCAATGATGTTGAATTGTTGATGGCACGTGGTGCTTGGTAATCAACTGGGTGATAATCACTTAGATTGGGGCAAGTGACAAGGGGCGAGTATGCCAAGGTGGGCCGATGGGCAGAGGGTATGTGGATGTCTTGCCTTGATCACTCTAAGGACTTAACCTTGCAAGCCTTTGACCTGAGTCAATCATGCAACCACATGTCGGTATGGGCCAAATTAGTGAGTAATTTGCAATGTCTTAGCTTTGGTACTATCCCGGTCGGTGTGAGTTCCGAGTTATGGAGTAATTTACATGGCGCAAGAGGGGGCTCTGGATGTGGTCACCACCCTACCAGTGTTGAAATCTTAGCGGTAGTATCGGGTTAAGTCGGCGCATTGTAAAGGCTTTGTTATAATCACTCGCCTTTGTGGTGTTTGGTTGTATCACGTGGGTAAAGTGCATAACCTCTGCAGAGTGTGAAACTATTCGGATAGCCGTGCTCATGTATTGAGCAATGCTCGGAATTACTGCTTAAGGGTTAGCTTAATTAAATGAACAACTTGGTTGGGATGGCGAGAATGCCATATGGAAGATGGAATTTGACTTAGGGTTGGAAACTTGGTTTACTTCAGAAATGCTGAATCTATCTATTACCGTTATTTGTTTTACAGGCTTTACAATATACTTATTGTATTTGTTCATAAATGCTGCTTATTGCAAAATAGCCATGATAGCCTATCCATTGGAATAAGCCTTGCATATAGTTACATAGAATTGTATCCTGTGCACAACTTGTTGAGTGCTTTAAGTACTCACCCTTGCCAACAACAATAATCAACAGTCGAAGAATCTACACCTGTGTTGGAGGAGGAGTTCCAAGAGGACGCGAGTCATTAGGGTCCGAGCCTTGTCGATTACTCGTGGTGAATGATGAGCTATCTACGTTTTCTTCCGTCGCACGCTTAATTATTAGCTTATATTTCCGCCTTGCCCCGTGGCTTAATAATGTAAGTTGGTCATGAGATCATACATTTAGCTATATCAATAAATGAACTATTATTTCTATTATCGCTGAGTATGTACCAATGTTGAGTGTGCACTAGCGTTGATCCCGGACTAGTGCGGTAAACACGGTGGGTTCGAATCGCTGGATTCGGTCTTTTACGTGGCTCGTGGCCGTCGAAGGTGGTGCTCTGGCGCAGTGTAGGCTCGTGGTCGGCCGAAGTGGCGCCGAGGCGCAGGCATAGGCTCGTGGTCGTCGAAAGCGGCGCGGAGTGCGAAGTGCGCTTCACCTACCGGTTTTTCCGATTTTGCTGAATTGCGACGCGCGTCACCATGGCCTTGATCCGCCACGATCGGGTGACGAGCTATCCGATGCAATCATCGAGTCCAGTTTGTCGAGAAGCGCCTTGGAGGCAACGACGCTCGCATTGGCGTGTGGAAGACGGCTTGATCTCCCAACCCGATTGCGGGATGTCTCGCGGTCATTACGGCGCGAGATCGGGCGATCGCGACCGCACTCTCCTTACCCTTACAAAGACGATCTTCCCACAGCCTTCTTGTTCTTCTTGTTGGCGTTGGAGATCGGTCTTACGCTCTTCTATCGCGAAGACGCCACGAAGATCACAAGAATTCCTCGCGACACGGCGGTTTTGCGGCCAAGTCAAAGTGGCATACCCGAAATGAGTCGGCTCGATCTTTACCGCATTGGATCGGTTCAAGTCTAGGCGGATAAGTTCTCCGCACAAGATACGCAACAAAGTCCGTGCTCCGTGGCGGAAAGCCTGGCCGAGATGAAGGTGGTGGTGATTCCACGATCACGCCATCGAGTCTCAGGAAAAGATTATAGCGCCTGCTTCTACTGGCGCGCCAACCGCCGACTTTTTAGTCGGCAATGAATTTATGGGGTAGGTGCTCGATCTCAAACTCGAAGGTCACACAAGACAAGGGTTTAGACAGGTTCGTGCCCTCAATGATGGAGGTAATAACCTAATCCGTATCTTTGTGATTATGTAGATCTCTTGGATCTAAGGTTGCTCAAAGCGCAAAATGCTCTCGATGTGGTTGGCTAATCTCATGCCTATAGCGCTGCTCCGCCTCTCCCTTATATACTGGGGTGGGGCGGTTTACAATGTCCCGATCGTTAGAGATTCCGACGGTTACAAGATTCGAGCCTACAGGATAGAGTTCACATCTTTATCTACCCTATAAACAACTCGACATAACCGTATCTTTTATATCCAAATATAAGTTTAACTTCCTTTAGGATATATCCTTGCCTTGCAATGGGCCCGACGCGGAGTATCTTCCGGCCTCCCTCTTGGGCCTGTCATGAGGGTACCCGAGTTCTTATATTCCACAAGTGGACTTTGATGGATTTATTGCACATCTTTGTGGGCATTGCTATGTGAGGAGTTTCCTTATTTTTGATGGTTGCAGGACGACGGTGCTAGGTCATGTTGATGCAAATGATGGCCGAGACTAGGCGAAGGATGGCCGAGACTAGGCGAGGAGCGTCGGAGGTCCAAACGGTCGGGAATAGTCGGAAGATGATCGGAGACGGAGTCCGTGCAAGTCATGAAGACAAGGAATGGATGTGATGCTAGCTACATGCTGCTCGTATCAATGAGGGCCGCTTGATTGCGGTCTAGTTGATAGGATAGCGGTCTAGTTAGTATGCTTTGAGAACTGTGCAAGAAAACCCATGTGTGTTGTGGGTTTTGGGTGAACGCTTGCATGGCTGGTTGAGTGGGTAAATCCTAGCCCTTGATAGATGCTCTAGGGTTTAGAGGCTCATCCAAGGGTGGTAGGTGGCCCAAGATTCGAGTCGGTTACATGATAGAGTTTACATCTTTATCTACCCTATAAACAACTCGGATTACAACCGTATCTTTATATCCAAATATCGCTCAACTTTCTTTAGGATATGTCCTTGCGCACACGCATGGGCCCGACGTGGGAAGTATCTTCTGGCCTCCCTCTTGAGCCTATAATGAGGGTACCTGGTTCTTATATTCTATAGTAGCCCCGAGTCCTTTGCGGTCGAGTTGCCGCCTTCCTGGTTCTTGCCCAACCGAAGTCATGCTTCATGCCGAAGTGCTTCCAGCTTGATGCGACTTCCGATTAGTTTTCCTTACGATCGAGTGCCCTGTTGTAGGCAAAGAGATCGTGAAGGACTCAATAGAGCGTATCCCAAACGATATGCGAAGTCAAAACGCTTTTCCCGCTCAAGGCAAAATTCACGCGCCACTTTAAATTCATTCGTCGCCGGTTGTCGATATCGTCGTTGAAGCGTTGGCTCACACATCGCATCCAAATTTAGTAGCCTCAAATCATGTATATGCGTAACTTAGGCAATGTAAAAACAATTCACTCTGATGTGATGTCCGATCGTGTATATATAATTTTAGAGTTTTTACTTTTTCCTTATTGATTTTGAATTCATCCGAGTGGTTTGACTCTTTTGTTTAAGCACTCTGTCCGACTAGTCTAGCCCCGAGCGTTGGGAGTCGGCTCATGGCTCTTTTCCGTGCACGTGTTTTGGGTGACTAAAGTTCATTGTTCATGGGGTCGAGCTTCACAATTGGAGTTATCGCACTCGGATTCACTTGCAATCGTTAAGCAAAAGAAAAAAATACAACTCGAGAAAGATGCGCATGCGCACACTATTAGGTGTAGCCCCTGAATTACTACTTAGTTGTGGGTCAACTAAGTAGCAAGTCAGGAAAGTCAACAATTTTATTTAATGACATAATTCAGTAAAAAGCGACTTAGCTGCTTTATGCTCCATGTGTTCGACGATCATGCCGTCTTTCCTCGTGGGCACAGGCGTAGGCTTGTAGATGAGCTGTAGCTCGTGGCCGTGTCGAAGGTGGCGCTCGAGGCGCAGGCGTAGGCTCGTGGCCGTGCCGAAAGTGGCGCTCGGGACGCGGGCGTGGCTTGTGGCCGTGCCGAAGGTGGCGCTCGGGGCGCGGGCGTAGGATCGTGGCCGTGCCGAAGGTGGCGCTTGGCTCGTGGCCATGCCGAAGGTGGCGCTCGGGGCGCGGCGTGGCTCGTGGCCATGCGAAGGTGGAGCTTCGGGCGCGAGCATAGGCTTGTGGCCGTGCAAAGGTGGAGAGGGAGATCCGCGGGAGGGCGTCGCCGCCAAGAAAAGAACCGCCGCCATCGCTCCAAAGGCACGGAGGAGAAACCGATCGCGTCATCAGATCCGCGCCGACGAGACACATCTGTGGGTACTCTCCGACCTCACCGCCGACGACCCTATGGCTCCACGCCATCGCCGTCGACGTGGCTAGATGTTCTGTCGCCATGTGTCAGCCGCGTGGACTCAATTGCTGGTGTGGCACGTTGCGTGGCGTGTCACGTGGACGCCGCCGTGGCACCGGGTCAGCCAGGGCATGGGACCCTCGCGCCAGTGAACCAGAACCGCAAAGACCGGGTTCACCGTGGACCGATGAGGCTCGTGGACGTTGTCCATGGTCTGAGGGCCACGTG
The DNA here is from genome assembly GCA_036346275.1 of Otatea glauca. Taxonomy (NCBI): domain Eukaryota; kingdom Viridiplantae; phylum Streptophyta; class Magnoliopsida; order Poales; family Poaceae; genus Otatea; species Otatea glauca. The sequence continues at coordinate 45,116,291 of CM070718.1, forward strand.
TCGCATCTTGGATGGCTTCGGGTCAGGGCTGACGTCACCATGGCACAATAATTAGGTTTTTCAGAATAAAAATAAATTGGGAAAATCAGATTTTCTAATTTCTGAAATTTTAGTATTTATTCAAACTTCAAAAGGCTATATCTTTTGCGTTTTAACTCGGATTTGAGTGATTCAAATTTCTAAAAATTTGTAAAATTGAGATATATTTAATGGTGAATTTTAATTGATTTTTGGAGTTCATTTTCTCTCTGTTTTGGTATTTATTTGTTTTTCTCCTTGATGCAGCGTGAGCGTTGAATTGTGCGGCGCTTGGAGGAAGATTCAACAACTCAAGAGCAAGCTCCAGATCAAGATCAGGACCTATTCCAAGGCAAGTTGTGCTTTGATCATGTTGAACCCATGTTTATAAAATTGCTATATTTGTTTTACCCTATTGCATATATTTCAAGTATACAATTGTTTCAAATTAAATTGGGGTTTAGCTATTATACCAAATTGATCTATACCCTACCTTGTCATTTGTATGCCATGATCTATTGTCACCCTAGATTGGTTCATTATTGTTGGTTAGTATTGATAATCAACATGGGATGGTTAGACCGTATTAGTTGCTTAGCCATGCCACGTCATCACATGTGTTGGAATCATTGATAATTAATCTTGATTAATGGAATATGGAACAATGTTATGAACTTGTGTGTCATGTGGGATCACACGATGAGATTGAGTTGTTGTGGCGAGTCATGTCACGCAATGATGTTGAATTGTTGATGGCACGTGGTGCTTGGTAATCAAGCGGGTGATAATCACTTAGATTGGGGCAAGTGACAGGGCGAGTATGCCAAGGTGGGCGATGGGCGGAGGGTATGTGGATGTCTTGCCTTGATCACTCTAAGGACTTAACCTTGCAAGCCTTTGACTCGAGTCAATCATGCAACCACACATGCAGTATGGGCGGCCTAGTGAGTAATTTGCAATGTCTTAGCTTTGGTACTATCGTGGTCGGTGTGAGTTCCCGAGTTATGGAGTAATTTACATGGCGCAAGAGGGGCCTCGGATGTGGTCACCATCCTACCGATGTTGAAATCTTAGCGGGTAGTATCGGGTTAAGTCGGCGCATTGTAAAGGCTTTGTTATAATCACTCGCCTTTGTGGTGTTTGGTTGTATCACGTGGGTAAAGTGCATAACCTCTGCAGAGTGTGAAACTATTCGGATAGCCGTGCTCATGTATTGAGCAATGCTCGGGAATTCTGATTAAGGGTTAGCTTAATTAAATGAACAACTTGGTTGGGATGGCAGAATGCCATATGGAAGATGGAATTTGACTTAGGGTTGGAAACTTGGTTTACTTCAGAAATGCTGAATCTATCTATTACCGTTATTTGTTTTACAGTCTTTACAATATACTTATTGTATTTGTTCATAAATGCTGCTTATTGCAAAATAGCCATGATAGCCTATCCATTGGAATAAGCCTTGCATATAGTTACATAGAATTGTATCCTGTGCACAACTTGTTGAGTGCTTTAAGTACTCACCCTTGCCAACAACAATAATCAACAGTCGAAGAATCTACACCTGTGTTGGAGGAGGAGTTCCAAGAGGACGCGAGTCATTAGGGTCCGAGCCTTGTCAGTTGCCTGTGGTGAACTGATGAGCTATCTACGTTTTCTTCTGTCCGCTGCTTAATTATTAGCTTATATTTCCAGTCTTGCCCTGTGTGGCTTAATAATGTAAGTTGGTCATGAGATCATACATTTAGCTATATCAATAAATGAACTATTATTTCTATTATCGTTGAGTATGTACCAATGTTGAGCTGTGTGCACTAGCGTTGATCCTGGGACTAGTGCGGTAAACACAGTGGGTTCGAATCAGTGGATTCGGGTCTTTACAGCGTGGCTCGTGGCCGTGCCGAAGGTGGTGCTCGGGGCGCAGGTGTAGGCTCGTGGCCGTGCCGAAAGTGGCGCTCGAGGCGCAGGCATAGGCTCGTGGCTGTGCCGAAAGCCGCGTGGGAGTGCGAGTGCGCTTCACCTACCGGTTTTTCCTGATTTTGCTGAATTGCGGCCGCCGTCACCATGGCCTTGATCTGGGCCACGATCGGGGCTGACGAGCTATCTGATGCAATCATCGAGTCCAGTTTGTCGAGAAGCGTCTTGGAGGCAACGACGTTCTGCATTGGCGTGTGGAAGACGGCTTGATCTCCCAACCTGGATTGCAGGATGTCCTCGCGGTCATTACGGCCGCGAGATCGAAGCGATCGCACCTGCACCTCCTTACCCTTACAAAGACGATCTTCCCCCACAGCTTCTTGTTCTTCTTGTTGGCGTTGGAGATCGGTCTTCTGCTCTTCTATCGCGAAGACGCCACGAAGATCACAGCAATTCCTCGCGACACCGACTGGTTTGCCGGCCAAGTCAAAGTGGCATACCTGAAATGAGTCGGCCTGATCTTTACCAGATTGGATCTGGTTCAAGTCTAGGCGGATAAGTTCTCCGCGCGCAAGATCGCAACAAAGTCCGTGCCCGAAGCGGAAGCTTTGGCGGAGATGAAGGTGGTGGTGATTCCGCCGATCGCCGCCATCAGTCTGCAGAGGAAAAGATTATAGCGCCGCCCCTACTCGGCGCGCATAACCGCCGACTTTTTAGTCGGCAATGAATTTATGGGGTAGGTGCTCGATCTCAAACTCGAAGGTCACACAAGACAAGGGTTTAGACAGGTTCAGGCCCTCAGCGATGGAGGTAATACCCTAATCCTGTATGCTGTGATTATGTAGATCTCTTGGATCTAAGGTTGCTCAAAGCGCAAAATGCTCTCGGCGATGTGGTTGGCTAATCTCATGCCTATAGCGTTGCCCGCCCTCTCCCTTATATACTGGGGGTGGGGCGGTTTACAATGTCCCGATCGGTTAGGAGATTCTGATCGGTTACAAGATTCGAGTCGGTTACAGGATAGAGTTCACATCTTTATCTACCCTATAAACAACTCTGATTACAACCGTATCTTTTATATCCAAATATAAGTTTAACTTCCTTTAGGATATATCCCCTTGCGCACGGCAGCGGGGCCTGACGCGGGGAGTATCTTCTAGGCCTCCCTCTTGGGCTGTCATGAGGTACCGAGTTCTTATATTCCACAAGTGGACTTTGATGGATTTATTGCACATCTTTGTGGGCATTGCTATGTGAGGAGTTTCCTTATTTTGATGGTTGCGGGGCAGCGGTGCTAGGTCATGTTGATGCAAATGATGGCCGAGACTAGGCGAAGGATGGCCGAGACTAGGCGAGGAGCGTCGGAGGTCCAAACGGTCGGGAATAGTCGGAAGATGATCGGAGACGGAGTCCGTGCAAGTCATGAAGACAAGGAATGGATGTGATGCTAGCTACATGCTGCTCGTATCAATGAGGGCCGTCGGATTGCGGTCTAGTTGATAGGATAGCGGGTCTAGTTAGTATGCTTTGAGAACTGTGCAAGAAAACCCATGTGTGTTGTGGGTTTTGGGTGAACGCTTGCATGGCTGGTTGAGTGGGTAAATCCTAGCCCTTGATAGATGCTCTAGGGTTTAGAGGCTCATCCAAGGGTGGTAGGTGGCCCAAGAGTTATATAAATAGGGGTGGAGGGGTAGCCTTCCCCCTTGAAGGTTTTGAGGTTTTTGATGCTCCTTTGAGCTTTGCCCACATGAATGTGAGGCTTTGTAACCTCTTCTTCCAGAAAATACAAAAATTTTCTTTACCTTATTGTGAATTTAAATTGCGCATTTACATTATGTCTTTACTTTACGCAATTTAAATTCAGCATTTACTTTCCCGCATTTACATTCTCGCAATTTAATTTCTCGTAATTTGAATTTGCCTCCCCTCCTTCTAAATGCTGTTTTTCTAGGATGTCTTAAGGGTGTTCATATGGTTTTACATCTTTCTTGCACCCTAGGATAGACTAGAGATCAAGTTTTTATCGAATTGCAAATACTTTTAAGTGATTCTTATTGGAGAAGGTGCGCAAATCATATATCCATCTCTGGAACATTTTTTGTGTCCACGGGTTGCACCGTTTGAGCGCTATGAAGTGAGCACCGAGCCTCAAATATTCTGGTCGAAGTTCCTAACTGTCTGTAATGCTTCATTTTTCATGTTTATTCTGCAAAGATTTTTGAGGTTATTTTTGGTGGACTGTTTCACGTCTCAACTGCTCACAGAGAACAACATTCCCAAAAATTTTAGAGCAATAGAAACTCACCAACCACCTGCTCCAATTGCGAAAAATTCCTGGAAAATCTGCTTTTACTTTTCTTGAAAGAGACTTTGGTGTTTTAGCTTTATCTCTTTTAGAAAAGTAGTCTTTGAATTGATTTCTCTTTGTTTGGACGTTTGACAACCAGGATTGTGATTAAAAAATCCCTCACATGATTCATGGTTCTCATCCGTGAAAGCTAGGGGTACACATAGTTGTCTAATTGTTCGGGTTTTGGAGGGTGTGTGAATTTGAGAAACACTAGTTTGAAGGAAAATCTTTGGGTGTTTCAGATTTTTATTGAGAGATTGTTTGGAGTACTTTGAGTGGGGGAAAATTTTATTTGGGATCATTCACCCCCCTTTATCGCCATTTCGATCCTTCAATTGGTATCAAAGCCGGTTTTGCTCTTTCATAGATCTTACCGGGACCGAATTTCCGAATCCGGACCCTCTGTGCATAACATGTGCTTGTCTAGGAAAAACTAGCACACACAGTGGAAACAGTGATGACAACACATCCATATCACGAATCAAATAATATTAATTAAGTAAAAGAGTATTAGCCTTATGGCCAATTTTTACAAATAAGCAGCCACGTGGCTTGAGTTCAATAAGAAACAGCGGAAACGAAATAACAAAAGCAGGATAAGCCCATCCATTTGCCTAACAGGCAATCGACTGTGGGTTCGCGCCCTAGCATTCTGGATTACCTTCGTCGTAACCACAAGCGTAGAACTCGTAGTCACCTTCAGCTTCTGCAAACTCCTCTGGAAAGGTTGGAGATGTTGCAAGGGTGAGCACAAAATGTACTCCGCAAGTCTTGGAAACATAATGCATGATAACTATATGCAAGGCTAAACAATTGAAGGCATAATATGGCTCTTTTAGCATAAAGCAAAGTTTAACTGTAAATACCAATAATAATTTCATAAAGCATCATTTGAACAAAAGGTAATTGAATAGTAATTGAATTTTGATATATCAACTAAACGGTTCCATCTACCTGACTGGCTCCATCCGCCAAACCATAATCCGAGAGTTCCATCTGCTCACGGATTCCCAAACCACCATGTTCATTTAAAACAAAACCATAAGATCTACAATGTGCCAGCATACCTTGCCTGCCCTTGACTGTGGGCACGGCTACTTAAGTAGTTTTAACTCTGCAGAGTGTGTACACTTTACCCACAAGACATGATCGACTCTTGTTGCCAAGCTATCAACACACTTCCTTTGGTGTCTTGCGGAGAGATCATGACAAGGCCTTTACAATGCACAACCCACTATTAACCTCGCGCGCTAAGGTTTCACCGTTGTTAGGGTTCTAGCTGCCCAAGATCTGAAGCCCCTCTTGCGCTTTGCCAACATCGGCACTCACCAGTGGCGAAGCTAATAATGACACGCACAAATTATTTAGCCAGTCGTACCCATATAGACTTGTGGTTATGCGGTGAGTGCTCGGTCCAAGGTAACACACGCCGGTCCTTAATTGACTAGGGTGGAACATTCACATGCCGAGGTCTCGTGCTTTCCGCACCCGCCAAACATCCATCCGCCCCGGTCTAAACCATTTCCACTTTATTTTACTTAAATCACAGCAGCAACACCAATTGCCGCATTTCACAAATAAGTTTAAACAATATTTGAAATGATTCCCATAATGGCACAATACCGAAACGCTTAAGCTGGACTAAGCAATTCTACCGTTCCATGCTAATCTACTGGTTATCACCAATTAAAATAGCTAGTATTACCTAGGGTGACAAAGGTTTGACGTGATCAACACCAATGAGGGTATAACAAATTCTGGTATTTAACTATACTCTAAAACTGCATTTAAAGTACATTGCATAAAAGTAAGCATGCATAATTTAAAACAATATAGGCATTTTGTAAGTTTGGGATCAATATGATCAAGGAAGACTTGCCTTCGTTGCTTCCTGCTGGATCTACCTCTCACTGTTGATTCGCTTGAGCTTCGACTGCGTCGTCTACGCATGAAACGAGAACAAATAAATAAAACAAATTCAAACAAAATTGAAAATTTGAAAATAATGATACTGAAAGATAGATCTTGAATTTAGAAATTTGAATCACTGGAATCGGAGCTCGAACAAAGGAGAACGAGCTCCTGGAAGTTCCTCGGATCATAAATTCAGAAAGTTGACAAGTGGCAAGATTTGATTGGCTGGAATTTTGGATTTTCTGGAAAAGAATAAATCCAAAAGAATTTGCCGACTGACAGGTGGGACCCACACGTTAGCGACTCGGTCCACGATGAACTTGGTGCACCGAGGCGGCTCAAGGAGACGCGGCAGACCGGCTGAGGTGGCATGCCATGCGGCGGCTAGGGCTGATGTGGCAGCCACGCGGCAGACACCCGGTGGCTGACGTGGCGCGGCTCGATCGGGCCCATCCACGCGGCACGCATCCAACTGGTCGAGGCGAATCGGACGGCGGGGAGGCAGGGCGCGGGAGGCTGCAATGTGGTGCGATGTGGCGCGCACGCGGAAGATCGAACGGCCAAGATCTAGCGACAAAGCACGACGGCGAGGGGCGGCGGTGCAACTTACCAGAGCCGAGGAAGACAACACAGGATGCGGCGGAAGAGCGACGAATCGGCTCGGGTTTTTGGGGGCAAAAGGACGCGGACGACACGGGGAGTTCGGCGGTGCACACGACGGCGGCGGAGGCTCACCGGAGAAGGAGATCGTCATAGCGGAAGGCTTCGGCGAGCTCGATCTCCACGATGGATGGCTCTCGGGCGACGAGGCTTGAGGCGGCGGGTGCGGCGCGAGGAGGCGAACCTTGGGTTGGGTGCAGCGGCGGCTTAAATAGCCTAGGGAGGTGTGCAAATCTGAAAACCGAGGTGGCAGCAGCAGAATTGACACGGAGGCGGCTAGGGTTTCGGCGGCGACGGCGCGGACGACGCGGCTGCATCCAGACCGTGCACGTGTCGCGGATCCGACGGGCATGGCGAAGTGGTGGAGGGCCGCGAGGCGAAGCGGGGCACGAGGCGAGCCAGACCGGGCCGAGCGGAGGGAGAAATGGACCGAGCCAGAGGAAAGGATTCAGCCTGAGAGGATAAAAATATTTTCTGATTTAAGAAATTTCCAGGATTTCGAATAAAATCAAATAAATTCAAATAAATAGCAAATAAATTCCAAAAAATTCCAAAAATACAGAAAAATTCCTTGATGCATAATGAACCCAACTAAAACTGAAAATCTTTTGTTTGATGAATAATTAGTCAAATTAAATCCTTTCATAAATAGAGAATTTAAATTAAGCTGAAATTAATTCAAGAAAAATGCAAATGGTTCATTTTGAAATTCAAACATTCCAAAACTCCAATTTTGGGATATTACAGATCTTGACCGGTCTCAAGAGCCATGGCGATGGACAAGTATTCCATCAAGCCTCCTATTTTTGCTGGAGTTGATTTTTCGTTTTGGAAATCGCGGATGGAGTCATACATCACTGCCCAGGGCTTCCTGATATGGCAGAAGGTGAAACTCCCGTATGGGATTCCAGCTGATGAAAACGTCACAGCCGAAAATATGGCTGACGTTGAGGCGAACACTGAGGCAAGGAACTTTCTCATACAGGGTCTTAGCCGCAGTGAGTATGATAGGATTTCTCACCTCTGTTCCACTCACGAGATTTGGGTGACCCTCGATGCTTACCATGAGGGCACTACTCAAATCAAGACTGTGAGGTAGGACCAGTTCAAGCGTGAGTTCAACAAGTTCGAACAACACGCTGGTGAGAGTCTTGACGAGTGCTTTGGTCAGTTTACGAATATTTTGAGCGACCACCGAGCAGTCGGTTGCATATACCCTGTCTCGGATAATGCTCGACATTTCTTAACTGCACTCGATCTTCGAGTTTGAGAAATGAAAGTGACCACCATCAAGGACACTACTGACTTGTCGACCATGACTCTTGACGGGCTTTACTCCCGTCTCAAAACTCATGAGATCGACGTCGTCTCTCGCAAGACGAAATCACAGTCGATGGCCTTGGTCACTGATCCCACTGGATCTTCCCTTGATCTTTCTGCTGGTTTCTCTCTTTCCGCCCTTTGCGAGCTAAGCGATGACCAACTGGAAAAATTTCGAGAAAATGAGCTTGCTCTTCTTGCTCGCAAGTTTTCTCATGCATACAAGATGGTGTGAGAGAGAAAGAGAGGTGGCATCATCACATGCTTCGAGTGTGGTGGCCCCAACCACATTCAAGCTAATTGCCCAAAACTAGAGAAGGCTAAGAACGATGCCGACGGTTCGGCAAAGAACGACTACATAGACAAGAACCACAGCAAGAAGCCTCTAGTTCATGAGCCGACGCGTGAGAAGAAGTACCTCAACTTCTCTAAGACAAGAAGCTCTTCCACCGCGTCCTTGCCGTGCTTGACAACATCAACCTCTCTGACACGGAGACATGGAGCGACGAGGGCGAGGATGAACCACAAGAGAAGAAGGGCGGCAACGACTTCTTCGGCATGTGCTTCATGGCCGACACCAACGGCATTAGTGACTCCGAGCTCTACAGCGACTCGGACGAGGTACCCTCCTATGACCAGCTCAATGAAGCTTTCTACAAATTAGGAAAATTTCATGCTAGAGCTAGGTGTGTGGAGCTAGAGAAGAAAGTAGGTACCTTGACTCGAGAGTTAGCTTCTCTTACATCTTCTCCCTCTCGAGTCACTGATGACTGTTCTTTGTGTGATGCTCTTCTTGTGGAGTTGGAGAACCTAAGGACTATGCATGATAGTGTGTTGTCTGAATTAGATAGTCTTAGGTTGAAGAATGCTAACGATGATTCTATTGATGCTATTCCACTAGATTCTAGTTTTCTTCATGCTCACTCTACTCCATCATGCTCTAATTGCCCTAAATTGCTTGCTGAAATTAATGACATGAGCGATCACCTTAGGAAGCTTTCTTCTAGAAATGATGAACTTGAAATACATGCTTCTAAGGACCAAGTCAGTTCATGTGAGGGTTGTAGACAACTAAAACTTGACAATGAATCACTAAATTTCAAGTGTGCTAAACTTGCTAAGGACTTACTAGATAAGTCACAAGAAAGTTGCTTGCGATGTAATGTGATTGAGGGGGACTTGGATAAAATCCATGTCGAACTTAGGAAGAAGTTAGAAGACCAAGTCCATAGGATTAGAAATGCGTAGTGCGTTTCTTGTGAGGCCCTCAAGATTGAGGCAGCCGTGCTGAGGGAAAAAATGCACGTGCTGAGAGAGTTTCTCTTTTTGGTTCTTCTTCTTCCTCTCTTCCCTGCTCTTCTTGTGCCTCTTTCTTCTGGGAGTGTGAGTATCTCATGAGCACTTGCGAGACGTTTGTAGGAGGCAAGAATAAACTCAATCTTATTCTAGACCAATACAAGAGTAGCAGATTTAATCAGGGTCTAGGATTTGATCCATTGGAGCACACTCGGGCGCATCCTCCCACTATTGTGCGCGGCTCCAAGAGTAGTGAGATTGTGGTAGTTCCGAGAGTGAGTACCACGGTGTTTAGGACTGCTGGTGTTGTCCATGGGATTTTTGACCAGAAGGTTGTTGCTCCTGTAGCTTCTGCCTCTAAGTACACATGCACCTTCTGTAAAAAGGATGGTCACCTAGTAGATTTCTGTTTCAGACCCTCCAAGAACACTCGGCGTGAGCGTGTTGCTACTCTTAGGAGTATTTAGGGTCATCCCCAGACTCTGAGTGCTCCTAAGGCACACATTGCTTCTAGACAGGTTAGAGAGTCGCCTGTTTTTGGGCAGCAGCCAGGACTCGGTTTTCATCTTGTTTCTTCGAGTTTTAGTCCTGGAGCCGCTCGTGGTCAGTCTTTCCGTCGTTCTCTTGATATTCCTCGTTTTTCTCATCGAGGTAGATATTAGCGGCGTGAGGTATTTTCTGGTAGGAGTTTTAGGCAGCCTCACTGGGGTGGTCCGGCCTTTGCACCACGGCGGGCCAATCTAGTTCCAGCTCCTAGATTATCTACTAGAGTTGCTACTGATCTTGTTAGGATTAAACATCAGAGAGACACTCGAGTTCAGTCTTTTTCTATGACTGGTAGTCTGAGGCGTCGTGTGATTCAATATTGGGTTCCCAAGTCTTCACTCTATCCCAGTACTGAGTCATCTTTCTCTCTTGTGTCTTGATCTGGTTCGTCGGATGCGGAAGGGAGATGTTTGGATTGTCGACTCCAGTTGCTCTCGTCATATGACCGGAGATTCACGATGGTTCTCTTCCCTAGCCCGAGCCCCTGGTGATGAGTTGATCACGTTCGGGGATGCTTCTTCAGGTAGAGTCATTGCTAAAGGTATCATCTGCATTAGTGAGTAAACTGCAATTCAATTTGCTTTCTATTTCTCGGCTTATTGATGACTCTTTCGAAGTGAGTTTCAAGAGGGTTAGTTTGCGGGATTTCTAGATATGGTAGAGTCTTCCGTGCTGATTTTTTCTGCATCTTCTGGAGACTCTCTTCGTTGTTTGATTGCTTCAGAGTCCCGTGATCTCTCCTTCTGGTATAGGAGACTTGGTCACATTGGATTTGATCATTTGACCCAAGTTAGCAGCCATGACCTCATTCGTGGTTTGCCTAAACTCAAAATGGTCAAAGACTTAGCTTTCTCTCCTTGCCGACATGGCAAGATGGTTGCTGCTTCTCATCCTCCAGTCACTATTGTGATGACTGATGCACCAGGACAGCTTTTACATATGGACACTATTGGTCCAGCTAGAGTGCAGTCAGTGGGTGAGAAGTGGTTTGTTCTTGTCATTGTTGATGATTTTTCGAGGTACTCTTGGGTGTTTTTCATGTCCTCGAAGGATGAGATTTTTACCCATTTTAGGGGTTTGGTTCATAGGTTGTCTTTAGAGCTCCCTGGTGCCCTACGAGCTATACGTAGTGACAATAGCACGGAGTTCAAGAACTCCTATTTTGAGAGTTTCTGTGTGGAGTCTGGTTTAGAGCATCAGTTCTCCTCTCCCTACGTCCCTCGGCAAAATGGGATAGTGGAAAGGAAGAACAGTTACCTGGTAGAGATGGCCAGGACGATGCTAGACGAGTATAGTACTCCTAGGAAGTTTTGGGCTGAGGCTATAGCTACTGCTTGCCATGTTTCTAATCGTGTATTCTTGAGAGCACATTTGTACTTCACTTCTTACGAGTTGAGGTATGGGCGGAAGCCCAGTGTTTCTCATTTTCGTGTGTTTGGTTGCAAGTGTTTTAATTTGAAGTCTGGTAACCTGGATAAGTTTGAGTCTTGTTCTTCTGATGGTATCTTTCTGGGTTATTCAACTTCTTCTCGTAGCTATAAGGTCTGGAGTTGCGATGCTCATAGGATCATAGAGACCTATGAAGTGACCTTTGATGAGGCTAGCCCAGGAGCTAGATCTTACATTTCAGGCTCTTCTTCATCCTCCAAGAGCATCTTTGTAGAGGATGAGGATGATAGAGATGATGGTGTTCCTCCTAATCTAGTCCCCTCCACACCTAAGGTGCCTCCTGTTTTCATTTCTGCACCTCACGAAGGCCAGTCCTTGCCTTCTAACTCTCATGCAGCTAGTGGCTCTGCTCCTACCTCTTCTGTGCATGAGGTAGAGGCCACTTCTGCTTCTGGACCTCGTAATATTCAGTGTTCTCATCCACCTAATCAGATCATCGACGATCTGTTTGAGCGAGTCACTTGCTCAAAATCAGGTTTGTCCAGTTTCTGCCTTCACTCTGCCTTTGTTGCCTCGTTTGAGCCAAAGGTTGTGACTCATGCATTATCTGACGAGTCTTGGACTAATGCTATGCGTGAGGAACTTGAAAACTTTGAGAGGAACAAAGTCTGGCAGCTTGTAGAACGTCCATCTGGTCATAATGTCATTGGGACCAAGTGGGTGTTAAAAAATAAGTAGAGTGAGGATGGGGTTGTCATTCGCAACAAGGCTAGGCTAGTTGCACAGGGCTTTTCTCAGGTTGAGAGTCTTGACTTTGAGGAGACCTTTGCCCCTGTAGCTAGACTAGAGGCTATTAGGATCCGCATGCATTCTCTGCATCCTGGGGCTTCAAGCTCTATCAAATTGATGTCAAGAGTGCATTCCTCAATGGCTATTTTGAGGAAGAGGTTTATGTCAAACAACCTCTAGGATTTGAGAACCCCAACTTTTCGAGTCTTGTATACAAGCTTTCCAAAGCTCTGTATGGACTCAAGTAGGCCCCCAGAGCATGGTATGAGAGGCTCAAGTCTTATCTTCTCAGCCATGACTTCAAAATAGGCGTAGTAGACAAGTCTCTGTTCATCATACACCGTGAGTCGCATTTTCTTCTCGTCCATATTTATGTGGTCGATATCATTTTTGGTGGCTCATCTCATTCGCTTGTGTCTCAGTTTTCTGAGGTGATGAGCACAGAGTTTAAGATGAGTATGATGGGCGAGTTGAGCTACTTTCTTAGCTTCTAAATCAAGCAGACTCTGGAGGGTACTTTCTTGCATCAAGGCAAGTATACCCGTGACCTCCTGAGACGCTTCGATATGTCTGATGGGAAGCCGGTGATGACTCCTATAGCCACCACTGCTATCCTCGAGCCTGATGAGGATGGTGAGCCTGCTGATCAAAAGGAGTTTCGGATGATCGGCTCGCTCTTGTACCTACTGCTTCGAGGCCGGACATACATTTCGCTGTGTGATTGTGCGCTCAATTTTAGGCTTCTCCTCGCGCCTCTCACCGCTAAGCGGTCAAGCGCATCTTCAGGAACCTTCGTGCTATCACTAATTATGGTATTTGGTAATCTTCCTCTTCTTTTCTATCTCTTAGAGCCTTTTCCGATGCCGATTTTGCTGGATGTAGGATAGATAGGAAGAGCACTTCTGGCACTTGCTAATTCATTGGAACTTCTCTTGTTTCTTGGTCATCTAGGAAGCAGTTCGGAGTTGCACAGTCCACCGCTGAGGCCGAGTATGTTGCTGCAGCTAGTTGCTGTAGCCAGTTGCTGAGCACGAGTTTGAGATAGAGAGTGTGCCATTTTTCTGTGACAACATTTCTGCTACTTGCATTGCTAAAAACCCAGTGCAACATTCCCGGACCAAGCACATTGATATTAGATATCACTTCCTTAGAGACCATGTGGAGAAGGGAGATATCGCGCTTCAGTTTGTAGGGAGTGACCTCCAGTTTGCCGATATCTTCACCAAGTATTTGTATAGCTCCAAATTTGTTGCTTTGAGGAGTGAGCTTGGAGTCGTGAGCCCTTACGGCTTATCGTGAGGGGGAGTTGGTTTGTATATTATGTATAATATTGTTCCCTTCCAGCTTTCCTTTTTCTTTGTGTTTTCTTCTGGGTGTCTTTGGGCTTGTTTTCCTGAGTTGAGTTCACTCACTTAGACTTCTGGCATGCCTTACATGGACCTCTTATCTTGTGCTTTAGGTTGAGTTCCCTCACAGTCTTATAAGTCTAGCAGGTGTTGGGCCTCCTGGTTAGACAGGGTCTGTGTGCACTTCTTAGTTTGGGATCTAGAGTTAGCTTCCCTTTGTAAGTCACTTGGGAAGATAAGAGCGAGTCTGAGCCGTAGTAAGTCTCTTCTATCTTATCTATGCTCTATAGCCATCCAATTTGGAGTTTCTCGACTTCTTCTCCTCATTCTGTCTTTCTGATTGTTTTTGTGTTCATTTGGGTTTTTCTTATGCCCAATCTTGATAATAACTCAACTTTAACCAGATTTGAGCGTAAATTGATTTACTTGTTGAGGGGGAGCTTGAGAATCTGTTCATGCATTGCATATAGACTGCATTTTATGTTTTATGAGCTTTGTCTATTATGCAATTGAATCAATCTTCATGAAATACATCATGCTATATGTTTTGAAGAAAATTGCTAGCTTCGATATGTCCAAGTCCATTTATCATGCTAAGCTTATTAAAATCTAAAATATTTGAAAGCTTTAAATGAAAACTTGATGAAACATGTTGCTTTTACTTACTAAGTTTCTTCTCTAGGAGTATTTACCATGATTTGTGAAATTTTGGAGTTCTCTAGAGTCCCTATAGCAACTTGGGTGAAACTAGTTTGATCCATACTAGAGTCCTTCAAATCTCTCATATATGCTTAAAATGAAAAACAAGAAAAATTGACTCGGTTTGTGCAAAATTGATCTCAACACTTTATATTCACAAGACTGCTTCCCATTGCACTTGGGATGAACTTAGAATGTATTGTGTATGACCAAGATCATTCTCTTAAGAGTTCCTCTTGAGATGATCGACAACGGCTGTCGACTTTTGTAGTCGGCAATGAATTTATGGGGTAGGCGCTCGATCTCAAACTCGAAGGTCACACAAGACAAGGGTTTGGACAGGTTCAGGCCCTCAGCGATGGAGGTAATACCCTAATCCTGTGTGCTGGGATTATGCAGATCTCTTGGATCTGAGGTTGCTCAAAGCGCAATGTGCTTTGGGCAATATGAGGTGTTCAATGCTCTATGGCTTGATGCCTTGTTGTTGCCCACCCTCCCCCTTATATACTAGGGGTGGTGCGACTTACAGAGTCCAAATCGGTTAGGAGATTCCGATGGGTTACTAGATTCTAGTTGGCTACAGGATAGAGTTTGCATCGTTATCTACCCTATAAACAACTGAGATTACAACCGTATCTTTTATATCCAAATACATATTCAACTGTCTACAAGGTATGCCCCCTTCAGCACGACAACTTGGCCTAGCGCGGGGCACAGCTTTTGGACCTCCTCTTTGGGCCTTTCTTTTCTTCTGGTAACGCCGGGCCAATCATGGAGATACCTGGTTACATATATTCCACAGTAGCCCCCGAGTGCTTCATGATCCGATCGCCATGTTTCCAATTAAATTTCTGCTTTGAATTGCTATCCCTGACTTCTTGTTTGAGCTTCCGACTGGTTCCTTCATTCGGTTGGGAGGCTCCTTCTTACAGCGAGCGAATTATGAAGGAATCGAATATGATCCTTAATTTTTGCCTCGCCTAAGTGTATTCTTCTACCAGGCAGGCTTACCGCGAGCAGCCTCGTGGACCTTTTCTCCCATTTCAAATGTAGATTAGATATTTCTCCCGCCCGAAGTTTTAATCCTCATCGTAGATAATCATCGGACAGTCTTCGAGGTCGTCTTGTTTTTCTGTGCGAGCTTGTTTGCTGAAAAACTCCTTGGCTTCTGAAGCTATATTAACTCCAAATCCCTTCAGCTTCCGATGCTAAATATCTTTGCATTTACTTCAATTTCACCAAATCGGCTATAAAAAGTGGACCAATGCTTCTAGGATATATCCCTTCACTCTTTGCCCTCCATTTTCTTGCTTCAAGCTTTTGCCTTCGTCGTGCCGCGGTGGTACCATCACGCAGCAAGGGTGCACCCCAGGCTCGTCGAGCTCTGGGCGGATTTTGACCGTGCTGTGGACGAGCTGATCGAGGAGAGGGCGGTGGAGCGCGACCGCGTGGCCGTCGACGCCTTCCTCGAAATCTTCCCTGCCCTTTGCAGGGTCAGAGAAGCTCTCGTCGAGGCACTCGGCCGGGTGCGCCACGAGGAGGTGTAGCCCTCCCGCCAATGTAATAGTCTCCTAGGCATAATGCCTAGGAACTTTGTATATAATAAAGTGTTCCTTTAGCCAACGAAGTTCTTGTTCATCTTTCTGTCATGGCTTGAACTCGATTTAGAACGTTCTAGAACTTGCGTGGCTCTTCAATCTGATGAAATCCACGTCCATCTACCGTAGGGCGTAGCTTTTGACGCGGAGCACATCGCTTTAAAATTCGCACAACTCTTCGCCAAGCGGTATAATTCACCTTAGGTCCAACTTGGGACACTTTAGGGTTCGCGCGGTACTTGCCCGAGCGATGTAGACGCCCAACTTTCATCGGATATTGCTCCGATCCATCATGAGATATATCCCATTTGCTTGGCTCGTGGCCGAGTGATACCTATATCCGACTGGTGGGGGATACAACTTAGGCTCAATTTAGAGCGTACCAAACATATATGGCTCTTGGCCGAGTAGTACCCATATCCGACTGCTATTGGATATAGCTTAGACCTGACTTGAGGTATACCAGATTTTTCTTGGCTCATGGCCGATTGATACCCATATCCGACTGGTGTAGGATACAGCTCTGGTCCAACTTGGGACATATCAAGGTTCCATCCGAGTGGTATCCGTACTCGTTTATTACAACGCACAACTTTCCGACCCTCATGGGGCATACCATTGGATTTGTGCCCGTTCAGACTCGACCCATGATATATGATTCCGCCATGCGGTAACCACCTAACGACCCATCGTGGGGCATATCACGAGAAGTTATATTTCCTATCAAAGTTGGAGAATACCCACGTTCCGCTTAACACGGTAAGTGGTAAAATCTTCACATCGTGGGGGCGACGTGTTCTGATGTGACTTGGTCAGACCGCGACAGTCTCTGTAAGTCAGATCATCGGGCCTGCAAGCCAATAGTAAAAAAGGGAAGGCGAGACATTTCGCAATCTTTTTCCCGCCGATTCGACAAAAATCTGATCTTTTCCCACTTTTAAAGGCTAGGCCCTTGCTGAGCTCGCTTCATCCTGAAGGCGAGAGGCCGCTCAGCAGGGACCAAGTCATCAATCGGTTGGAGGAAGCCCCCAGGGAGCTCAAGAGACTTTTGAAGGAATCGGCGACCAATGGTGCTTGCCAGGCTCTGGCGATCACGAGGTCGCTTTACCTCGAGTGGATCTTGAAGTTATCAAGGAGGGTCATGCCTGCAACGTAGATGAGGACCGCGCCGCCAAGCTTTGGGAGGAAGTCAAAGATGCTTCTACTGCTGTAGCAGAGACTTTGGACCTATGAGAATATGTAAAGGCATTTGTTTGATATTATGTTTTTGTCTAAGTGGTTTTGATATCTTTAGACATCGCATCCGACTGGTTCTGACTGGTCCAGCCCCCAGGCTCTGGGGCATGGTTCATGACGCATGTCCCGGTGCCTTGGAATTTATAGGAAAGAAGCACTCAGATGCATAAGATCGAAGTTAATGATATAAAAACAAATTTAAAGGTGAACTTTCATTTATAAATAGAACAATAGAATTACAGAATTCAAGTGAAAAAACGACGTAGCTATTCTATGTTCCAAGTGTTGCCGATAGTTGTGCCATCTTCACGCTTGAGCTTATAAGCCCCAGGGTGTACCACTTTGTCGACAGCGTAAGGGCCTTCCCAGCTTGGGGAGAGCTTGTGCTCGCATTTCTGATTCTTTCTAAGGACCAGATCTCCTTTGGAGAAAGCGCGACTCCTTACATTGCGACCGTGATAACGACGTAAGCCCTAGAGGTACTTAGCCAACTGAATTGTTGCGACGTCTCTGGCTTCCTTCAGTCAATCGAGGTCTTCTAGTCGGCTTTCTTCTGAGGCGACTTCTTCATAGCTCCGAACCTGCGGGGATCCGAATTCTAGTTCGGTGGGGAGAACCGCCTCCGAGCCGTACACCAGGAAGAAAGGTGACTGCCCGGTTGCTCTGCTGGGGGTGGTTCGCAGCCCCCAGAGCACCGAAGGCAATTCTTTGACCCACCGGGTCGCGTATGGTTTGAGACGATCGAAAATCCTTACCTTCAAGCCCTGTAACACCATGCCGTTAGCTCGCTCAACTTGCCCATTGCTTCGGGGGTGCGCTACCGATGCGAAGCAAATCTTTATGCCGAGTTCGCTGCACCAGTCTTGAAATACGCTGCCTCAAAATTTATGTACTCGGTCTGATAGTTGTCCTTGGTACCGAAGGTGACGGGCAAGGAAATCTGTTTGAGTGGAAGCGACGATGCTCCAGGAATCACACCATGGAACGGCTGAGTGACTGGCCTTAGCTCGGAGAGGGGAATGTTCATGTCGTTGAAAGTTTTGGAGAACAAGATGTTGAGTCCACTACCTCCATCGATCAGGACCTTCTTGAGCCTCACGCTGCGAATAACAGGGTCGAGCACTAGAGGAAACTTACTCGGATGTAGAACCCGGTTGGGGTGATCCGGTCGATCGAAGGTGATTGGTACCTTGGACCACCTCATATATTGGGGGGCCGCTGGTTCCACCGCATTGATCTCCCGAGCGGTAAGCTTTTGCTTCCGCTTGGACTCGTATTCGATGGAGCCCCCGTAAATGTTGTTCAACTCGTGCTCGGGCTCATGAAAATCGTCTTCATCAAGAAGATCCCGCGCAAAACGCTTCAGGGTGAAGCAGTCCTTGGCGGCGTGTTTTCCCTTGGGGTGAAAAGGACAGATCGCTTCCATAACAGTGCTATAATCGGGCGCCTCTCTCCTAGTGGTTCGGGGCCAGTTGCGCTCTGTCACTGCGACCACTTCCTCGCCTTTTCGCTTCTTATCTTTGTGCTTGGAAGATTCGGCCTTGTCGCCCTTGCTCTTCTGTTGTGGTCGATCTTCCTGACGTTCGGCCAGGGCATCTGAGGCCGTGGTATAGCGATCGGCCAACGCAAACATCTCCTTTACAGAGGCTGGGGGTTTCCTGGACATTTTCTTAATTAGGTCAGGATCACTTACCCCTTTCTGGAAGGCTGCCACCACCACTGCGTCAGATACGTCCCTGATGGTGTTCTTCTTCTTCATGAAACGCCGGATGAAGTCCCTTAGCGTCTCGTCCTTCTTCTGGTGCAGCTGATACAGGTCCCACAGAGTGCCGGGCCTTTCGTAGGTTCCCTGGAAGTTAGCGATGAATTGCTCGCAAAGATCGCTCCAGGAGTCCACTGAATTCGCGGGTAGTCCTGTGAGCCACGCTTGAGTCGAGGGGGTGAGATTGACTGGTAGATACTTTGCCATTACAGTCTGGTTGCCCCCGGCTGCCTTAACTGCTAGGCCATAGACCTGCAGCCAAGCTTCCGGATCTCGCTCCCCGTCAAACTTTACGATGCCCTTCGGGTTGAACCTTTCGGGCCATACCACTCGGCGTAGCCGAGGGGTGAACGCCCGGATCCCGTCGATAGATCTTTCATCATGATGAGGGGAAGTCCGGCGCGGCGAGCCTCTGGCTCGGCGATGGTCGTCAACACGTCGGGGCAGAATATGGCGCGGTGTGTCCATGACTCGGCTTTCGTCGTTATTCTGATCCCGGCGATTGTGGAATAGAAGAACCAGGGTGTCCTCGGTACAGGCCCAAGAGGGAGGCCCAGAAGATATTTCCCACGTCAGGCCTCATTACCGTACGGGAAGGGATATACCCTAAAGGAAGTTGAACTTATGTTTAGATATGCTAGATATGGTTGTAATCCGAGTCGTTAGAAGGATAGATAAATTTGTAAACTCTGTCCTATAACCGACTAGAATCTTGTAACCAATCGGAATCTCTTAACCGATTAGGATTCTATAAGTCGCCCCACCCCCCACTATATAAGGGATAGGGCGGGCAGCGACATAGGCATCGAATCATCGAATAATCCAAGCTTAAGAGCGCCACAATCGCCCAGAGCACCTAGCGCTTGAGCAACTTCTGACCCAAAAGATCCATATAATCCCAGCACACAGGATTAGGGTATTACCTCCATCGCTGAGGGCCTGAACCTGTATAATCCCTTGTCTTGTGTGACCTTTGAGTTTGAGATCGAGCGCCTACCCCATGATTTCATTGCTGACTACAAAAGTCGACAGTTGGTGCGCCAGGTAGGGGAAGCACTTCAATCTTTTTCTACAGGCTCGATGGCATCGACCGGTGGATTCATCGCCACCTTCATCTCCGGCCAGGCTTTCCGCTTCGGAAGCCTGGACTTCGTCGCAATGCGCGTGAAGAACTTGTCTATCTGGTCCAATGCCAGATCCAATCTGGCAAGGACCAGGACAAACCACCTCAGGTATACCACTCTGACTTATCTAGAAAATCAGTCGGCGCAATGAGGAACGGTTGCGACTTTCGTGGCATCTTCTCAATCGAAGGACAGAAGACTGATCTCCATCAAGAAGATCGAGACGCTGCGGAAGAAGATCGATGGCGTAAGGGTACGGAGGTACAAACGCGGTCCCTTCGATCGCTTGGTCGCAATGTCCGTGAAGACATCCTGCAATCTAAGTTGGTAGACCAGTCTATTTTTCGCACGCCGTTGCAAAACGTCACCGCTTCTAAGACGCTCCTTGACACGCTGGACCCGATGATTGCATCGGACAGCCCGGCAGCCCCGATTGTGGCCCATATCAAGGCCATGGTGACGGCGGCAGCGATCCAGCAAAACAAAGAAAAGCCAGCAGATGAAGCACACTCGCGCTCCCACGCGGCTACTCGTGTCGCCAGCAGTCGGACCGCAACCAGTCGGAGCATCAGCAGTCGGCGCCTCACGCCACCAACTGGGGATGCTTGCCGGATTCTCAGCCGCGACCTCGACCAAGACATCACGGCCAGGCGACAAGAGCGTGACGAGGAAGAAAGATGTGGACGTCGCGACGACTACGAGCGTTTCGGCACCGGCTACGGACGACGGAACAACCAAAGGTATGATAACTGTGACGATCGCATAGATCACCATCACCGGGGCTGGAGCGACGACGAACGCCGAGTCATTGACTTGCTGCGCTGTACCCCACCCCGTCGCGTTGATGACCATCGCCGAGCCAGAGGATCGTCATGCCGGAGTCCCCCTCATCAAGACGAGAGATCAATCGACGGGATCCGAGCGTTCACTCCCCGGCTGCGCCGAGTGATATGGCTCGAAGGATTCAACCCCAAGGGCATCGTAAAGTTCGACGGAGAGCGAGACCCGGAAGCTTGGCTGCAGGTTTACACCCTGGCAGTTAAAGCCGCCGGGGGAAACCAGACTGTCATGGCAAACTATTTGCCGGTCAACCTCAGCCCCTCGACTCAAGCATGGCTCACGGGCCTCCCCGCCAACTCGGTGGACTCCTGGAGCGATCTCTGCGAGCAATTCATCACCAACTTCCAGGGAACCTATGAGAGACCTGGCACTCCATAGGACCTGTACCAGCTGCATCAGAAGAAGGACGAGACGCTGAGACACTTCATCCGGTGTTTCATGCAGAAGAAGAACACCGTCAGGGACGTATTCGAGGTGGTGGCGGCCTTCCAGAAGGGGGTAGGTGATCCTGACCTAATTAAGAAAATGTCCAGGAAGCCCCCGACCTCCGTGAAAGAAATGTTCGCGTTGGCCGATCGCTACGCCATGGCCTCAGATGCTCTGGCCGAATGTCAAGAAGATCGTCCACCACAGAAGAACAATGGCGATAAGCCCGAGTCCTCCAACCATAAGGATAGGAAGTGGAAGGGCGAGGAGCTAGTCGCGGTAGCCGAGCACAACCGGCCCCGAGCCGTTCGGAGGGAGGCGCCCGACTACTGCACCATCATGGAAGCGATCTGTCCTTTCCACCCTAAGGGAAAGCACGCCGCCAAGGACTACTTCACTTTGAAGCGTTTTCTGCGCGAAAGTCATCGGCAACCGGCTCCAGCCAAGGGTGAAGCTGCTCCAGCGAAGAAGAAGGACCTCCCGGACGAAGAAGATTTCTAGGAGCCCGAGCAGGAGCTGAACTACATCTACGGGGGCGCAACTGGATACGAGTCCAAGCGGAAGCAAAAACTTACCACTCAGGAAATCAACGCAGTGGAACCAGCAACCCCTCAGTATCCAAAATGGTCCGAGGTCCCGATCACCTTTGATCGTAGGGATCATCCCAACCGGGTCCCACATCCAGGTAAGTTTCCTTTAGTGCTTGACCCTGTTGTGCGCAGCGTGAAGCTCAAGAGGGTTCTGATCGATGGCGGAAGCGGTCTCAACATCCTATTCACGAGAACTTTCAACGACATGGGCATTCCCCGCTCCGAGATAAGGCTGAGCGCTAAACCGTTTCATGGAGTGATCCCCGGGGCGTCCTCGTTACCACTCGGGCAGATCTCTTTACCCGTTACTTTCGGCACCAAGGATAATTTTCGGACCGAATATATCAATTTTGAGGTAGCCAATTTCAAGACGGCGTACCACGCTATCTTGGGAAGGCCTAGCCTAGCCAGATTCATGGCTGTGCCACACTACACTTATCTGTTGATGAAAATACCAAGACCTAGAGGCATCATCACGGTCTGTGGAGACATCAAGCAATCCTCGCAGTGCGACCGAGAAAATCATGAACTCGCCGAGTTGCAGGAAGTGTGCACCAAGGCGAAGAATATCCAGACTGAGGCTGCCACCTTGCAAGACGAAGGAGACGTTCCAGCAAAGAAGCAGGCCACCTCAGGAATCAAGCTTGGCGAAGGAACTAAAGAAATCATTCTTGACCCGTCTGACACGTCTAAAATGACTTTGATCCGGACAGGGCTCGAGGACAAATAGGAAAGCGCGCTCGTCACCTTCCTCCAAGCCAACAAGGACATCTTCGCCTGAAAACCATCTGATATGCCAGGCGTACCAAGGGAGGTGATCGAGCACTCTCTCCACATCGACGAGAAGGCGAAACCGATCAAGCAAAGGCTTCGACGGTTCGCTCTAGATCGCCGGAACGCCATCAAGCAGGAGATCACCAAGCTTTTAGCTGCAGGTTTTATCAAAGAGGTGTATCACCCTGATTGGTTAGTAAATCCTGTATTAGTAAAAAAGAAAATAAAACTTGGCGCATGTGCGTTGATTATACTGATCTCAACAAGGCATGCCCAAAGGATCCCTTTGGGCTGCCCCGAATCGATCAGGTGGTCGACTCGACCGCCGGTTGCAAAATTTTGAGCTTTCTTGATGCATATTCAGGCTACCATCAGATTCGCCTAAAGGCGGAAGATCATATCAAGACCTCATTCATCACGCCTTTCGGAGCCTACTGCTACACCACGATGGCATTCGAGCTGAAAAATGCAGGCGCGACTTATCAACGCGCTATACAGCGGTGTTTTCACGCCCAGCTCGGGTGCAACATGGAGGCATACGTAGACGATGTCGTGGTGAAAACTCGGGAAAGGAAGGATCATATCACCAACCTAACCGAGACATTCGAGAGTCTGAGGGCTTTCAGCATGAAATTAAATCCTGAGAAGTGTGTTTTCGGAGTATCTTCGGGAAAACTGCTTGGGTTTATCGTATCTCAACGAGGCATCGAAGCCAATCCGGAGAAAGTCAAGGCCATATCAAATATGTAATTGCCGACTTGCCAAAAGGATGTCCAGAAGCTCACAGGGTGCATGGCCGCGCTAAACTGATTTGTCTCCCGACTGGGTATGCGAGGTATGCCTTTCTTCAAACTCCTTAAGAAGCAGGACAAGTTCCAGCGGACACCGGAGGCACAACAAGCATTTGAAGATCTAAAGATTTTCTTAACAACACCACCGGTATTGGTCTCGCCTATGACGGAAGAGCCTCTATTGGTTTATATCGCGGCGACGACTCATGTAGTCAGCGCCACAATCGTCGTAGAAAGAGAGGAGCCGGCTCACATACACAAGATTCAATACCCAGTTTACTTTGTTAGCGAGGTCCTGAGTGAATCCAAGGTACGATATCCACAAGTGCAGAAATTATTATATGCCGTACTCCTTACATCTCGCAAGCTTAAGCATTATTTCCAAGAGTATGCCATTTCGGTGGTCACCTCCTTTCCGATTGGAGATATACTCCACAACCAAGAGGCAACTGGGAGATTTGCCAAATGGGCAGTCGAGCTCGGGGCTCTCAACATCCTATTCAATCCCCGCACTGCCATTAAGTCGACTTCACGGTCGAGTGGACAGAACTCTAGAATCCGGCGATTACCAAGGAACTCGAGTATTGGACGATGTACTTCGACGGTTCCCTCATGCTCAGCGGCGTGGGGGCTGGTATAGTGCTCATATCGCCAAGCGGGGAAAGGCTGAGGTATGTCCTCCAAATATTGTTTCCCGCATCCAACAACACCGCCGAGTATGAGGCACTCATTCACGGACTCCGTATTGCCATATCCCTCGGTATCCGACGACTGGCGGTTCGCGGAGACTCATTGCTCGTGGTCAATCAAGTACAAAAGGAATGGTCATGTATCGAAGACAACATTGCGGCCTACTGCCAAGAGGTACGCAAGCTAGTAGGCAACTTTGACGGCCTGGAGCTCGTTCATGTGCTCTGGCGAGACAACGAAGGAGCCGACGAGCTGGCGAAGATGGGATCCTGCCGGTCCAAAGTGCTTGTGGGAATATTCGTAGAAGAAATCCATAAACCCACAATTAGTACTCGGCCAAAAGCGGATGCTCCAGCAGAGAAAAGCGAAGAAGAGGTCATGGTCATTTCTCCAGATTGGACAGCTCCATACTTGGATTACCTGATGGAAGACAAATTACCCGAAGACCGTGTATAGGCCGAGAGGATAATGCGTCGAAGCAAGTGTTACGTAGTAATCAGAAAAGAGCTCTACCGGAAAAGCTCCTCTGGCGTGCTGCGACGGTGCATATCAGAACAAGAAGGGAGAAATCTACTCAAAGAAATCCACTCGGGAATTTGCGGAAATCACGCGACGTCATCAACCCTGGTCGGTAAAGCTCATTGCCAGGGATTTTTCTGGCCGACTGCTATCACAGATGCGAGGACGTTGTTCGAACATGAGAAGGATGTCAGTTCTTCGCACGATAAATGAACAAGCCGGTGCAGGAATTACAAACCATCCCGATTACATTGCCGTTTGCGGTCTGGGGGCTCAGTGGGACCCTTGAAGAAGGCTCAGGGAAGCTATACTCATCTCTTCGTGGCAGTCGACAAATTCACCAAATGGATTGAGGCCAAGCCAGTCGCTACCATCACGGCGGCAAAAGCCAAAGAGTTCTTTCACGAGATCGTGGTTAGATTTGGCGTACCCAACCGAATTATCATGGATAATGGCACTCAGTTCAGAGGCGGAATATTTCAAGACTGGTGCAAGGAGCTCGGCATAAACATTTGCTTCGCGTCAGTAGCACACCCTCGAAGCAATGGCCAGGTTGAGCGAGCCAACGACATGGTGCTACAGGGCATGAAGGCGAGGATTTTCGATCGGCTCCAACCATATGCCACTCGTTGGGTCAAAGAATTGCCTTCGGTGCTCTGGGGACCGTGAACCACCCTGAAAGAACAGGGGATGTTGTCTAGAGGGGGGTGAATAGGTGAATTAAAAAATTTGCAGCAAAATAAAATCTCCCGAGGGTCTAAGTCCGGAGTATCCGGGACTTTTATCTGGATACTCCGATATGTCTGGACTATCCGGGTTCAGGAGTCCGGATACTCCGGATTGAAGACCTCAAAATGAGATTTTAAATCCCTGCAATTTTTCAACAACCTAATTGAATACAAAAGATCTAAATACTATCAGGTACCTGGTGATGTTGTAGATCTAGAGCCAAACACAACAATAGAGTAGATCGGGGCTCCCAAAGTCAAAGACTACAAACCCTAGCAAAAACAAATGAAGAAAACGAAGACAATAAGTTTTACCCGAAGTTCGGATCCTTTAGGGGATCCTACGTCTCCGTTGAGGCGGCTCGGTCACACTTGAGCCGGGGTCTCTTTCAACCCTCTTCCTCCCGGTGTTGCACAAATGCACTCGCCGGTCTTCACTCCTTTGATTCCTTCCCTTACGGAGGCGGAACCGGCCTTCACAAACTTCCCATGGCCAACCACACAAAACTACGGTGGCTCGTAGGCGACCTCCTAGCCGACTAGGAGTCCTCAACCTCCAAGAGTAACAAATGCTCACGAAGAACAAGCTTGGAGATGAAATCAAGTGCTCAATCAACTCAAGTCTCACTCAACCAAGCACCTCACTTCTCAAACTCTTCCCAACCCTTCTCACCAAGGGGATCACTTAGATCTAAGGGTAAAGAGGTGTTTTGGGGGGCTCAAGAACAAGAGAATAGCTCCTCACATCAGTGGGATAACGGCCTCTTTGAAGTGAGGAAGAAGGGGGCTTTAAATAGAGGTCCCAAAAACTAGCCGTTCGAGACAGCTGTGCACAACCCGGAGACTCCGGACAAAAACCCCGGATACTCCGAGTTGGAGAGGATTAGATCTTTACCAAAAGAGCTAACCCGGAGACTCCGGACAAAAAACCCCGGACACTCCAGACTAATTCAACCCGGAGTGTCCGGACTTAACACCGGATACTCCGGATTGTCCGAATAGCACTGAGCAGCCCGACGAAAACGAGCATAACTTTCGACTCCGGACTCCGATTTCAGTGATTTTGGACTCTACCGAAAGCTGAGAACGAGGGCTACACATCTAACAAGGTCTCACTACACAAATCTCAAAGGATAAATACAGATTTCATAAAGAATCTATGGGAGACCTACAACTCTCAATTTCCGGCACCACCAACACCACTCTCTTTCTAAGTTTCACAAGGATGGATCACTTGAGCACTTGACACATCTAAAAGTCATTCGACATCACATCCCTCTTAATAGTACGGCAATCCTTAGACTCAAATAAAATCAAAGATAATATAAGTCTAGAAATAGTCACTTGCCGTCTTCTTTCGTAATGTCGATGCATGAAGACTTTCACCATATAATTGATGACAACTTCGCCTTGTGCAACTCGACTCGATTCACCTCATGAGACTCTCGTCCTATCAACCTTGACTTGATCATCCTCTCTGACGATCTCCACGCCAAGTCGATCTTGACTTAGTCCTCAACTCTTGGTGACACCGCCGTCTTGTTGACCTCGGCTTAACGATCATCCTCCAAGATACATTGGTCATCACACACATACGGGACCTAAGTCTTTGCAATCCACTTATGATAGACATTAGTCCCAAAAGCTCAATAGATATAAACAAGTTGATATCTGTGAACAATTGATCACAACATAAATGGAAACACTTGACATAAGAAATGTTCTCTACTAAGTACATCATGATGAATATGTAATTGATCTATATGCACTAGAGAGATAATTGCCAATATGATGAATCAATTAAATCATGGCAAGGATCACAGTCTTTACTTAAATGAAGCACATGATAGAATATACACGAATTGTACATGTGCAAATAATATTTGGAATAAGAGTAAATATGTGATCCAACACTAGATTAAACTTCACTATGAGAATTGCATGAGAAGATATACAACTAAAACATGCATGCACCAAGTCAATCTATAGCAATATGAAGTTTAACTCTAGTTAATACATGCATACTAAAAAACAAAGCACATAATGAACTCAAATGAATATATATGCACAAATAAATATGACATGAACCAATGTTCATATATATATAATCAACATGCTACTTGGAGTTCACTATGCATTTGCACAAAAGGAATGCAATAACAAATATAGAAGATATACCACAATTGCATACCTTATCTTTGCTTAACTATCCCACTTGATTTTCCTCTAAAAGATGAGACTAATACTCAACTAGGCAATAACATGTTAGTCTCATAGCAATATAATCATATTAGAGGTTTGTCATTTGTTAAGCACTAAGTTAAGCATTTACTTAATTACATAGATTGTCATTATGTGCGTTTGTCATTAATCACCAAAATAACATAAGTGACTAGATGCACTTTCAATCTCCCCCTTTTTGGTGATTTATGACAAACCTATTATCAATTGCACCAAATGACAATATTAAGATATTTTAGCTTTAAAACAAGAATGAAGAAACAATAAGAGATCATACTTACAAATTATCCCTTGTTGTCAATCGTTTAGGGGACAATTGATAAATCCATAAATTCTCCCCCTTTTGTCATTAATCCCAAAAAGGTGCTTAAAAGATTCGTATTGTTTATTCAATAAAATCTGTTCTCCCCTTTGGTTGCACACTCAATAAAAAGATTAGAGAGAAATAAAAAAATAAAAATAAGGAGCTAGTAATAGGACAATAATATTAAGCTCCCCCTAAATCTAGGCAATATATGATACCAATTATTTCCAAGAATTAGGTAATAGATTTTTCTAATTATACCAATTTAAAGTAGTCATGATTAACAGGATATAAGTGATGCTTAAACATGACACACAAATATGATTTCACATGGAGAAGATTTATTCTTTAAACATCAAGATCATATAGCAAATTTATATAATTTAAGCACATGCTCATGATCAAATTAAATTCTAACAATCAAGATCATATAAAGAAGATTACACAAGAAGGAATTGCTTATATGATCACAAGATGTATACAAGATCATGAATCAAAATTGTATAAGTAAGATGCACTTTCATGATCAAGAATTTCATAAACTTATCAAGGGTATACCTCTTTGCAATGTGTCACCCATATGTACCTTTTAATTCTTGATAATGCCAAATGCAAGTTAGATGACACTTCAAAACAATTTAGGATTAGAGGATACCTCTCGAAAGATACCAACTAATGATACCAATTGAAAGATACAACACCATTTAGAATGACACAATTTAGCATAATGGTGTGCAAAGACATTATTGAATATGGTCAAAAAATAAACACGACCCTTTGTCGATTCTTGTCCACCGTATGTTCGAATCGGTCATGATCACCGCGCCCGGCCTTAGATCCCTTGGACTATGGAGCTTCTCTCCATTTCCTTCATCCCACCGTCGAAGATGACCCCTTTTCCAATACCTTAAACATCAATAGACAAGCACACGATTTCCGGGAACAAATATCTTTTAATTTGACCCAAGTTAGTTTGATAATGTCTAAGTACAACATGCACGATGTAGATGATATACAAGACAATACTCTTTGCATGCAATTTTTTTTAAAAAAAATTCAAGATATCAATTAAAGATTTTATTACACTACTTTACAATGAAAATATTTGAAACTCATTCAAATTTAATCTTGACATCCACTTGTAAGAGAGACAATGGGTAAAACACATTCAAACTCACTCTTGAGCTTACAAGGGAAATTTTATCTTTTCCATAATAAACTCCGAGTTATGCAAGAGAGGAAACATTTTGAGGCTAAGATACAATTAAATCCAATTTTCAAAAGAACTTAGCCAAAAGATGCACTTTCATTGGAATGAAAACTTAAATAGATATGCTCCACTTTAAAGCTCGGAGTAATGAATAAGTTCACTTAGTTTTCATCTTGAAAGGCTTGCCAAGATTCCAATTTAAAACTCTCAAAGTCTCAACAGACGCAAATAGCAGCACAAAATCGATTATAGCTTTTAAACCATTGCTCAAATGCAAACATCATCAACGCGGAAAAGATCCGTCTCAAAATTCTCTTCGAGGGCTATGAAGACCGAACATTCATTTGAGCAAAGGAAAAACCCCGAAAACTTGAAAATAGTGAATGTTGAATCGAAGGTTTCAGGAAACGAAATCTTATCTTCAATTAACTACTAGGATGAAAACTTGAGTAATTGAGCTCCCAAATAATATTAAATGGATCATGGAGCTATACCCAAGCTCAACTCAGATTTCATCCAAAGGAATATTCAAATCATCACAAAGATATGCAGGATTTCAAAAGTGCCAAGTGCTGACAAAATTCACTTTTAACATTCCATTTAAGCTTTTTGACAGGGTTGAAAGAAGGTTCAAACAAGGTTCATAAATTCTAAAAAAAATTAGACAATGAAGTACAACTACAGAGGATCAAAACATGTCATAAGACTCTCCTCTGATTACGAACCCATTTGGAGATACAAAAATCACAAATCAGCCCCACAATCAGCCTAAACCTGAAATTTCATCAAACTGAATATTTTGAATTTGGGTCAAATCTTGATCAAATGAAGTCCAATAGCCATGAGATTTTTCATAAATGTTCCATGGACATCCAAGAGACTTATCTAAAAAGAATTTCTCAAATATCACCCTCCAATAAAAAATTAGATCAAAATGGGCATTGGAGGTTTGATTTTGACACTAAGTCAAAAGAAGTCAACATTCTTGAAAATGAGTTCAAATAAATTTGAAAATTTTCAGATATGAACTCCATATTCAAGAGATGGTTTTCCAACAAAAATTTTCAATAAATCAATTTTACTTTGAGAAATGTGGTGAAATTTGCATTTGAAACACATAAAGGATAAAAATCTTCATCAATTCCTCAAAAGGGCAACCAAATGAGTTTTGAATGGAAATGTGCACTTATGTGGCTTCATATGAGTTAGAGAGATGTTTATAAGCCTATTTGCATAATCAAATCCATTCAAATCGTAAAATCCAACTTAATGCGAGAGTATGTCAAATAAGATCAAAAGAGAGAAAATGCCATAATTATTTCAAATTAAGTTCAAATTATTTGAAATTGTGTAGAAACATTCTTTAGACTCCCAAGAAACTTTTCCAAAAATAATTTTCCAAAAAGGAGTCTCCAATCAAAAGATATGCCAAAATTTTCTTTGTAGGCATGATTTTTACTCAAAGAGAAGAAAAGTCAAAACTTTTTCAAATTGAGTCCAAATAGTTTGAAAATTTCCAGAAATAAACATTGGACTATTTATAAGGTTTCCCAAAAATAATTTCATTAAAAGGAATTTTCGTTCAAAAGATATGGCAAAATGCGCTTTGTAGGTTTGAAAAGAAATTAAATTTTCACCAAATGCTCAAAATGCATTCCGGATTGAAATTTATGGAGATTTGAACTTTCATAGCTTTTTATGAGTTAGAAATACTATTTAAATCCAATATATACAAATAAATCCAATTCAAATAGCGAAATCCACAAAATGCAACAACAGGTCATTTTGGGTCAAATGGATGATTTTGGCCAAATTCAAATGGCTATAACTTTTGAACGGTTGGTCGTTTGGAAAAACTCTGAACTAAAGAAATGCTTAAAATGACCAATCCTATGAGTTTTGTATTTACCACTTTTTCAAAAACTCAATAGATTTTAACTTATAAAAATATTTCATTTAATTCAAAAACAAGATCATATAAGATCCATTTGAGGCCAAATTTGCTATTTTGTTTCTAAAATAGGAATTTTTACTCTGGAAGCATTGTAAAATATTTGAAATACATATTTGAGAACTTTTATAAAGATTTTCACAAATATTGACCTTTTAAACAATATTTTTGACTTTTGACCAAAAGGGCTCATATGAGGGATATGCATGCATATGCTTTCAACATTAATCCAAAAAGTATCAAATGAAGCAAATGAGAAGATATTTGATTGGAAATGATATGTATGAGTTTTAAAATACCATTTTGAACAAGATATTGTTAAGAATCCGGTCCAAGGGGAGAAACTCACTAAGTGCAATAATATGACCATTATGGGTCAAATAACTTTTGCTAGGTTGGTATTTTGAAAATCTTTTGAACACAAGAATTGTTAAGAATGACCAACTCTAGGTTTTTCATTTTGGAATTACTTTCAAAATCATTTTACATATAATTCTATGAAAATTATATGTTTAAATCCAAAACAGGATACTAGTAACTAGATTTTGATCATGAAACTCATTTTCTTTTCAAAATAGATTTTGTGAAGCCAAAACCTTTGAAAAATGTTTCAAATACATTTGTATACATTTTGCAATTAGTTTTTCACAAGGATACTAATAGTATAAAATTTTTGACTTTTGGCTAAATGGCTTGATTTTGAAAATATATATTAGCACTTATATAAATATGAGCACATGTAGGGATGTAATATACATGGATATGAATTAACACTCCCCCTTAATGTGCCACTATCCCAAACTTACTCAAGATTGCAATCAAAACAACTAATAAGCATGAGCAAGCATATAACAAGCAATCTAAATTGATTTTCATGACCTTCACAAGGCTATAAGCTAAATAGTAATCAAGCAATATAACCTTCACAAGGCTATAAGCTAAATAGTAATCAAATTAAATACTTGTTACCCGAGATGACATTGGCTCAAGATTGAAGTGATCATCCTCATGCTTGGCTCCATTTTGCAAATGAATAAGTCATCTTCCCTTTTGAAGAAGCCAAACGTCCAATCCATCTCATATTGCCTAAAAATCTTTTAGGCGGTTTTTTGGTACCCAATCATTGTTGGGTCCAACAATGTTAGTCACAATAGATTTTGGAACCCAAATGGACCTAATTTGGATATTATTGAATTGACTAACATAATTAGAAATAGGTTTGCAATAATTATTCCTCCTAGGCAAATAATTGGCATTTTTATGAAAAGGCTTAGGAGGGCAATGATATTTTGCAAAACCATTTCTAGTTTGATCTCTTCTAAGCGTATGATAATTGAAATTATGCATTGGCTTAGAGGATCTAGTATATCTAGCAAATGCTTTGCTATCGTTATTTCTCCTAAGCAATTTATTTGAATTGCTTTGTGTGGGCTTAGGAGTCCTAACAAATTTAGCAAATCCATTTCTAGATTCACTCTTCCTATGCAAATGAGCATTATCATTTTGAGCAGGCATATAGGACTTAACAAGCTTGGCAAATACATTACCATTCTTGTCCTTCCTAAGCAAATAATCATTAAAATGATGAGTAGGCTTAGGGGTTATACCTTTGGGACAATCCTTACCGATGTGCCCCTTTTCCCGACAATTGTAGCAAGTAGGCTTTGAGCGTCTCTTCTTCTTCTTGACTTGCTCTTTGCCGGTTTGCCCCATTGTTGATGGTTGTGGCTTGATCTCCACTTTATTAGGGTACACGGAGGCGAGGTGTCCCTTCTTATTGCAAGCAAAGCACCTGATGATCTTCGAATGTCTTTCGTTGTGCCTTGTCTTGCTAGTCTCCCTCTTGGAGATGTAGCCGAGTCCTCGCTTATATTGAGGCGCCCTTGGCTTGCTCAAGATTTCGTCGAGGATGGCTTTTCCCTTTACGCACTTCCTCAAGTCATTTTCTAATCTAATAACTTTGGCCTTCAGCTCATTGTTTTCCTCTACAAGATTAGTCTCAACATGCATAGAGGAAGTGGAAACATTTGAATTTGAGCAACAAGGTAAATCATTGCAAGAGGTGGATATGTCAAATTTTGATGAAATATTAGGATTAACATTTAAGAAAGACATTTCATCAATTAAATCACATGAGATTCCTATGTCCACCTTAGGCTTATGAATTTCTTTGAGAAGGAGGGATTCATGATTTTCTTGAAGCATATTATAATCATTTTGGAGTGATTCATGTTCAAGCTTCAAAATTTTATATTTCTTTTTCTCCTTTCCAAGACATTTATTGAGCTCCTCTAGCAAATTCATAAGTTCATTATAAGTGAGCTCATCATCATCATCCTCACTTACCTCATTCTTACCTTTCGCCATGAAGCAACGGATTTGTAATGGAAGAGCATCTTCATCGTCACTTGAGGTGGAGGTTGAGGTTGATGGAGATATCGGTTCTTCTTCATTTGAGATGGAGCTTGAGGTTTCATCTCCCGACATTTCTTCCTTAATGCAATCCTCAATGGAAGTGGATGATTCAAATAGTTCTTGAAGCTTTATCTACATTTCATGAGCGCTCTTGAGATTGCATATTCTATGAAAAATTTCATCTGTCACAACACAAAATAAAACATTAGTAGCTTAAGCATCGAGATGTAGGCATTTCCTCTCTCCTTCAGTTGGATTAACTTCATTCAATGGAGAGGAAAATCCGACATCTACGATCCACCATATTTGGGGGTTCATGAATTTAAAATGAGAAGTCATAATTAATTTTCATAAAGCATAATTTGTTCCATCTAGCACAAGTGGATCGTGTGAGTGCTCTAATCCTCTAGTCGACATCCTTTACTCTCTTGACGGTTAAGTCTAATAAAATGAGAGACCAGGCTCTGATACCAAATGAAAGAACAGGGGATGTCGCCTAGAGGCACTACAAGAA
Organism: Otatea glauca; assembly: GCA_036346275.1. Lineage (NCBI taxonomy): Eukaryota > Viridiplantae > Streptophyta > Magnoliopsida > Poales > Poaceae > Otatea > Otatea glauca. The sequence goes on from CM070718.1 coordinate 45,150,245, forward strand.
TCAGGGAAAAATTCGTGGGCCAAAAACCCACGAATTTAAGCTAAAACCCACGAATTTAACTTAGTTTACGAATTTAACTCGACGAAATTAGTTAATTAAATTCGTGGGTACCCACGAATTTAAGTTAAATTCGTTGGTTTCTACTAAGCCCACGAATTTAATTGGGTTTTCGAGTTAAATTCGTGGGTTTAATAAACCACAATTTATCAGATTAAATTCGTGGTTTATTAAACCCACGAATTTATCGATAAATTCGTTGGTTTATTAAACCCACGAATTTAATCGATAAATTCGTGGGTTTTTAGCTCATTTATTTAATTAAATTCGTGGGTTTAATAAACCCACAATTTATCAGATTAAATTCGTGGGTTTATTAAACCCACGAATTTAAGCATCATTTTACAAAAAAATATATATTATCCAAATGTATGTATTTATATATATATATATGTATCGCACTCAATACATATATGTATATATATCCAAATGTATGTATTTTTATATATATATGTATCGCACTCAATACATATAACAACTAAAGAAGAAAAGAAAAGGCAAAAGAGAAATGAAACTAAAATTGCTAAGCGAAGAATAAATAAGATCATCTATTTTGTTCAAATCGATCCAAAAACTGTAACACAAAAGACAAACTCCACAATGAAGTTGAAGCGAACGAATAATTAACAAACGAGACACCAAACCTATTACCAGTACTAAAATACTGAAACCAACCTTTTAACTCTTCAAAACCGGCTTAAAACTAAGTCTTCGAAATGTGCAAAATTTCGGCATGACCTCTCTTGTAAATAGGACATCCACTCAGCAGACAAAAAAACATTGCAGTTATAATATATATCAATCTCTCAAACCAGAAGGAGACATTCTAGCAGATCCTTAGATAATCCAATCACACATCCAACAGCAATTTGTAAACTATGCAATGACGTACAACACATTACAACCACAATAGATACAATCCACAGTCCATTAAAATAAGTCCATCACAATAAGTCGATCACAACGTATCCATCACAACAAGTTATAAAGTACAACAGTTATACACCAATCGAGCTCACAATGGAATTCATGCCTCGGGGTTGTTGGAGTTGTGGCGCTACCACCACCGTCGGTATTTGTTGAAGATGTCTTCTATGATGTAAATCGTTAGAGCGTCCGAGGGCGTGACCTAGAAACCCGCAAGTTCAAGATTAACTTAGGTTGTGCTACAAGTAACATTATCTTTGATTCACATGAATGTCAATATGAGAATATCAATAGTAATATTCAACCAAGACACAATATGAGAATATCAATATGACAGGTCAAGCTAAACAAGAATAAATACTATATATAAGAACTACACGTACGAGCTAGTCAAGATATGCTGCAATAATCATATGAACATCAATCTCATATTCAATGAAGTATCAAAGTAATACTCTCTAGTATTAACATAAGGCCAAGATTACAACTAAAATTATTTAATTCAACTTCCAAAGACCCCAATTGCATCACTGAGTATTCAAAAGATAACAAACAGTGAAAATAGTTTAAAGAAGCAATAAGAGTTTTGGTAGTCATTTTAAGAGTTCAATATACAAAGTACAAATATAAAGCATTCTACAAGGATAAACAATCAGATTGTACATGGGCAAACAACATTCTACAAGGATGCCATATAAAGCATTTAAAACATAAGTTCACAATTGAACAAGTTGTCTTAAGATAACTTTTCAATTCCAAGAAATCGACACAATATAAGGTTGAAATCAAAAGTTATTTGAGAAAGAAAAATCAAATAGCACGTAATGGGTTCATAATTTGGTAAACCATCACTTATCTCTGAGAACACAAAGAATGAACTTTCATAAGCACACAAGTTAACCTTTCCAAGTATGAACATTGAGATGATTTGTGCAAGGTTTAAGAAAGAGTTGCCTAAATATCCTAAAATCGACTCAGTTGTGCATTTCAACAAAAATTATCACTTTTGCAACAGATTACTAAGATTGATATATACTAAAAGAATGAACTAGATTTCCTACGGAAGTATATGTCCATCCGCTGCACACGTAATCTCATATTCAATGAAGCATATGTAATCTCATATTCAAAGAATGAACTAAAGTTCCTACGGAAGCATATGTTCCTAAATTTGAGCAAGAGAAAGGAAGGGATGGGGCAGGTAGCTCACTAAGTCATCAAACTCCACAACAAAGTTCAAGCTAACGAAAAATTAACAAACGAGACACCAAACCTACTACCTCTACTAAAAGACCGAAACCAACCTTTCAACTCTTTAAAACCGGCTTAAAACTAAGTCATTGAAATGTACAAATTTTTGGCATGACCTCTCTAGTAAATAGGACATCCACTCAGCAGACAAAGAAACATTTGCAGTTATAATATATATACCAATCTCTCAAACCAGAAGGAGACATTCTAGCAGATCCTTAGATAATCAATCACACATCCAAAACGGCAATTTGTACAAGAATTGACAAACTTAGCTCGTGTCGCAAACTTATAATATTTTCGACATCCATACATGTGGTGTCGTCTGAGGTGGCTGCAGGGCCCACGGGTTGAAGTACATAGGCATTCCTTGGCTTGGCATAGGTGGTGGGTACATGTAGAACGGGTTTGGAGGTGGGAGCCTGTAAGGCATAGACAGTACATCATGCCACATATAAATCATTCATTCAAATTTTAAATAACGAATTGAACCGATCCGTCTTTACTGTGGTGCCTCTCCGTAGAAAGTGGTGCATCTGTGGATTGAACATGTAGAAAGGAGGAGGAGGTGGGAGCTCTGTGGATCATAGTTTGTGATATGAAGTACACATAATAGAGTTTTTGAAAATAAAGAATGCATGAGAATATCATATAACCTGAGGTGCATCTCCTAGGGTGGTGCTGCATCCCAGTAGGGTTTATGAAGGGCCGGGGAGGTGAGCACCTGTGATGCTTCTCCTTGTGGTGGTGGCTGCATGTGCGGAGAAAACATGTAGAAGGGAGGTGGTGGGAGCCCTATGACATAATAGTCCAGCTTTGTGAATTCGTGATTTTACGAGCTAAGTGAATTAAAGCGTAATGAACTCAAGTATCTTTACTGTGGAACAGGAGGCTAAACACCGCACGTTAGGTCCAAGAGATTGTGACGATTCTTTGCATATAGATTGTTTGTTAGATTTTAATCACAAATGTAAACTTGAGCGTTTTGTTCAAAGTTGAGATTGTACTGCAGATACATTTTCATGTATTACGAGTCTTCTAAACCTGCGAGCTTCCTCTCGTGCTTGACGAGACTCTTCTCGCGCTTGACGAGCCTCCTCTCGCGCTTCACGAGCCTCCTCGTGCGCTTGTGCTTCCCGTGCGGACCTCGACGAGCGAGCACTCCCCTGTGAGGAAACCGAGCCTCGTGGAGGACGATCGCAGTCCACAACTCCATCCCCCATGGCCCACCTACAAACGATATATACTGAAATGTGACCATGCAATTTTTTTTCCTTAGTAGAGCGAAAACAAATAAAATCAGTTTTATTAACGAATCTCCCATGCTTTAGGCCCCCTCCAGCGTGGTACAACGCTTCCACATCGACCGGTTCGGCTCTCCAATCAACCTCCGGCCCATGACGTTGTGTCATTTGTTCTTCATATGACGCCTACAAAACAGCATTTTGGTGCTCCTGGATGTAAATTTGCACAAAACATATTGTGTCATTTATACTTACCATCCTCTCACTAGCCCGTCTGTCGCACAACACATCCGGGTTCCGTGGATCCTCGCCTTGGTGCCCCCGGATGTAAACTTCCACAAAAGTGGGAGTACTCCCACTTTCAGCCTCCTACGATGCAAAGTTAGAAACATAGTGACAAATTCACTAACAATTATAATACCGATACTTACCATGCGTTGCTCTAGGCCAATGTGTCCGTCTGCGCCGTACTTGTGCTTCCCCAATCTACTTCTTCTGTTCCCTCGATTTCTATTTGATTTTTCTTGAAAATCCTCCGATCCCCAGTACCGGCACATCCACCTCCAAGCCTCCATGTCCTTCATTATCCAATCGACCGAGCTCTGGAGATACTCTTGTTCTGTCAGGTGTATCCTCCTCGCCTCTGGTCCTCTTCTCATGTTCACCTTCTTCACCCTCTTGTAAAATTGATGACACTTGAATCGTGCATTCTTGAATCAATCTCCGACAACCTTTTGTGCCGCCTCGTTGAAGGCGCTTTTGGCCTTCTTCAAAGCGTTATAATCGTCTTCGTTCTCAAGCGGAACCTCTCACGCATATAATCACACTTTGTCAAATTGTACTTACATTTAAAGCAATACTCAAATAGAGTAAATAAATAACGCAAACTCACTCGAAGCCACCCACACTGCATACCGACATGTTTGGTTGTCTTCCTCCTTCCACGTTCTCCTTCAACGCCCGGTGCTTCCGGTTGTGGGCGCGAATCTTTCCCCTTTGAGTCAACCATGCGGGGTAGTAGTACCGCCAAGGGCTCCCAAAGACGGCGTTAACCTTTGTAATGTGGCCCGTCCAGTCCAACCCGGCTCTTTCGGTGCCTACAACAAAATACAAGACAAAGATGCATCAAAACAATAAGTTGTCACCTAGCTAATGCTAAAGGAGAAGATATAATCATTACTGCTCCCGTGTACCTCTATCAACCTCCTATCGGCCGGGTTGCATCACGGATGAACCGAGACGGATTTCTGAAACCTGAAATGCAAATAATTAGTTCATAGACATTACAATGTAAATATGGAGATTAAATGATAATCCAATACTACACATATACCGATGGTACTCGAAGAAGACCGCCCTCTTCAAGCGGCTCTAAGGTCGCCTCAACTCTGATCTGCCACGCCTCGGCCTCGGCGTGCTCAGATCTGTCTGCTGCCCCACCGCCACCACCCCAACGACCTCCTCGTCGTCCGCCTCGCCCATGTCGTCATGCTCACATCCCAACCGCCCTCCTCTCGCAACCCCTACTGCGCCTCGTCCTCCTGGGCGCTCCTGCGCTTTGTTCTCGTGCTCGCTCATTGAAGCACCTCTGGAGCTGCCTCTGCCATCTAATCTGTCTGCCCGCCCAAACAAATATGGCGCTGCCGGCCGAGTCGACCATCGTAACCCTTGCTCCTCGACCTTACGGAGGGCGACCGTGAACTTGCCTTTAAGCTTGTCAACTGATGCTGAACATACTCATCTGTTCAAATTTGACAAGAGTTAGTATCTGAGTTTACAAATAATTTTCAATAACTTGCAAAAAGAATGAGACAACTATAACATGTAAAAATGAAGGAGACAACAATGACTTGTACAAATGAACGAGGCAACAATAATCTCACAAAATATGCATATCAAAAGTCGTCGGCGTCGGAATCTGCTTCTGCGACTCGTATTTCATTGAGACGTGCTTGAAGACGTGTAATCCTTACTGAATTTTGAGGGCGTTTCCGTGATGGGCCGGGTTCATCTCTTATTACGTCTGTGGCATCGGTAGTTAATTGATCGAGTCCTGCCCCGTCGGAGACAAGGAAAGAATCCCCTATAGCTTCTTCTTGATATACATCACCCACATCATCCTCTACGTTACTTGTCACATACGAATCATCCCCAGGAGGGTATACTTCAGGGTTAACTTTAAATACAACCCACCAAGCCTTCAAGCTACGGTGAGGATAGCTCGGGTAGTACACCGCTCAACTCGATGTGCAAGCACGATGTTATTGATATGGCCTGAAGCCATGAACCGTGCTTCACCTCCACCATCCCAAAGTCATCGACACGTGTGCCGTTGTGTGGATCGAACCAATGGCAATCAAAAACACGACCTTGGATCTTTGCCACCCCAAAGGTATACTCAATTATGTTTTGTACAACACCGTAGTAGTCCAATATATCATTCTTTGGAATCGAATGACGCGTTGTGACTACTCCGCTGTTAGAAGTGGCCGCAAGTGGACGGCTAGCTTCTAATTTCACTTTGTTCAAAACGGAACCCGTTCACATCACAATGACTATAGCTCCTTGCCGTCACATCACCATGTGAGACCTGTCGGAGATCCTCGGGGACGGAGGCATCACGCATACACTATATAGCAACATTCATCTTTGTTAGTCTAATATTAAGTTACTACAACAATTCATTTTAGAAAAATGAATAAATAGTCAAATTACATCTTGTGGAACCATTGCACGAAGCTTGGGCGCCTTTCAACCCATCACGACGTAGGTTATCCAATTGCTTAGTTGTGGGTTGTCGAGTTGACTTCAATTTTCTTTGTCAAATACTCTGCGTCATTTATTCTCGGGTTAAAAGGACACTACATCTGAAATGTTGAAAACATAATTGAGAAAGTCACTTACTCAAAATATTTTCAACTTCTACCATGTTAGTGAACATGTAAAGCATGGCCATGTTCCACTCTCATACTCAACATGGTGTGTAGTGTGCGACCCAACAGAGTTGACCCTTGCATTGAAAAAGCTTAAGTTCGCTCAATGGTTCATCTTCTGCGACGCAGCATCGATTCTTACGGACATTCACGTTGTGCTTGCGTGCGAAATACTTTGTTGAGAAGTTTGTGATCTCTTTACTTGCATAAGCCTCTGCGATACACCCCTCTACCCTTGCCTTGTTGCGCACTGTAGCTCTAAGCTTTTTCAACTCCCTTTCCTGACTGTACATCCATCTGAACTGCGCAGGACCTCCAACCTTCGCTTCCCAAGGTAGATGCACCAGCAAGTGTTGCATCACATTCATAAAACCAGGTGGGAAAGTTTTTTCCAACTTGCATACAAGCAATGGAATTCCCTTCTCTAACTTCGCATCAACGTCTTAGAGATTTCCTTACCGCATATCTGCTGTAGAAATGGCGAGCTCGCCAACATCCTCCACAACTCATTATCAAAATAGCCACGAAACATTACCGAACACGTCTTTCCATGATAATATGGTAATCATGACTCTTTAGCCCGTTTAGCTTACGGTCTTGACATTCACTGACCGCTTTATGTTAGATGCATAGCGGTCGAAACTTTAGAGTTTTCAACCACCTCAAAATCTGTTTACGGTCTTACGGCTTCACACGATTATGGAGCTCGTGGCGGCTCTCATTCCCATTTAAACCAACTTTAACCTCGAGCCACGGCCTAGCACAATGATCACCCATGTCTTTCCTAGCACTCACGTTATCCTTTGTTTTGTCGGTTACATCAAACACCATGTCGATGATGCTTTACGCCACATTGCGCTCTTGGTGCATCAAATCTATGTTATGCGGCGAATCAAAGCTTTCGCGTAAGGCAGCTCCCAAAGAAAAGAAATATGAGTCCAGTTGTGCTCCTTTCCATAGCAGTGAAACCCACTACGTAGATCGTACAAGCCGACTATGCCACTCGGCTATCTCCTCTCCCGTGAGTCGCCGGCGCCCTTTTTAACTTTCTGTCCTTTTGAAATGCTTTGGCGTCGTTCCTAAAAGGGTGCCTCGCGGAAGCCATCGTCGATGGCAATCGAAGAATGTGATCTTTTACCGCGGCGTGAGCCCAATGCATCGTAGTCGACCATACAAATTGGACAACACAGCGACCATGAATACACCACCGCCCAAATGCCATATGCCAACAAATCATGGACCGACCACGGTATGCGGCTCGTAAGGTAAATTCTTTGCCACCAACGCTGTCGTATGCCTTTTCCTCGCCACAACTTCTTGACTCATCAATTAAGGGCCGCATGAACACATTGAGATCCTTCCTGGATGCTTAGGACACGGAATGACAAGAGCAAGGAATATGAACCCTCTTTCAAGCAAATCTCGGTGGAAGATTGTATGGCATGATGAAGACCGCCAACAAGAGTAGGGGCTAGCGCTTGTCTTTGAAAGGTGTGAAACCGTCCGTGGACAAATCAAGACGGACACTCCTAGGGTCGCTTGCAAATGCGAGGATCGAATCGGTCCAATGCACGCCATGCCTCGCCATCGACGGATGCACCATCATATCCGGGTCTTGGTCCTCACGTTTACCTTCTTTGTGCCACCGCATATGTTTCGCTATTTCTTTTGACATGTACAGTCGTTTAAGCCTATCCGTGATCGGCATCTACCACCTCAACGAATCTGCACTTACCGCAATGCATACAATGGGTATCGTTGTCCTTATCCTTCCAGAACAGCATGCAATTATTCTCGCACACATCAATCTTCTGGTAATTCATCCCGAGGCCGGCCATCAACTTTTTCGATTGGTACAAATCCTTTGGCATCTTGTGGTCAGGCGGAAGGACATCATTCATTAGTTCAAGCAAAGCGTTGAAGCATTTGTTCGAAAAGTTGAACTTCGACTTCATCGACATAAGGCGTGTAACCGCATGCAAGACGGTCACATTGGTCAAGTCATGCAGCTTCTCGTCCGAGGCGTCAAGTAGCCTATAGAATTCCTTAACCTCCTCCGTTGTGACCCTCCCGGAGTTAAATTGACCCCCGCCAAGATCATCCAAAGATGTCTTCCATCCGGTCGTGATCCTCCACATGGTCCGGCATCTCTTCATCTCAATGGCACGCCATGCGGCCTCTCCATGACGGTGCCACACCAAATAGTTAGGCATGAACCCGTTTTTGCAAATGTGATCTCGCACTATATCCCTTGTCAGAGTAGTTGTTATTCTCGCAGAGGGTACACGGGCAATACACATATTCAGCTCCTCCAAATGAATGCTTGCTTCAAGAAAGCATCCGTGATCCGCCCCCATTCCTTGAGTGCCCCCCATCACTCCTCCATCCGTCATACATCGCCCTTCGATCGTCACCTATTATCAAAGCTAAACAAATGAAACAATGTCAACGTACGACCGTGGCTTAGGTGACAATGACAACCCCCTATTAGGAAAGATTTATCCTAAACCACCCAAGAATGGAGGCTATTGCATGCGACACGTGACGTGCGCTTCTGAACGAACGAAATTTTGGCAAGATAACCCGCTGTTCTCCAAACGCACGCTGATCTTTGGTGCGTCGGAGAACAACAGGTTATGTGGCGAAATCACGCTCGGATCGCCGCACGTCCACAGTCCTATGCAACAACCAACATTCTCGGGCCGTCCAAAATCTGTTGGACAATTCGGAACCGCGCACCTCACAAGCAAATGTGAGATCGCCGTTCGAACGGGTGACGCCTATGCTCTCTACTGTTCGACACAAACCCTAAACTCTAACGTTATATACAACGGCAGCGAGAAAATAAAAATATATATATCATATGCAGCGAATATAAAATGAGATTAAATAACTTTAAACGAATATAAAAAGAGACAAAATATACCTTCTCCAACGCCGGTGGGGGCGTCACGGAGGTCCGGGAGGGCGGGGTGGCGCCAGCGACGGCGAGGCGTCACCGGCGAGGCGGCGCCAGCGATGGCGCGGCGGTGGCGCGGGCGGGCGGACAAAGCGGCGTGGCGGCGTCTCGCTACCGAGCGAGGCGGTAACGGGCGAGGCGGCTGGAGCGTGGCGTGGCGGCAGCTGGCGGCGGCCGCCGCGCGGCGGCGCGGCGGAAGCGCATGGGGCGGGCGGCGGCCGGCGACGCCACGGGGCGGGCATGGCTGCCGGAGGCCGGCCGGGCGTATCGCGGGCGGAGGGCGGCCGGCCGGCGGCGGGCGGGGCGAGCAGCGCGGTGTGGCCGGGCGGCCGGCGAGGGGCAGCGCGGCGGGCAGCATGGGCGGGCGGCCGCCGGGCGGCGTCGCAGCGGGGGTGGCCGGGCGGGCGGCGGCCGGGCGGCGGGCCGCGAGCGATGGGGGCGTGCGGGCGGGCGGCACCGGCCGCAGCAAGGCGGGAGGGCGGCCGCCGGCGGCGGAGGGCGGCGAAGAAGCGGGTGGCGTGCCGAAGGTCCGGTGGCCGATCGGGCGAGGGCGGTAGTGGGCTGGCGGGCGGCCGGGCGGCGGCGGCGGGGGCGACGGCCGGGCGGTCGGCCGGGCCGCGGCGCAAGGCGAGGGGGCTGGCCGGCGGCGGGCGGCGGCGAAGCGTGGCGGCGGCGGTCAAGGTCGTGGCCGACCGGGCGAGGGGCGGCGCGGCGGCAGCGGCCGGCGCGGCGGGCGGGCGGGCGGGCCGGCCGGCGGGTCTCGAAGCGGCCGAGCGGCACGGTGCGGCGGGCGGCCGGTGGGTCCGCGGCCGAGTGGAACGCGTAGAGGGGGGGCGGGCGCGCAGGGGCGGGCGGGCGGGTCGATGGGCGCTGGGATTTTGGCGGGCGAAGCGCGAGCAAGCGTGGCGTGGCGGGCGGGGGCGGGCGGGGCAGGCGGCGGGGGAGGAGGGCGTGGGGAGGCGAGAGGCAAGCGGCGCGTGGGAGGAGGCTAGGCCCAGTAGGGTTTTTCTCTGTTTTAAATTCGTGGGTAAGTTGGGCCCACGAATTTTAAAACTTAAATTCGTGGGTAATTGGTGGCCCACGAATTTAAATTTTTAAATTCGTGGGTAGTTTTTTGGCACACGAATTTAAATATTTAAATTCGTGGGTTACTTCTGGCCGACGAATTTAAATGATTAAATTCGTGGGTTTCATTTTGGCCCACAAATTTAATTAAAAACGTGGGTTTTATACAAACCGACGAATTCAAATAAATAAATTCGTGGGTTTTTTTTTGGGCCCACGAATTTAAAAAACCCATGAATTTTTCTCTGTTTCTTGTAGTGAGGGGGGTGAATAGGCGAATTAAAAAATTTGCAGCAAAATAAAATCTCCCGAGGGTCTAAGTCCGGAGTATCCGGGACTTTTATCTGAATACTCCGATATGTCCGGACTATCCGGGTTCAGGAGTCCGGATACTCCGGATTGAAGACCTCAAAATGAGACTTTAAATCCCTGCAATTTTTCAACAACCTAATTGAATACAAAAGATCTAAATACTATCAGGTACCTGGGGATGTTGTAGATCTAGAGCCAAACACAGCAATAGAGTAGATCGGGGCTCCCAAAGTCAAAGACTACAAACCCTAGCAAAACTTCCCGATCAGCGCCAGGAGATCGGACACTTGGTCCATGTCGGCGGGATTGGGAGTAGAAATCCAGGAAAGAGAAGCCTTGGGTCGACGCCCGGCGAAAGGAGATAGGGCGGCATCGAGGTTGGCGCAATAGAACCACTCCCGATGCCAGCCCTTGTTGGAGGTTTTGAAGGGGATAGCGAAGTAACTCTTCTTCAGCCCCTCCCGTAACTGGAACCCGGCTCCACCGACAACCTTGGGGTCACTCTTGGAGGGATAGGGTTTCAGGAGATAAAAATCGCAAAAAAGGTCAAAATGGGGGCTGATTCCTAGGAAGGCTTCGCAAAGATGGACAAAAAGGTAGATTTGCAAAATGGAGTTGGGATTTAAATTCACCAACTCGATTTCGTAGAAGAAGAGAAGGCTGCAGAGAAAAGTGCTGACTGGGAGGCCCAGCCCGCACAGGAAGAAGGATTCGAATACCACTATCTCTTCAGAGTGAGGAGTGGGGACGGATTCACCGACGGCCGGGCTGGCGGAGATCAGGGCTAGGTCAGGAAGGATCCCATCCTCCACCATGGACAACAGTTTCTCTTCTGTCGTCATCGAGGTCGTCCAGTCTTGCGGCGAAGGCGGCGAGGAAGAGGAAGACATCTTTGAAAGAGGAGTCGGAAAGACAAGGGAGAAGAAGGAACGAGGGCACAGCGAGAGAGAGAACCGTCGGAAGAGGTATGGCCTAAACCTTTAAAGAGGGGGAAATTGGGCCTTTGCCGAATCGGCGGAAAGAGACTACGAAGCGTCGTGTCCTTCCGGATTCCCCATAAATGATTTGCAGGCTTGTCGTTTCAACTCACGAAGTTGGACAGGGTTTGACCGAGTAAAGTTGAGACACGTTGCTCCGTGCAAAGGGGCATTTACTCCACCTCCCACTTTAAGCGGGGCGTGGATGATCTCCAGTTTTGACAAAAACATGTCTTCTCGCGGTACGCCCCACGTTGGGCCGTTGGGTGGTTACCGCATGATGGAATCATGTACCGCAAGTTGAGCCCAAACGGGCACAGATCCTAGGGCGTGCCCCACGAGGGTTGAAAAAGTTGTGCCTCGTATTAAACAAGTACGGACACCCTTCGGATGAAAACGTGATACGCTCCAAGAGAGCCTAAGCTGTATCTGACATCAGTCGAGAAAGCGTATCACTCGGCCAAGTGTCGCATAAAATTCTGATACGCTCCAAGATAGCCTAAGCCGTATCTGACATCAGTCGGGAAAGGGTATCACTCGGCCAAGAGTCGCGTAAAATCCTGATACACTCCAAGAGAGCCGAGCCGTGTTCTAACGACATGGGTATCACTCGGCCATGAGCCAGGAAGAGCCTAGACACGTCCCAGGTTGGACCAAAAACTATACCTTACAGCAGTCGGATACGGGGGTCGCTCGGCCAAGGGCCACGATGCACTCCAAGTTGATCCTAAGTTATATCCGGCGATCGTCAGGGTTGGATATTATTTGGCCTTAAGACAGGAGATTACGGCTCGCCACAAGGCAGACGCTGGGGCGGATTCAAACAAGAATCACGTAAACCTTAATTAGCATCTCAAATTGGACCTGAGATGAATCGCGCTGGACGTCGCTCGACCTGGGATTACGCGAAGTATGATGAGCTTTGTGTCGACCCTAAGCTACGTCTAACGGCGGATAGACGCATCATCAAGTTCAAGCAACGCATGAGGCCCGAGATGCCCTAGAACGGGTCCAATCCACAACCAAAAGACAGACAAGAGTTCGTTGACAAAAAGGTACTTTTTTATATAAATTCCCTAGGCATTATGCCCAGGGAAATATCCTTTTACATTGGCAGGAACCCTAGACCTCCCCACGCCGCACACGGCCAAGCGCCTCTACGAGCGCCTCCCTCGCCCTATAAAGAGCAGGTAAACCCTCGAGAAGGACGTCGACGGCGGCGCGGTCACGGGCAACCGCCTCCTCCTTGATCAGATCCACCACGGCGCGGGCGAATCCCGCCCACAGTGTTAGTGTTATGCCCTTGAGGCAATCATTTAGATGATTGTAACATGACTATGTTTATGAATAATAATATGATTATTGGTCCAATGAATGTATATCATTGTATTGATCAACAAGTATGTGACTTGATTATGAAGCTCTTTACTTAATGATGTAATTCGATAAATATCTCTGATCGGATATCATCGTATAGGACTACGATGAATAGATCAGCACATGTAGTGATCGATGATCATGCTTCATAGATCATGGGATATGGAGATATCATCTCTACATTGTGGACCATGTTGAAGAACATGGGTTAGATAGACCCGCTATGGGACACTGCGAGAATGTTTCATTCTTATGTGTCATCAGTGTATCTCATACCTAGAAGATGTATGATCCTTAGACACGAGATTGTCATATTCCCTACATGTGTAATAGTTTTCCTTGGGGCTATCAAACACTACTTCCTAACCGGATAGTTATAAAGGTAGCTTTCATGTTTACTATGAAAGCGTGCGAGAGGGAAGTGGCAATCAAGATGGAATTTGCCACTCCAATGAAACGGAGATATATGACAAGGCCACTCGTGTGATATGATTAAGAAAGTGCATGGCCATGCCGTGATTGAGGAGTCAATCACAACTTATTAATATATCACGGATCGAGAGATGGATTGAATCATCAAAGGATGACATGCTTCTCGCCTTGAGATCAATCTTCATATACTTGGCAAAGGGATTATTACATGAGTTCTTTTGATAGGTTACATTCGATTTGATCACAGTATGTTTGGGAGTTGGCATACTTTGCAAGAAGCCGCTACCAACTATTGGATTGAAAAGGAGTTTTCGAATCCATGTCCAAGCGTATGTGAACTGCAGGTCACACACTTAATGGGTGGGACGCATTAATTTGGATTGGATCCGTAATTAATGAACCTCGTGGGCTTAGCATCTTTGGTGGGCCTGGTTTAGGGTTTCATCTCGTGGCTATATAAGGAGGGAGGAGGAGGCGCGAGTGTGCTTTCCACGGTTTAGGTTTGATTCACTTGAAACCCTAGCCTCCTCCTCTCGCTGCCCTACCGAGCGACTAGGTGCTTGCACACGACGCACGCGTTCCATCTCTGGGCGTGTGGACTCTGCGGTGACGCTGCTGCGGCTGCGGCGTGGGAGGGCGATCCACGGCGAGGCGAGGACGATCCACTACATCGGCGCAACGATCTGCGGCGAGGGCGAACCACTACATCGACGCGCGAAGGATTCCGCAATGCGGCGTCTAGTGGTAATCTTATCTATGATCCCTTCTTGCGAGTAGCTTTACGGTTCTTGCGGTAGTTTTTTTGTGCTAGTGTAGCATACCGCGTTTCCCTTGGTGGTATCGAGCCATCTCGTATAGTTTTGTGATCTGGATGTTGCACATATGATGTGTGAGGTTAGTAGATTGGATCTATTACATGTTCGGCCAGTTCATGTGATGAATTGGTGACGGCGACCATCGATGAGATCGATCGATTTAGGGTTTGAGAAAGTGCAAACCGACTCAATCTTGATTTGGGTGAGTCCGTTCATGATGCGGCGTTACCCTTACCGGTCGGGTTACCGCCATCGGGGTTTCAAAGCGTATCCATATGGGACCAAGCCAATCGGATCGAGTTGGATTGGGTCAATCTGTTGATCCATGGTAGCGCAAAATGATTCAATATTGATTTGGGTGAGTCCGTTCATGGTGCGACGTTGCCCTTACCGGTCGGGTTACCGCCATCGTGGTTTCAAACGTATCCATATGGGACCGCCGCGCGAAGCTTGCGCCCTCGGACCCCGCCGCATTGGACCGACGGGCGGGACCGCCTTGATTCTGTAGACGCCTCTTCTGCCCCTCGGAGTCGAGGGTTGCTTTTGTTTAACTTTCGTTTTGCAGGAATTATGTGAAATAGTATGGCCTATGTGTATGTGATGCATGTAATTTCCACATGGCTGCGTGCGTGTTAAGCCATAAGGCTATTTAAATTGTATAACGACTGCGTGTCGACTTGTGATGCTTCAAACCCTCATGTAAAATTCATTATCAAAAGTTGTAAGGAGTTGCATCCATAATGATGAAGACGATGGCTAGGTGAACAAATCAAGCAAGGTGGCTAGGTGAACAACCAAGCATGATGATGGAGATCTTAATGCTAAGGGCCATGCTATTTCACGACTTATTTTGATTTTACGTGGATGTGTGTTTTATCCTTGCTATTTTCTTTATGCTCATTGCATGTGATGCTATGTTCATAGTAATCTTTGTTCATCCTTATAGTTAAAAATCTTAAATCAAATTGTCCATCCAATTGTTGCACCTATCAAGAATTTAGATCGTTATTGATATGACTGCCAAAGTAGTATATCAATGGCTATCTCAATAGATGATAGGGATGTGTTGGACACATCACGCATAACAATGGCGATTTAAACGAGCTATCAAAAGCGGTTTTGGGCTTGAGGACATAAGTGGTTGGGATTTGATTTGATAATGAAGGAACCTATACAAGACAATTGGTGTCTAGGAAAACACACATGAGGCAGGTTTCTTAATTGGCACCGAATACGGGAAGTGCTCCCTCCCTCATGTGAGCCCTTGGGGCGAGTTGACTGGCCATGAGTCAAGTTGATGGAGGCATTCATTACTTGTTTTCATACTCAACAAACAAGAGTTACATATGATGTAATTAGCAAAGGTGTTGCTTACCTATGTCATTAAATTTCTAGCAGTGATGCCAAAGCTCACTAGTGTTTAATGAATATGGATCTTGAATACTCACTATGTGTCTATAAAAGGACATAAAATAGGAGTGTCTTTAATTAAAAGTTTAATAAAAGTTTTACATAAACATAGTGCTTAGAATCTTTGCATATTTTTGTTGTAGTTCAATGGCACCTTCTCCTACTCCCGCTACACTGGTTTTGCTTTGAGATCGGTTTTGGAAAGGGAAAAACTGAATGGAACTAATTTTGTTGATTGGTATCGCAACCTGAGAATTGTTCTCAAGCATGAAAAGAAGGACTATGTTCTAGAGAATCCAATTCCTGATGAACCAAATGAAAATGCCGCCGCAATTTGAGGGTTGAATATGAAAAGCATGTTAATGCTTCAGAGAGGTCATTGTCTCATGCTAGTCACAATGGACTCTGAGCTCCAAAAGCAATATGAGGACCAGGATGCTTACAATATGATTGTGGGCTTGAAGGGCATGTTTGGGAATCAAGCAAGAGCTGAGAGGTATGGTATCTCAAAGCTTTTATTTGCTTGTAAGGTGGTCAAGGCGATCCGTCGATCCTCATGTGATCAAGATGATTGGTTACATTGGGAGATTGGAAAAACTTGAGTTTCCCTTAGCCTCGGTTTGGCCACGGATGTTATTCTCGGTCTACGCCTCGAGCTTTGAGCCATTCATTATGAATTTTCATATGAATAGCATGGAGAAGAGCCTAACCGAGCTACATGGGATGCTCAAGGCTGCGGAGAAAGCATTAAGAAAAACCCAATCATGTGATGATGGTTGAAAACAACCGCTTTCAAAAAGAGAAAGGCTAAGGTGGGGAGCAGGGAAAGAGCAAGGGCAAGGGCAAGGCAAGGCTCAAGATGAGATCGCGAGCCTCAAAACTAAGCTTCGAAGCTTAAAGTTGGCCCTCAACCGATACCCAATGCTTCTATTGCAAGAAATCGGGGCATTGGAAGCGGGCTGCGAAAAGTACAGCGGATAAGAAGAATGGAAATGTGGTTTCCACTTGGTATTAATGTTATAGAAATTAATCTTGCTACTTCTTCACTCAGCTCATGGGTATATGATACCGGTTCGGTTGCTCACATTTGCAATTCGTTGT
The DNA here is from genome assembly GCA_036346275.1 of Otatea glauca. Lineage (NCBI taxonomy): Eukaryota > Viridiplantae > Streptophyta > Magnoliopsida > Poales > Poaceae > Otatea > Otatea glauca. The sequence goes on from CM070718.1 coordinate 45,167,105, forward strand.
GGGTGATAAAGAGTAGAGACTTGGCAAAGGAGAAGTGGATCTTGGCGTGGGGAATAAAGCAAGAGTTCTTTGGTCTTGCTGTTGGCACATACCCATTGCATTTGCCTTGAGATTAGTTTTAGAACTCAATAATTGTTATTTTGTTCCATCTTTGAGTAGAAACATTATTTCATCTTCTTGTTTGGAACATGAAGGTTATGATTTGAGAATAAAGAACTTTGTTTGTTCAATATTTTTGAATGATATGTATTATGGTCGTTGCCCCATGGTGGATGGGTTGTACGTCCTTGAACTCGAAGAAAAACACATCTATAATATTAATGTAAAAAGGCACCGGCCTAATGATTTGAACCCTACCTTTTGTGGCATTGTCGCTTAGGTCATATAAATGAGAAGCGCATGAAGAAGCTCCATGGTGATGGACTTCTAACCTCATTTGATTTTGAATCATTTGAAACATGTGAATCTTGTTTACTTGGCAAGATGACAAAAGCCCTTTCACGAGGTTTTAGTGAGAGAGCAAGTGAATTATTGGCCCTAGTACATACGGATGTATGTGGACCAATGAGCTCATTGCTAGGGGTGGGTTTGATGCTTTGTAACTTTTACCGATGACTCAGAGATATGGATATATCTATTTAATGAGGCATAAATCTGAAACTTTTGAAAGGTTCAAAGAGTTTGAGCAAGTACAAAATCAACTTGGCAAAACAATAAAACACTTACGATCCGATCGTGGTGGCGAATACTTGAGCCAAGAGTTTGGTGATCATTTAAAGCAATGTGGAATCGTTCGCAACTTACTCCGCCAGAGCGCCTCAATGGAATGGTGTGTCCGAACGACGAACCGGACTTTATTAGATATGGTTCGGTCAATGATCACCAAACAGATCGCCATTATCCTTTTGGGGTTTCGCTCTAGAGACAATTGCGTTCACTTTGAATAGGGTCCCATCAAAATCCGTTGAGAAGGCGCCATATGAGATATGGGTGGAGAAGACCCATGTTGTCATTTCTCAAGATATGGGGATGTGAGGCTTATGTAAAACGTTTACAATCGGATAAACTCGCACCTAAATCGGAAAAATGCTTTTTGTGGGGTATCCTAAAGAAACAAAAGGATATTACTTTTAAAAAAAGCGAGAACAAAATTTTTGTTGCTCGAAATGGTGTCTTTTGGAGAAAGAGTTTCTTTCAAAAGAATTCAGTAGGAGTGATGTGTATCTTGATGAAGTTCGAGAAACACATAAATATGTTCAAGCTACCACTGAACCTTCACAAGATGTACAAAGTGTTGTACAACCTGTGGAAGAGACTCCATTACGTGAGGTCGGGAGGCCACGTCATGTACCTATTAGATATGGGAATGACATATTATTGTTGGACAATGATGAGCCCACGACTTATGAAGAAGCAATGATGGACCCAAACTCGAAAAATGGCTTGAAGCCATGAGATCGAAATTCAATCCATGCATGACAATCAAGTTTGGAACTTGGTCGATTCACCTGATGGTGTAAAAACCATTGAGTGCAAATGGATTTTCAAGAAAAAGATAGACGTAGATGGAAATGTTCAGATCTATAAGGCACGGTTGGTGGCAAAGGGTTTCAAACAAGTTCAAGGAGTTGACTATGATGAAACTTTCTCACCGTAGCCATGCTCAAGTCTGTCAGGATCATTTTAGCTATTCTTTGCATATTTTGATTATGAAATATGGCGGATGGATGTCAAAACAGCCTTCCTTAATGGGAATCTTTCGAGGATGTATACATGATACAACTGAAGGCTTTGTTGATCCTAAATATGCTAAAAGGGTATGCAAGCTTCAAAGATCCATTTATGGGTTAAAGCAAGCATCTAGGAGTTGGAACATTCGTTTTGATGAAGTAGTCAAAGGTTTTGACTTTATCAAAAATGAAGAAGAGCCTTGTGTTTACAAGAAGGCTAGTGGGAGCGCACTTGTATTTACGATTTTGTATGTGGATGACATATTATTAATCGGGAATGACATTCCTATGCTTGAAGATGTTAAGACTTCATTGAAAAGGAGTTTCTCAATGAAGGACTTGGGAGAAGCATGCTATATCTTGGGCATAAAAATCTATAGAGATAGATCAAAAGGTTAATTGGATTAAGTCAGAAGCGTACATTGACAAGATATTGAAAAGGTTCAATATGCATGAATCCAAGAGAGGTTTCATGCCAATGTCACATGGCATCGATCTCTGCAAGAATCGGTGTCCTTCGACATCGATGGCGAGACAGGATGAGCAAGATTCCATATGCTTGACTATTGGGTCTATTATGTATGCCATGATCATGTACACGCCGGATGTCTCATATGCTCTAAGTGTCACGGCGGATACCAAGCGGATCTGGTGATGGTCATTGGATAGCCGTAAAAATATCTGAAGTACTTGAGAAGAACTAAGGGTATGTTCCTTGTTTTTGGAGGTGAGGAAGATCGGTTGCAAAGGGTTACACCGATGCAAGCTTCCAAACCGACAAAGATGATTTTCGATCGCAATCCGGGTTTGTGTTTACACTTAATGGAGGAAGCGATGGTGGAAGAGTTCCAAGCAAAACACGGTGGCCGACTCTACGATGAGCGGAGTACATTGCGGCCGGAGGCCGCAAAGGAGGCGTGTGGATTAAGAAGTTTATCACAGAGCTTGGTGTGGTCGCTAGTGTCTCTAGTCCAATGGACATCTATTGTGATAATAGTGGTGCCATTGCACAAGCAAAAGAGCCTAGATCACATCAAAAGTCTAAACACATACTCCGTCGCTTTCACCTTATTCGCGAGATTGTGGATAGAGGTGGCGTTAGAATATGCAAAGTACATACGGAAGCCAATGTGGCGATCCGTTGACAAAGCCACTTCCTGACCCTAAGCATGAGGCGCACACAAGGTCTATTGGTATTAGATACTTAATTGATTGACTCAAGTGCAAGTGGGAGATTGTTAGTGTTATGCCCTTGAGGCAATCATTTAGATGATTGTAACATGACTATGTTTATGAATAATAATATGATTATTGGTCCAATGAATGTATATCATTGTATTGATCAACAAGTATGTGACTTGATTATGAAGCTCTTTACTTAATGATGTAATTCGATAAATATCTACGATCGGATATCATCGTATAGGACTACGATGAATAGATCAAGCACATGTAGTGATCGATGATCATGCTTCATAGATCATGGGATATGGAGATATCATCTCTACATTGTGGACCATGTTGAAGAACATGGGTTAGATAGACCCGCTATGGGACAACTGCGAGAATGTTTCATTCTTATGTGTCATCGATGTATCTCATACCTAGAAGATGTATGATCCTTAGACCTGAGATTGTCATATTCCCTACATGTGTAATAGTTTTCCTTGGGGCTATCAAACACTACTTCCTAACGGATAGTTATAAAGGTAGCTTTCATGTTTACTATGAAACGTGCGAGAGGGAAGTGGCGATCAAGATGGAATTTGCCACTCCAATGAAACGGAGATATATGACAAGGCCACTCGTGTGATATGATTAAGAAAGTGCATGGCCATGCCGTGATTGAGAGTCAATCACAACTTATTAATATATCACGGATACGAGAGATGGATTGAATCATCAAAGGATGACATGCTTCTCGCCTTGAGATCAATCTTCATATACTTGGCAAAGGGATTATTACATGAGTTCTTTTGATAGGTTACATTCGATTTGATCACGGTATGTTTGGGAGTTGGCATACTTTGCAAGAAGCGCTACCAACTATTGGATTGAAAAGGAGTTTTCGAATCCATGTCCAAGCGTATGTGAACCTGCAGGTCACACACTTAATGGGTGGGACGCATTAATTTGGATTGGATCCGTAATTAATGAACCTCGTGGGCTTAGCATCTTTGGTGGGCCCTGGTTTAGGGTTTCATCTCGTGGCTATATAAGGAGGGAGGAGGAGGCGCGAGTGTGCTTTCCACGGTTTAGGTTTGATTCACTTGAAACCCTAGCCTCCTCCTCTCGCTGCCCTCGCCGAGCGACTAGGTGCTTGCACACACGCACGGCGTTCCATCTCGGACGTGTGGACTCTGCGGTGGACGCTGCTGCGGCTGCGGCGTGGGAGGGCGATCCACGGCGAGGCGAGGACGATCCACTACATCGGCGCAACGATGCGGCGAGGGCGAACCACTACATCGACGCGCGAAGGATTCCGCAACTGCGCGTCTAGTGGTAATCTTATCTATGATCCCCTTCTTGCGAGTAGCTTTCTGGTTGCGCGGTAGTTTTTTTTTGTGCTAGTGTAGCATACCGCGTTTCCCTTCACACAGCTCCGTGAGCCTGGGGTCTTGTGACACCGTGCGATGACGTCGCCTCGGCATGGAGAAAACGAAGCCGTGAAATGGAAAGATGGAGGACTACAAGAGAAAGGGTAAAATCTGAGGACATTCGTTCCCCCTTTTATAGCTGGATTGGTGAAATCAATGTAAGTGCCAAGTTATTAAGCATCGGAAGCCGAAGAGGTTTGGAATCAAAACAACTTCAGAAGACGAAGAGTTTTTTCAGCAGAACGAGTTGGCGCGGAAAAAAAGGGGCGACCTCGAAGACTGCCCGATGACGGTCTGCGATGAGTATTAAAACTTCAGGCGGGAAAGGTATCAAATCTACATTCTGTGATTCGGAAAGAAGCCCACAAGGCTGCTCGTGATAAAGCCTGCCTGGTAAAAATTGCACTTGGGAAAGGAAAAAGTCAAGGTTTATAATCAAGTCCTTCATAATTCGCTCGCTGTAAAAAGAAATTTCCTGATTGAATGAAAGAACCAGTCGGAAGTTCAGGCAGGGAGCCAGGAATATAGCGATCGGATCATGAAGCACTCGGGGGGCTACTGTGGAATAGAAGAACCAGGGTGTCCTTTGTATAGGCCCAAGAGGGAGGCCCAGAAGATGTTTCCCACGTCAGGCCTCATTACCGTACGGGAAGGGATATACCCTAAAGGAAGTTGAACTTTTGTTTAGATATGATAGATATGGTTGTAATCCGAGTCATTAGAAGGATAGATAAATTTGTAAACTCTGTCCTATAACCGACTAGAATCTTGTAACCAATCAGAATCTCTTAACCGATTAGGATTCTGTAATTCGCCCCACCCCCCCACTATATACGGGATAGGGCGGGCAGCGACATAGGCATCGAATCATCGAATCATCCAAGCTTAAGAGCGCCACATATCGCCTAGAGCACCTAGCGCTTGAGCAACGTCTGACCCAAGAGATCCATATAATCCCAGCACACAAGATTTGGGTATTAACTCCATCGCTGAGGGCCTGAACCTGTATAATCCCTTGTCTTGTGTGACCTTCGAGTTTGAGATCGAGCGCCTACCCCATAATTTCATTGCCGACTACAAAAGTCGACAGCGATGATGGTCTCTGTGGTCGTCGCGGTCATCGAACCTTAGATCGCTTCGTCGATCGTGGCTGGTGCCGAAACGCTCGTAGTCGTCGTGGTGCCGCATCGCTCTTCTTCGTCCCGCTTCTGTCGCCTGGCTGTGATGTCCCGACGGAGGTTGCAGTTGAGAATTTGGCGAGCGTCCCCGACTGGTGGTGCGTGGCGCCGACTGCCGGTATTCCGACTGGTTGCCGTCCGACTGCTGGCGACACGAGTGGCCACGTGGGAGCGTGAGTGCGCTTCACTTACCGGCTTCTCTTGGTTCTGCTAGATTGCGCCGCCGTCACCATGGCCTTGATCTGGGCCACGATCGGGGCTGCCGGGCTGTCCGATACAATCATCGGATCCAGCGTGTCAAGAAGCGTTTTGGAGGCGACGACGTTCTGCATCGGCGTGCAAAAGACGGATTGGTCTCCCAACCTGGACTGCAGGATATCCTCGCGGATATTACAACCGCGCTATCGAAGAGACCGCGCCGGCATCTCCTTACCCTTACGAGGACGATCTTCCTCCGCAGCTTCTCTGTCCTATTGTTGGAGATCGGTCCTCTGCTCCTCGATCACGAAGACGCCACGAAAATAGCAGCAGTTTTTCATCATGGCGACTGGTTTCTTGGATAAATTAGAGCGGCATACCTGAGATGGGTTGGCCTGATCTTCGCTAGATTGGATCTGGTTTTGGACCAGGCAGACAAGCTCTCCGTGCATATCTGCGATGAAGTCCAGGCTTTCGAAGTGGAAGGCCTGGCCGAAGACGAAGGTGGCGACGAATCCGCTGATTGCTGCCATCGAGTTTGTAGGAAAAGATTGAAGCGCTCCCCCTACCTGGCGCGCCAACTATCGACTTTTGTAGTCGGCAATGAATTTATGGGGTAGGCGCTCGATCTCAAACTCGAAGGTCACACAAGACAAGGCTTTGGACAGGTTCAAGCCCTCAGCGATGGAGGTAATACCCTAATCCTGTGTGCTGGGATTATGCAGATCTCTTGGATTTGAGGTTGCTCAAAGCGCAATGTGCTCTGGGCGATATGAGGTGTTCGATGCTCTATGGCTTGATGCCTTGTTGTTGCCTGCCCTCCCCCTTATATACTAGGGGTGGTGCGGCTTACAGAGTCCCGATCGGTTAGGAGATTCCGATCGGTTACTAGATTCTAGTTGGCTACAGGATAGAGTTTGCATCTTTATCTACCCTATAAACAACTCGGATTACAACCGTATCTTTTATATCCAAATACATATTCAACTGTCTACAAGGTATGCCCCCTTCCGCATGACAACTTGGCCTGGCGCGGAGCACAGCTTTTAGACCTCCTCTTTGGGCCTTTCTTTTCTTCTGGTAACGCCGAGCCAATCATGGAGAGACCTGGTTACATATATTCCACAATGGCTTGAGTCAATTACTTGAAAAATGCAAATAAAGAAAACATATGTGGGTAAAGAATGCAAATTATGTCAAAAATTTGCACCCCGCTATGTCATTTAAAGTGTTAAAACCAAAATTTGCATCAAATAAAAATGAGCTCAAAGGACCTTGTATGCACTTCTAGATTCCCCAAAGTGTTGAGTAGGTTGAACTCTAGGTTCTCCAATTGATCCTATGAGTGGTTTTACTTCTAGCTTTGAAACTTTTGCTAAGTTTTGCACTTGTCAAATCTTTCTAGAATGAAATATTGAAAACTAAGCTTTTTCACAAAATGTATTGATCTTGGACATGTCTTAGTTTTGTCATAATCTGAAATTGATGAGCTTGGTGTCATATCTTGTCATTATAATCAGTTGGATAATCTTCAAAGCTCTTTAGATTGAATTTCATGCATACATGTTGAGAAAGGGGGAGAAAATATGAAATCTTGATGCCTATATTGTCAAAAGGGGGAGAAAACATAGAAAAGGCATCATTAAAAGATGAAAATATTAATGTTCTTTTGGATTTTAGAGTTTTTGAGGAAAACTTGCTCTTTCTTGGAATTAAAATCAAAATCCAAATCTTCCTTGCGGAATTTAAGCTCCAAAATCCTCTTCGTCAAGTTGGTCATGGTTCCAATTTTTATCTTTGGACCAAGTTTGATTTTGCAACTAGAAATTGCTTTCTTCTTATCTTTTTCTAACTCAAAACATTTGCCTTTTGTTGTGTTTGTCAATATACTCATCAAGGGGCAGATTGAAGGACCATGTGGACGTCTACCCAGATTTGTGACCAATATTTGACTAAATTTGAGCTTGGGTTGCTCTTGTTTGAGTTTGATTTGAAATGGATTTTCAATTGGAAGCAATTTGAAGTCTTTTCTATTTTCCTGGTGCTACTGGCCAGAACGAGTAAAAATGAATTTTAATGAGTGGACTTTGATGGATTTATTTCACATCTTTGTGGGCATTGCTATGCGAGGAGTTTCCTTGTTTTTGATGGTTGCAGGACGACGGTGCTATGTCATGGTGAGGCGAAGGATGGCCGGGACTAGGCGAGGAGCGTCAGAGGTCCAGACGGTCGGGAATCGCCAGAAGATGATCGGAGACAGAGTCCGTGCAAGTCATGAAGACAAGGAATGGATGTGATGCTAGCTAGATGTTGCTCGGATCGATGAGGGCTGTCGGATTGCAGTCTAGTTGATAGGATAGCGGGTCTAGTTAGTATGTTTTGAGAACCGTGCAAGAAAACCCATGTGTGTTGTGGATTTTGGGTGAACCCTTGCATGGCTGGTTGAGTGGGTAAAACCTAGCCCTTGATGGATGCTCTAGGGTTTAGTGGCTTATCCAAGGGTGGTAGGTGGCCCTAGAGTTGTATAAATAGGGGTGGAGGGGTAGCCTTCCCCCCTTGAAGGTTCTGAGGTTTTTGATGCTCCTTTGAGCTTTGCTCACATGAATGTGAGGCTTTGTAACCACTTATTCCAGAAAATACAAAAAATTTCTTTACCTTATAAATTGCGCATTTACATTATGTCTTTACTTTACACAATTTAAATTCAGCATTTATTTTCCCGCATTTACATTCTCGCAATTTACTTTCTCGCAATTTGGATTTGCCTCCCATCCTTCTAAATGCTATTCTTTTAGGATGTCTTAAGGGTGTTCATATGGTTTTACATTTTTATCGAATTGCAAATCTGTCCAGAACTTGTTCTTCATGCAGCAGTCAGTATTTGATTTTTATAAAAATCTGGAAAAATCCTTTTTAAGTGATTCTTGTTGGAGAAGGTGCGCAACTCATATATCCATATCTGGAACATTTTTTGAGTCCACTGGTTGTACCGTTTGAGCGCTATGAAGTGAACACGACCCTCAAATATTCTGGTAAAAGTTCCTGACTATCTGTAATGCTTGATTTTTCATGTTTATTCTACAAAGGTTTTTGAGGTCATTTTTGGTGGACTGTTTCACGACTCAACTTCTCACAGGGAGAAAAATTCCCAAAAATTTTAGAGCAACATAAACTCACCAACCACCTGCTCCAATTTTGGATAATTCCTGGAAAATCTGCTTTTACTTTTCTTGAAAGAGGCTTTGGTGTTTTAGCTTTATCTCTTTTAGAAAAGTAGTCTTTGAATTTATTCCTCTTTGTTTGGACACTTGACAACCAGGATTGGGATTAAAAATCCCTCACATGATTCATGGTTCTCATCCATGCAAGCTAGGGGTACACATAGTTGTCTAATTGTTTGGGTTTTAGAGGGTGTGCGAATCTGAGAAACACTAGTTTGAAGGAAAATCTTTGGGTGTTTCAGATTTTTATTGCGAGATTGTTTGGAGTACTTTGAGTGGGGGAAAATTTTATTTGGGATCATTCACACCCTCCTCTGATCGCCATTTTGATTTTTCAATATCATAAGCACATGGCATTCATGGGACTTCATGCCAGTTAAACTCAATCTTGCATTGAAACAAGTCTCTTCATGTTGGACAAGTAAGTAGACGGAACTTTCACACCATGCAAGAACTGGCACAGTTCGGTTCTCTCGGCCTTGGACATAGTGTAACAAGCATGTTCGCAGTATGTTCGGCCTTTATCGGTCTCTTTCGATGCTAACTCAGGTGTGATGCCCATATCGACCAAGTCAAGCTATGTGTTGATACCGTCCTTTGTTTTACCCTTAATGTTCAGTAAGAGACCAATCAAGCTATCACAGACATTCTTCTCTACGTGCATCACGTCAATACAATGCCGAACTTCTAGGTGCTCCCAATAAGGTAGGTCCTAAAATATTGATCTCTTCTTCCGCATGCTCTTCTCACGGGTCCTCAATTTATGTCTCTTTCCTAACGCAACATCCAAGTTCTTAACCATGTCATGAGTGTCTATCCTGCTTAAAGGCTTTGGAGCTAAAGTGTCTACGGTCGTGCTGTCGAATTGTTTATTCATCTTGCGGTATGGGTGATTCCTTCGAAGGAACCTACGGTGACACATGTACATGGTTTTACGCGAGTGATTCAACCCAGTATCATCTAAGCAGTGAGTACATACTTTGGCTCTATTTGTACTTTGCCCCGACAGGTTAGCAAGGGCAGGATAATTATTTATGGTACAGAACAACAGGCAGCGTAGAGTGAAGTACTCTCGTTTGTGAGCATCCCATAACTGCACCACAAGAGCCCACAATGTGTTCAGATCTTCCACCAATGGTTCTAGGTACACATCAATATTGTTCTAGGTTGCTTCGGGCCTTAGATGAGTATAGACATCAATATGTACTTCCGCTTCATAAACAACCAAGGAGGAAGGTTGTACACACAGAGATTCACAGGGCAAGTGCTATGACGGCTGCTCATGTTACTGAAAGGATTCATTCCATCCGTACTCAATCCGAACCTTATATTCCACAGATCCACTACGAATTCATCAAACCTCCTATCGATGTTTCTCTACTGTGTGGAATCAGCAGGGGGCCTAATCATTCCATCGTTCTTATGCTCATCCGAGTACCACCGAAGCAATTTTGCCTCTTTTGGGTTCGCAAATAAATGCTTCAAACAGGGAATTATAGGTAGATACCACGCCACCTTAGCGGGAGGTCCTTTCTTCAACTCCATACCCTCGTTGTCATCATCCAATCTATCTTTACGCTTGTACCGGGATGCGTTGCACACCAGACATACATGCAAGTTTGTGTACTCTTTGCGGTAGAGGATACAGTCGTTCGGACAGGCATGAATTCTTTCTACTTCCTTTCCCAAGGGACAAAGAACCTTTTTGGCTTTGTAGGTGGTTGTCGGCAACTCATTCCCCTCTAGAAGCATATCAGCTAACAGACCTAACAACGTCGTGAAACTCTTGTCAGACTAATCATTGCTTGCCTTTAATTTCAGCAGTTCTAGCACGGATGATAACCTTGTGTATTTGGACTTGCAACCCGGGAACAAAGGTTTCTTCGAATCGTCCATCAAGCCTTGGTCCTGCTCATCACGGTTTCTTTCTGCATCCCGTAGCATCTGATCCAGATTATCATCGTGAAACCTATCCTCATCGAAAGCATAATCGATATCATCTGTAGTATCGTTGATGTCGTCAACAATGTCCAGATTATCGTTGACTTCATCGATGATGGTATTACTACTTGGTCCCTACGTAATCTGCTCTTTACCGTGACTAGTCCAACATGTATACCCTATTTTGAAACCCCGTAGAATCAAGTATACTTCGATCTGCGCTGGTTTCTGAAACATCCTCAGATTATCGCAGTCAATGCATGGACAAGGCATAAATTCTACCCTAATGACATAACTCCTTTGGATGCAACTTTAACTCTTGGTCCAATAACACGAGTCTGAGCAAAACAACTCAATTACAAGGTGAGCTCGTTCTTAGGTGATAATACTTGTTCTAATGAGAATGTGGTACTGCATAATTTTTCTTGTGATGTGTTGTTACTTAAGAGCATGGGAGAGGAGATGTTAACTCAAGGAGACCTCATACACAACTTGAACATCTACAAGCCACACGTTCAACTAAAGTACAAGCCCAATTGATGCCGTCCGTGCACTTCAATTCGAACTACAACTCATCTCAGAGTCAGACTAACAGCGCCGGACTAAAAAGGCCATAACTTCCTCATACGAAGTCCGTTTGTGCTGAGCCACCACTCGTTTGAAAGCTTATTTCAAGACCTATCTATTGAATACAAGCCCATATCCAGATTCATTCGGGAAGGCCTCCAAATCAACGCGAAAATTTGTTGCTGTTTTAGACTTGGAATCAGAACCGTTGATTGATCACTTTTTGTAACTCGCCCTTATATATACTTAGCCACCGCTACTTTTAGGGTTAGGTTATTTGCTAAGTTTGTTCCCCACGTGTGTGAAACACTTATTCATCGGAGTAGTGTCACAAGACCTGGTTTGGTGAAAGAGATAACCTCAACTTTGATCGTTTGAATTGTCAGATTGATTTCTTTCTCGTTCTTGCTCGTTTCTTCTACTGCGTGCAGGAATTAACCATTGTGGTTAGGCTATCCGGGCGTGAGCACGGTTGATAACGACAGGTGCGTGGGTGTAGCGATTGCAGGGATTCAATCTTCACTGATTGGAAGCCCTTAGAACGCCTATCGGAAGATTGGGCTGTTGTCAGATCACACCCCCTTGTTCAACATATCTTCCTCTGCAACTCTTCTAAAAGCAGAGACACCATTAATGCACTCGGCGATCGCACGGTTCTCAGTGTACATTCAACTTCGGTCCATCTAAAAGAACGGATGGATATGTAAACATATGCATGTAAGCTACATCTTCAGTGTAATGCAATTAGAACCAATTACTAATTTAGATAAAAAGAACAAATGGATCTACACAAAGCTATAGCAAATGTATGTACTTTACATCATAGAGAACAAATGTATCTACAACAAGCTAGATCTAGAAATTGACCAGCTTCATTTCCCTCTTTACCAAGCTAGATCTTAAATATAACACAAATTTGAACTAGTTTCTACTTTACACCACAGAGAACAAATGTATCTACACCAAGCTAGATCTAGAATCAACCAGCTTCATTTTCCTCTTTACCAAGGTAGATCTTAAATATAATACAAATTTGAACCAATTACTACTTTACATCACAGAGAACAAATGGATCTACACCTAGATATAGAACCCAGCTTCATTTCCCTCTTTACCAAGCTAGATCTAAAATATAACGCAATTATGAAACAATTACTAACCTTAGATGACGTAAACCACAAGGATCTATAATTACACCTCCAAATCTAGGGTCTCTTTCACCAGAACGCCTCTCAATCACAGCCACGTCGAAAATATCTAGGAAACCCTAAAAATATAGAGGAGCTCGGCTCTCTGTTCGTATATATAACCATTGATCATCACAGACGGTTTGTGGATAAAACCATCTGCGATGGATTTAGAATCACAGATGGTTTTTGGATAAAATTGTCTACGATTACGTCATCACAGATGATTTTATCCACAAACCGTTTGTGATGTTCCTAATGCTTTCGTGTTCCAAGACAGGCGCGCGCAGTGTTTCGAGTTGATCGCTTCATGTTCCGAAGAATTAAACCATTTGTTTAAATTCCACTTTGAAGAACGTGTTCCGAACATTTCGTTTCCCCAATGCAGATCTTGAATTGCACTTCGGCGACGATATATACTCCATCGATCGATAGCATTCCACATCCCCTCATTACAATTGACTCCGACGCCGCCATGAGCAACAAATTAAAACACAACGCCTCCTCTCTCGGCTCCGCCGCCCGACCTCCGACGACGGCTTCGCCACCGCCACTGCCTTCGCCTCTAGTACCGCCGACTAACCCACCGCCACCGCCACCGTCCTAGCATCTAAGACCCCTACGGGAATGGCTACGGCGCCACATCAGCGCCATATCAATGAATCGTCCGCTCCCTCTGCGACAAGCAGGCAGTTCTGCTCCCTCCACCTCAAGCGTAATCGTCGGGCAAAAGCGTCTGCCGCCAACATCCTACTCCTCCTCCGACGATGACGACAGCTACGACTCGTCGGATGGCTATTACGACGGCTGGGAGCTGGTGGATGACCCAGATAGAGCCGGTTTGAGAGAGGACCCCCGACGGTCGCAGCAATGACTGCGACTCCAACGATGACACCGGCGGCGATGAGGACTAGATCGACTAAGTAGTATTTCCCAGTAGTAGTCTTTCCTATCCACAACTTTTGGTGGGAAATTTTTGTATATATATATTGTGATGCTTATATATAAGCTGATATTTCGTTTTACTGTTCTAAACGATTCACTAATAGTTGAGGCTAACCATCACAGACGGTTTGTGGATAAAACCGTTTATGATATTTCGATCATCACAGACGGTTTCATCCACAAACCGTCTGTGATGAAAGCAAGAACTTCACAGACGCTTTGTGGATGATGATCCGACATCGCAGACGGTTTCAGCCACAAACCGTCTGCTATGTGCCCAAAATACATTACAGATGATTTTCGTAAAAAACATTCAGTGATGACGTGTCTAATATAACCTCTTTTGTAGTAGTGTAAGGTGATGATATTACTATTCCAAGCACTAACAGGTGAGAGTCTCATTGATTGGGCCCATATCTGAGTAGCTACCAAGTGAATATGACGGTATTAGGGAAAAAATTATACTATTTACATGCTAGATAATTTGCTAAAGCGTACATTTTTCTACTAAGCACACGTACATACTCCCACTACGCCAAAACCTGCAATAGGTGACGGTCTATTTGTGGCAGTTTTTTTCGAACCGCCACAAATATAATTATCAGTGGCGGTTCTATATTGAAAATGGCGGGAAGAATATCAGTGGCGGTTCTATCCTCGAACCGCCACTGATAATTCATTATCACTGGCGGTTCGAGGATAGAAGGTTATCAGTGGCGTTCTATCCTCCAACTGCTACTGATACTATTGTATTATCAGTGGCGGTTCTATCCTCGAACCGCCAGTGATAATGAATTATCGATGGCGATTCGAGGATAGAACCGCCAGCGATAATATAATCGATGAGCGGTTCTAGTTAACAACCGCCACGCGATAATACCGCCTATAAGTAGGTGGTCGATAGTAACTTGGTCTTCTTCCTCCAGAGCAAACCAAAACTTCTAATTTTGATTTCGTTTTCTCCAATTCTTGTGTTGTACTTCCTCTAGTTGTTCCTTGGTGAGTTATTTTCTCCTCTCTTGATTTGTGTTAATCTTGTTGCAATTTAATTTTTAAACCTAGTTCAATTAAGGTTTATATGTAGATGAGATGAAAAGTTTAGATTTTGTTTATTTTTATTTACCTACCATTTTGTAGTTGATGAATTTATTTCCTAGCTAGATTCATTAGATGATGTTGTGTTCCTTTTATAGATGATGAATTATGATCAAGCATATATTTAATATAAATTGCATTTTAAGTTAATTTGGTAGATGATGAATTTATTATGTAGCTTCTTTAGATGATAAGTAATTAGATTAGTTTTTAATTACTATTAATTTGGTTCCATTAGTGTGCACATTATAATATACATCTTGCATATATTAAATTTGTTCAATTAAGATTAGTGGATATTAATATACATGGAATTTTAGTTAATTTGGTAGGTGGGTGCTCATCATTTTAGATGATGAATTTATTATCTAGCTCCTTTAGATGATAGGTAATTAGATTAGTTTTTAATTACTATTAATTTGGTTCCATTAGTGTGCACGTATAATATACATCTTGCATATATTAAATTTATTTATTTAAGATTAGTGGATATTAATATACATGAAATTTTAGTTAATTTGGTAGGTGGGTGCTCATCATTTTTAGATGATGAATTTATTATCTAGCTTCTTTACAAGATAAGTATTTAGATTAGTTTTTTAATTAATTTTTATATGTTAATTAATTTTAGATGGACTGGAGATGGATGTACAATGCGAACCGTTACAGCCGAGATTACATCGATGGGGTATCTACTTTCTAAGAGCCGCTGAGGAGAACAAGTTGCACAAGAAGACGGAGTACATACATTGTCCATGCATTGATTGCATGAATGAGAAAATGTTTTCAGACAAAGAGCACATCCACTTGCACTTGATTCGAAGAGGTTTTGTACTTGGCTATACACGTTGGACAAGTCACGGTGAAGAGGAAAACATACATGAAGGTGATAACGTATTGGATGATGGAGAAGGCATTATGGAAGCTGACATTAGTTATGGATTTGATGAGGATAGGTTGGACATTGATGACGATAATAATCTTACTCAGATATTGCGCGATGCAGAAGGGAACTACACTAGTCAGAGAGAGTTTAATCAATTCAAGGGTTTGTTGGACGACTCGGACACACCTTTGTTCCCGGGTTGCAAGGAGGAATACACAAAGTTGCACTGTGCTTTCACTTCTAAAATTGAAGGCAAGCAATGGTTGGTCCGATAAGAGTTTCACGGCGCTATTACATCTCTTAGCGAACATGCTTCCGGATGGAAATGTATTGCGATAACCACTTATTTAGCTAAGAAGGTTGTATGTCCATTGGGATTGGAAGTAGAAAGAATACATGCATGTCCAAGCGATTGTATACTCTATCGCATAAAGTATCTGAGACATGCATGTATGCCCGATGTGCAAATCATCGCGATACAAGTGTAAAGGCCATGACAATGAGGCACCGTGGTGAAGAAAGGAGCTCCGATAAAGTGGTGTGGTATTTACCGGTAATTCCTCGGTTGAAGCGTTTATTTGGAAACAAAAGCATGCCCAAGCGATGCGATGGCTTTCGGAAGAGCGTAAAAGGATGGAAAGGCTGAGACACCTGCTGATTACGCTCGGTGGAGAACCATCGATAGGCTCTTTAGGAAGAACCGGGAATGAACCGAGGAATATAAGGTTTGGGTTGAGTACGGATGGAATGAATCCTTTCGGTAACATGAGTAGTATTCATAGCACTTGGCCCATGACTCTCTGTATCTACAACCTTCCTCCTTGGTTGTGTATGAAACGAAAGTACATTATGATGTCATTTGCTTATCTAAGGGCCGAGACAACTGGCAATGATATTGATGTATACCTACAACCATTGGTGGAAGATCTTGTGATCTTGTGGAGCGAAGGTGTCTGGTATGGGATAAGTACAAGCGAGTACTTCATCCTACGGGCATTGTTGTTTTGCACCATCAATGATTTCCCGCCCTTGGTAACCTATCGGTCGTCTTGTAAAGGGGCCAAAGCATGCCCCAGTGCATGGATGAAACCGCTAGTGTGTGGCTCAATAACTTGAGGAAAACTGTGTACATGCATCACCGTAGGTTCCTTTGAGAATCACCCCTACGCAACATGAAAAAACAATTCGACGGGACAAAAGAGGATGGTATAGCCCCAAGGCCTTGTCGTGGGGAAGAGGTATATGATATGGTTAAGGATATTAATGTCATACTTGGAAAGGGAGATAGTAATAATAAATCGAGGTCTCGTACTGAGAAGACCACATGGAAGAAGAGATCGATATTTTGGAACTTGGCCTATTGGAAGGACTTAGAAGTTCGACACTGCATAGACGTCATGCACGTAGTGAAAAATGTATGTGACAGCTTGATTGGTCTTGTGCTGAACATTCCTAGCAAAACTAAGGATGAACTGAAGGCACGAAGGGACCTGTAAGATATGAAAATCAGAGTTGAGCTACATCCTCAGGACACCGGGAAAGGGCGACTTTACCTTCCCCCAGCTTGCTACACTCTTTCGAAGAAAGAGAGACGAACCTTGCAAATGCTTGCATGGTGTGAAAGTTCCGTCGGTTACTCATAAGCATCAAGCTGGTCTCGATGAAAGATTTGAAGTTAAGCGGCATGAAGTCTCATGATTGTCATGTGATGATGACACAAATGCTTCCTATTGCAATTAGAGGTATTTTGCACGAAAAGGTCAGAGAGGCAATCATGAGGTTGTGTTTGTTCTTCAACACGATTTCACGAAGGTCATCGATCCCATCGGACTTTCGAGCTGCAGAATGATGTGGTCAAGACACTATGCCACTAGAGATGTATTTCCCTCCATCATTTTTCGATATAATGGTTCATCTCATTGTTCACCTTGTGAGCGAGATAAATGTATGTGGCCCGTATTTCGCATCGGATGTACCCGTTCGAAAGGTACATGGGTATCTGAAGAAGTATGTACGCAATCGATCTCGGGAGGGCTGCATTGTGGAAGGTTATGCAAGCGAGGAGGTTATCGAGTTTTGCGTGGATTACATGGAGCGGTAGAACCGGTAGGAGTGCTGTATCTCGCCATGAGGGTAGGCTAGGCTGGGAAAGGGGCGATTGGAAGGAAATCAACAAATTCTTACGATCATGGATTGTTGAAAAAGCTCATTTCACGATCTTGCAATGATCGGTTGAGGTGTCCTCGTATATGGACATGCACAAGGATAAGCTACGAGAGGAAAATCGTGGGACGATCGGAGGTTTGGGTAACAAAAGAGTATAACCGTTTGTTCAATCATTGGTTCAAAGAGCATATACTGGAAAGAAGCGAGTGTCATGTTGAGGTGGTGGCAAAGGGCCATCATGTACAATCTTGACATGGCAAGGATCGACATAAATGGATATACCTTTTACGAGATCTCGGGATAGCAAAAGCACTTACCAAAATAGTGGTGTCGCATAGATGCCTATGACAACACACAGCGATGAAGAGTAGCTTCCATAGGTTCATAGAAGAGATTTGGGAGCTCGACTCTTGTATTTTTAAGATCCCAATGTTTGGTGTCGTTGGGTACAACTCCCAAAGGGTGTCAAGGTGGACAAATGCGGCTTCACTACTTTGGACATCGAACATGTCGGATCTGAGAGATGAACCATTCGTACTTGCGAAGCAAGTAGCACAAGTCTTCTATGTAATCGACCCGGCAGATAAGAAGCGCCATGTAGTTCTTCAGGGGAAAAGAAGGATCATCGGAGTTGAGAATGTCGTGGATGAGGAAGAGTACAACCAGTTTGATGAGTTGCCTCCTTTCGTAGATGGCAACATCAGGATCGAGGAAGAAACCACTCAGGAAGCTACCTATCATCGCGACGATCATGAAGAAGGGCAAATTGTGAAAGAAAATAATTAGCTATATACGAGTAATGGCAATATCAGAGGCAGAGCCAGCTCCTGGGCAGGGCGGGCACCTTCCCGGGTTCGCCGGTGATGACCAGGCCGCACAAGTCTTCTATGTAATCAACCCTAATGATGACCACTGTTGAAGATAATCTTGTGCATGGTAGTTTAAAGTCTGTTTTCGGTTTTGTTTCCTAGCTATGTGCTAGTTTTTCTGGTCTTTGAGTCAGTTTTGGACTCTGCTAGTTTTGGTGATTGTATCATTGTCTGAAGAGTACTTGATTGTTTTGCCAGATGACAAAATAGTGTTCTATCCGGTTGAAAGTTTGGACAGTTTGTTGAGTCTGTCAGGTGAAAGGAGTCCGGATTCTTTCCTATAAACTGCTTATGTATTTGCTTTATAAGTAATAGACAAAGTCGTAAACGCCGCAATTAGCGACAACAACAAAACCAGTCTTCGAACTCGCGGTGGCGCTATTCGACAATACAGTGAAGCGTATTGTTGATTCAGAAACAAATTTCAGGGTTAACGCATAGAGGCACATCAGTGGCGGTTCGTATAAAGAACCGCCACTGATAACATTATCAGTGGCGGTTCGTATAAAGAACCGCCAAAGATAATATATGTATCAGTGGCGGTTCTTTTTAAGAACCGCCACTGATAATATGCTCTGTCTATAAATAAAATAGATACCGCCGCTTTTGACTCGCCCTAAACCCCTAAACTCCCGCCTTCCGCGCGCACCTAAACCACTAAACTCGCGATCGCGCGCCGTGCGAAACCGGCGCCCCCGACGCCGCGCCCGCGCCGCGCCAACGCCGTCCTCCTCGGCGACGCTGCCCCATCGACGCCCTCGCTCGACGACGCCGCCCACCGACGCCGCCACGGTCGCCGCCGCGCCCGACACCGCCCCGACGACGACGCCCTCCATGACGACGCCCCGCCGACCCGCCACAATTGCCGCCCTCGCGCCGCTCGACGCGGCGCCCCGTGCGGCGTCGCTCGCGCCGAGCGCCGTCCCGGCAAGGTCAGAGCCTCTTTTCCTCTCACCCCACCGCTCGAATGTGTTCGATTCAATCAATCAGTCTAGTCTCTTCCTAGCGCTCGGTCGATTCGCACGCACCTTTTCACGGACCCCTCGAGTCAAGAACCGTATGGATCTGGTTTCTTGGAGCCGGCGAATCAGTTCCGCGTTGTTGATCCATTTCGGTGGGGTTGTTTAGGGCCTCTAGCTCTAGAGATTCAGGTTGACGTCTGTTCATCTTCACCATTCCGCGTTGTAGATTGGCGAATAATGCGTTGGCGTCTGCTCTGTCCACATGTTATTTGAGGGCTTTGCGATTTGGATTGGGAAATGCTTTTGAAGGAAAGAAGAAAGATAGTTTGTCGCAATAAGATGTGAAAAATCTAAGTGGTGAAGATGCTAATCGATTTCGTCCGACGTCTCCTTTTCCATTGACCCTCCAAATCTTTATCAAGGGATAACGCTGATACATGATAATCCTGTGGGGGGCATTAGGAGGTAGCCTTAGCCATGGAACCATTACATTTGCCTCTGGATGGCTGCGCATCAAAAGTGAAACATAACCCGTGTCTAATGTGACTTTATGTTGGAGTCCATTGGATGGCTACGCATCGATTTCTTGGCATCCTTTGGTCTCATGATTTGCTTCTTGTCGTATTTCTTGCCTTCCATTATGTCTTAGCTTCTAAGATTCCTTTTCATTTATGAAGAGGGTAATCTGTTTACTGAGCATTAGCATCCTTTTCCCGATAGCCTTATGACCTGTAGCTTCTCAGATATATAGTCTTTGCCTTACCATGTGCATCACATGCTGTGTTTTGTTGTGTCGATTGCTTTCTGATGATTTCAAGCTGTGTTTCATAGTTTTAGAGTACCCACAGTTTCACGGCAAGGGTTAGTACATTACAGTTGTATATTCTACTTTTCATTTGATGTATGTGTAACTTTTGTAAGATTCATCAAGCATTACTGTGGTTGCACCTGTTCTCATATGTGCAATGCAGTGCTATGAGCAATGTGAATTAACGTTGAATGCACACAAACTTTCACTTAATTCTAAAACAAAATGGTAATTGTATGGATCTCAGTTTATCAAAGCGATGAAAGATTCATGTGCTATCCTCTTTCTACATGTTTTGAATTGCTTCTAGTACTTGAAAGATTCATGTATCACATGTTGGGAACCATATATGCAGACATCCTGTCCTCAAGTGGCTTATTTTTTCCTCATTTGGTTGTTCCTTGGCGCTATTCCTTTCCATTTATTTTGCTTGACTTCTCTTTCGCAAGTTTGAGTGGTTAATTGACCACATATCTCTTGCTATATAACTTTAAATTGAGCAAGCGAAGACATTTTAAGCATCTACATAAAATTTGCCATTTATTCGGAAGATGTATTACTAGTTCCCAGTTAGAGATGAGCAGAGGTTATATACATTAATGATGAGTTACGAGCAAAGGTACTAAAATGAACATAGCTTTTAATTGGCTACGTAAAAATTTGCATTCTTCCACTTGTTCTGATCTAATTAAGTCTCTTGCTCTTGCAAAATCATTTTCATCTTAGCACCATACAATATTACACACAGGACAGTACATCTTTACCTTGAAATTCAATGAGATAATTCTGTAATAATTGACGAAAATTATTTTTCGGGTCGAACTATAGTTCTAATGGAGCCCGAAACCGAGCCTATAGTGGAGGAGAGCCCGAGCATGTACCTTACCCTCCACCCAACCACCGAAGGTGCCGAGGCCTCCACCGCTGTTGTAGATGATGCTCTTGTTGCAAGACACCGAGGACGAGGGAAAACTAAGAAGCCTGAAGGCCGGTACACCATCTCAGAGGTCTTAGATATTTGGGCCCTGTTGCCTTGAGAAAATCAAGACAAAATACAGGTCAACATGCGGGTGCATCGTAGGGATAAAGTGCCAATCACCTATTCGGATTGGCATAAAGTGCCGAGCCACCAAAGAGGATCGTGGACGAGCTCAAAGAAACCTTGAATTCCCGAAGGAGCGAAGATCTTGTGCGTCGCGACGCATTGATGACCGTGGATGCGGCGTGGAGAAACTTCAAGGCGAGGCTGAACACAAATTATGTGAAGCAAAACCGGTCAGCCATCGGAGAGTACACAAGATTGGAGCCATATTGGGATGAGTTTGTGGCGATGAAGCAATCGAAGCGCAAGGAAGTCGGTGAGGACAACATTAGCATCGCAAGAAGGAATACTCACCCCCACAGACTTGGCACGAGTGGGTACGCGGGTAAAATTGCTCAACGGGAGAGGCAGGAATTAGAAGAGGTCCAATTGGCTAGCACAAGTCCCTTGATCGGACTACCGTCGAGTGAAGCACTACGTGCTAGCGAGGCGAATATGTTGTCTCTTGGGGTTTATCATTCAAGAAGCGGTGAAGACGAAGCAATGGCGCAAAGAGTTCATGAGTTTCACGCCCGATCCACCCAAGGATCTTTTCACCCAGACGAGGAGAAAGGCGAGCTAACAAACGCCCTAGGAAACAAAGAGCACCCTGGGTGGACACGGCGTCGGGGTCAAGGTTCCATGGAGAGTGGATTCCTGAGCACAGAGACCCTTATAGGAGTCGGAAGAGAGCTAAAGAAGTGCGGGGTGAGAAGGAAATGGAAATGATGAAGGAAAGGATTTGCGAGAAATACAAGGCTTTGTTGAAGAACAAGTTGAGCGACAAGTACAACAAGCCTTGAGCGATCGCGAGCCCACAGCGTTTTCTCGATCCTACAGTCGTCGCAGCGAGCGCGCGTCCACGCCATTGGCGAAGCGGACAACAACCATTATCGTGGGCGACAAAAAGGACCCCACACTGTCGACTCAACGTGCCCGTGATGAACATATTTATGCAGTACCGCTACTGGGGTAGTCTATCCGTGCCAAGAAGGGTGTCTGCACAATACCCCGATAAGCGCCGAGTTATGCAAAGGTCCAAGTGGACACGGTACTTACCTGATTCTTTGAGATCGGATGAAAAACCCGCCAATGATGAGATAACAACTCTAGGAAGTGCCGTCCACTCATTCATCCAATGGCGCAAGCGTGACATCGTCTTGGACCATGCGATGCCGGCCTCTCTGCGATACAATCCTCGCATCCGTCACGGCACGAGAGTGAAACGGGGAAGAAGCAAAATGAGGTAGAAAAGAAATGCATTGAGGACCCCATCAAGATGGCCACTGTTAGTACTCCAAAGTAGAAACCTATAACACCTGGTACTTCAAAGGACAAACCTACAACCCCTGATCCCAAAAATTGGCACATTAGACAAGCCGTATCAGCCAGATTAGGCGAGGCCAGGACCGAGTATGATGTCGTGCGACAAAAAAGTAAGGGCAAGGCGCAGTCTGATGACCAAGATGATCAACAAAGATTGAAATTCGAGGTAGGGAAACCCTTTGTCACCGCTTCGAAGTTAAAAAGTCTAACACCCATGATGCAGCGATTACATGCATGGTACTTAGATCAATCCAACCAAGACGTACTCCCGAAGGTGATCACTGCAATTTTCCGTGAGGAACATTTTCACCATGAGGGCCATGGCTACTTCTTAATAGAATTCGATAACTTGCACAACTTGTTCTATCACGACACCCTCGACATATCTTTTTTGAGATGCTGGTCCCTGTAAGTGTCTAATATATCAATCTTGGCCTACATTCATGTAATACTGATAAATATCATGTCTAACTAATTCGTTATATATAAACGAGATGATTGAAGTACGAAGAACCAAGGGGATAGTGAGATTCCTCGACCCGGGAACGGTTTGCCAACATGAAATCAAAAGAGCACCAAAGGAGGTCGAGGAGTACATATATAAAGTTTTGATTAAACTGCAAGACAAGGAGTTTATACTTTTGCCATACCATTTTAAGTACGTTGCTCACTAGCTAGTTAAATTACTCATTTATTTCGTTATTTACTCTGATGTAAGGACTAATGACCGGCATCATGCATGTGTATGTAGCTTCCACTGGATTCTCGTAATAATTCATCCAGAAAAGAGCAAGATGCTGATCATGGATCCACTGGATAAACCTAAAAAAGACTTTGAAGAGATGACACATTTAGTGAATGAGGCGTTCAAAAGATATTGTCAGAAGAGCTCGATATTCCACCCATACCACAAATCCCTTACAATCCGTACTAAGTTTCCGGTACACACAAAAGGAATACTCTTATATCATATTTCATAGTAAATAGCTCCTTCGACGACATCTTAGTTCATTCGATTTTTGCAGTGTCACAAGTAGCCGAAAGGAACAAATTTATGTGGGTACTTCGTGTGTGCCAGTACATGCGCAAAATCTTATCATGCGCAATAAAAGACAATGACGTAGAGGTTAGTCATGCTGACATGACACACTGATTCGCACCACTCAATTTCTATATTCTCTCTTAATTTTGTTTTTTATACTTACAGCGCCTCAAGTTGTCTACGTTAGGACTGCTTCCTTCTAAAATCCAAGCCATTCAGGTCCAACTCGCCTACTTCATCATGAAGGAAATAATCAACAAAAATAGCGAGTTTTATGACGAAGACAACAATGATCCAGTCATCCATACTCTTGTCTCAAATCACGTGTCTTCAACCTCCGAAGACCCGTAGGCTTCTAGTTTACCTCCACTAGTTTAGGCTTTTTTACTTCAATTCTGTTTCATTACAAAGTGTAAATAACTCTTTGTTCCTTTCAAATGGGAACCCGTTCTTTTGTCAATGCCACTTCTTTTGTCAGTGGTTGTGCAAGCGTTTTGGATGCACGTACTCCTCATAGATATTTTGTATATTGTCTTATATATATTTGTTTGAGCATCGTGTTATCATCACATCTCGATATTATGACTTCCTGTAATCGAGATAGGAACATTTATATCGTGAGCTATATGAACCTTTTGTTGGTCATGGATGACCACCTTGTATATCTATTATATAGATATATAGCCATACTATTTCAATATATTATTTTACGGTTAGAATTGCGAATGATCTCACCAAAATCTTGAAATAGCGGCCAATTAGAGGAACTACTCTTTGTAGCAAGCGCCACTTTGTGAACATGTCGAGAGTATTACATTTTTAGCCGATCTTAGGATTTGGTGTTGTATACAAAGAAGGTAAATTGGTGTTTTTGTTTGTCTTGTCTTACAATATTATAGGTGTTTTTGTTTGTCTTGTCTTACAATATTATATGTTTCTGGTTTGCTATTACAATTTTGCCTTGGTGAAATGAAACGATCCGATGTGCATATTCTGGTTTGCTACCGCCAATAACTTATACAAGGTGTGACATACTCATTTCTTCAATATTCTTTATATTACTTCATTTTGCATGCTTTTGTTGAACAAATGCTGCCCAAACTAATCTGTTCTTCTCGTAGTGGTTGACACTTTGCCCGGCAATTTTTTGTACATGGCTCAATTGAAGTATACAAAGCTAAATTCATGTTATTCTAGCAAGTTATCACCCTGAACAGGTACAGTTATCCTTCAATATTTTTTTCTAATTCCTTGATAATACATGAGTATGTTGGTCAAATGATGGATCTGATTTGTTTGGTAACATCTTCAATGTTGGTCAAATGATGAAGATATCTTCGATGTCGTTATTTGGGAGGGTTATAGAGAAAGGAATGGTTAGTTTGATTATTCTATTGTCAAGACTAATGTTTTGTTTGTGTTTAATGAAATAGCTACTCAGTTTGTTACTTCTTTTTCCTATTGCATATAAATCTTATGACTTTATGCCCAGGTTGACTGCTAAGGTAGAGCTTTGTTGTTTCTCTGTCCAAATAAATCGAATATGGAGTTGTATTTGCCATTCTCTTTTAGTTCTATATTATATATTTGCTTTGTGGAGTAGAGAAAAATTTCTACATTTCCAAGATCACACTCAAGGAGCTAATGGAATAGCATGGTACAAGTAGTCAAAATGCATCTTCTTATAGGTTATCTTCTTAATTATATAACCACCATAGGTATGGGCATACCATGTAGGGCATAGGTTAGTGTGTGGGTATGTTGTGCATATAAGATGAACGATCTCTTATTTCATATTTTTAGTAAGCTACTTGGATGCTTTGATCTTCCAGGATGTTCGCAATCCTCACGTTTCAAAGTTTGCTATGTTTGTATTGTGGTTCCAAAACTGCGTTTGGTTACATATGTAAAATTGTTTTTGGAGGCAAATAAGACAACTCAATCTTATACATGAGTGTAGATTTATAATTGTTAGTTGGTTTATGTATATCATGTCTACGATATTATGTGCAAATAAGCCATACTTATATTACAAATCAGTGGGCTACAACCAAATATTATGTGTTTTTTATAGGTCTGTTTTTTAATAAACAAAAAGAGGACTAGATCGGTTCACTTACTTAAATACAATATCTTTGACATGGCAATCCATATACGCATGTGCATAGGTCCTCACTGCTACATGAAATTTGTGTGCAAGAATTGCAAGCTTGGCAGGCATAGGAGGATTCTGAAAAGGACTTGTTGTGACGGTAATCATGCTTGGTTGTCTATTTTTCAGAACATCAGAACCAAAATTTAATGGCTATATATGTAGTTCCATAGGTTGAACCGTGTAAATTGTTAGGTATGTAAACCATCAATTCAGTTTATGATGTATGAAACAATGGCAAACCATGTCAGTCAAAGTGGTATGTAAAGGAACTCCCAAAAAAAGAACCTTGCTGCTACGGAGGTATGGAATTTTCGTATTTAGATCATGCCTCTGTCTTTCTTCAGGTACAGTATATTGAATTCTTCAGTCACTTTAACTACTACCATGTACTATCTCCTAGATGCTTCATTTTTTGTATTTCTAGAAATTTGTGTCTCTTCCTGCAAACTTCACTGCTCTGTGTTATCCATATCATTTATGAGCTTTGCACTATGCTGACTAGAGGTAAGCGACTCTTTTTCCTCCTTTCTTTCATGGATGGTTTGGATCGTGATTAGCAATACATGTTATTTCGGATTATATTGGTTAGTCTATAACAGCAATAGGTACTAATATGTATACTCAAATTTCAATAATTCAATGTATTCTTCTTGCTGTGTACATAATGAAGAGGCATGGCTAATATTTGCTGAGGCTAGCCACAAATGCCGATTTTTATTTTCGTGTGTGGGATTATCGCGGTTTTGCCCAAAACCGCCATCGACGTAATATCTGTGACGGTTCTATCAAAAAACCGTCACTGATACTAGGCCTATCAGTGGCGGTTTTATATACAACCGCCACTGATAGTTGTATCAGTGGCAGTTCTAGCCAAAAACAGCCACTAATAGTCGTATTATTAGTGGCGGTTTTTGGTCTAGAACCGCTACTGATATTTGAGTATCAGTGGCGGTTCTATCAAAAAACCGCCACTGATACTTGGATTATTAGTGGCGGTTTTTAGCTCGAACCGCCACTGATACCCGAATATCAGTGTCTGTTCTAGCCAAAAACCGCCACAGATAGTGTTATCTGTGGCGGTTCTAGAACCGCCACTGATAATCCTCGATTATCAGTGGCACTAAATCTGTGACGGTTCAAAAACCGCCACTGTTAGCAGTTATGAACCGCCACTGATGGCCTTTTTCAAGGTAGTGTCCTTGTAGTCGGTTGGTTTTATGGATTAAAGTGACCACCGTTAACTCCACCTATTTTCCTAACTTTTGTACCTCGTTATGTGTGGATATAAATATTGAGAGGCAATTTGGTTGTCATTTATACAAAAGTTTGATTTCCCTTGGTACACGTTAGATGGTAAAAAATACAAGTATTTTTAAACTGAAGTAGTACTCCCTCCGTTCAAGTTTATAAAGCATAATTTTTAGTAATCTTATCCACAAATATAAGACGTATTTCATATTCAAATACAAAATTAATATGATGTTCTCTCTGTACCCCTATTAAATACCCACTTTTACTTTATATTCTCTACGTGTATGCATTGAAAATAGTGCTTAATGATAATAATTAAGGGTAATTTAATCATTTTCAATATCTTCTTAGTTCATGTGCTGAGAAGAAGTACGTCTTATAAAATTAGACGGAGTAGCATTTATCTATTTTAACGAAATGGTAGATGCTGCCAAATGCTAACCAGTATTGATGTTAAAACTAATAAAGGTCAGTATTGATGTTAAAATAATAAAGGTCAACCTTAGCACCTCTTGAATCGCTCTATCCTATAGTTTTTTGAGATAATTCATAATATACCACTTTATTCATTGTCACTTTAGGAAATATTACTCGTTATATTAATGACAT
Organism: Otatea glauca; assembly: GCA_036346275.1. Classification (NCBI taxonomy): domain Eukaryota; kingdom Viridiplantae; phylum Streptophyta; class Magnoliopsida; order Poales; family Poaceae; genus Otatea; species Otatea glauca. The sequence goes on from CM070718.1 coordinate 45,194,919, forward strand.
GTGAGTTCAAGGCCACATGTCCTTAAGACAACGAGTGGCATTTTCTAAAATACCAACCTTTAAAGTGGTATAGTATAAATTATCCCTAGCATTTTTGGATCATTAAGGCGGACTTACTAATTTACCTCTTACTCTATTTGTTTCATGTGCCAGTATTTATTCTAAGGCATAATTGATTATTTGTAACAAAGTGGATTTTAATTGATGATTTTCCACACCCTTGTCTCACTAACATTTAGGTTTTGGGGCCACATGCCAATGAGACAAGACATGATAGATTATCAATTACACCAACTTAGATGTGAAAAATAATCAAATATCTCTCGTTCTAATCTTTAATGTTGCACTTGCTTACTTCATCTGTCAGTATTTATTTTAGTCTTTAATGTTGCACCTACTTTAACTGTACGCAGAGGCAGAGCCAGGTCTCGGGCCACCCGGGCCTGGGCCCGAGGCCTGGCCCAAAAAATCCATACAAATACTCTTGAAATGCTTGTATGTGTCCTGTGTTCCAGTTAATTTTCAGGGCACTGCTGCTCATTACTTTGCCAGCCTAGGCTGGTTCGAGGCTTGGGCCTGGGCTGGCTCCACCCCTTCCTGTATGTTAGAATTACTATAGGACGTGTTGCAAGGGATCACAAATACTTTAAATTTAAACATAATTATGCGTAAATCTAAAAAACAATTGCATACATAATTCACACCATATGAGATGGCCATATGCATATATAAAAGATCTTACAAATAACGTACATATGTTTACATAGACCCATCCATAAAACATCTTTTAAAGTGAGGAGAGGAGACATCAGGACGATATAAAACATCCATCACAACCACCAAATTTTCTTTTCTAAGGAGGTAAAGATAATTAATAAATATGAAATCATTGGAAACAATTACTCCATTCGTCGATATGAATGATGGATATTTATTAGAGGTATATATGAAACATGGACAAAATTATTTAAAAAATAAACATTATTACTGGGCGGTGCACGTTTAATCACTACTACATAAAAGCTTATCACAGACGGTTCGGAACCGTCATCACAGACGGTTTCCCGAACCGTCTGTAACCATGTGTCAGTGATGTTACGGCATATCACAGTCTGTGATAGAATATATCACAGACGGTTTTATTAAAAACCGTCTGTGATATGATGATATCACAGACGGTTTTTGTTTGAAACCGTCTGTTACATCATTACATCACAGATGGTTTTAGTTTTAAACCGTTTTGTTACAACTTTATATAACAGACCGGTTTTAATTAAAAACCGTCGTGATAAGACTTCCTACAGGCAACCATTTCTCTATTTATTGGCTAGCCTCAGGAAATGCTAGCCATGCCCTTTGGAAAAAATCAGATTACAGAATAACTAAACTCATGTTACAAAAACATTACAACCATTTCAGAAATGGACTAAGATATATTAACCAAATTTAACTCAATAGCATTAACCAATTAATAGAATACACAACTACAATTTACAAATCCACAACACAAGTTTGAAAATTAACCCAAATGGTAATTTAGAAAAAATACGACTCCTTAAGTTATACGGCAGCGTGGAACTCGCCTTTTTTTGTGTAAAACTTGACTGAGCAAGAAGGCACAAAGCTTTCCTCGAATTCACTCCAGATCAGCCTCTTCCAACGCAGTTGTTACCCGATTTGGCATTTTCTTAGTGACAAGGAGTTCTATGTTGTGGCAAACGTAAAATCCACAACGGTTATTTCCCTTTCCCTGCTGGTGGCACTGCAAATATAGATTTGGTTAGTTCCAGAATCATTATTACATAGTTTACATAGAATTATTGTGTACAGCGGATACCGAAAACTTAGAATCGTGATTCAGCTTCGCCTTGTCCTTGCCAGAAGGCCCTCCATAAGCTTTGTACACTTTGAACGCGCTATGTGATTGCAAGAGGTTAGCCTCAGCTATTCCAGGATAAACATACACGTTTGAACAACCTACATGACCATGTTATCTTTGGAGGAAACGTGATTAATTACCTGGTGATTAATTTTGCGATAGGTTGTAAGTCGTGGCTGCCACTCTGTAAGGAATCAAGGTAAATAACCCGATTCGTCGATGGATGAATTACAATGAGAACCCAGTGAAACCTACGGTATGTCGGCATGGTCAATTAACGAGCGAGTTGCGAGCATAGTGCAAATCAAACTAGCACTTACGCTGGGTTGTGGGGTAAAAGTATGAATTCTTTATCTTTTTGAGCCGCCAAGGCCTCTCCGACGTATTTATCGACAAATCCGTAATCTTTGTCCATTGTTTGCTTGGAGATTATGTGTGGGTCCAGGAAACCCACCGGTTGTTCGTTCTGTCTCGCTTCCCGGATCATATATCTAAATATACGAAAGCATTGAGTCATATATATATATATGACTTTTATCGATATTACACGAATGTAGAATGTGGATGCACACACATACAATGTCCAGCATCTCAAGAGCGCGGCGTTGAGGGCGTCGAGGTTGAAGACGTCAAAAAGGTCATTGAAGTCGGCTGTGAAGAATCCCCCCGATGACTCATTGAATAGATGCTCATACTTGAAACTGACCAATATACTCGTTATGCGGTCTTACACTGGCTTTTTAGCCTGTTGCATGCACCAATTATGCAATCTGACTCAAGCAATAGAAAGGTTCTTCATGCGCTCTCCTGTTATAAAAGGCTCTCCTAGCTGGTATACTCGGGCCAGTGGGGCAATTGGATAGTCTAATTTCTTCGTGATACGCCGCTTTGTCCTTAACTTTTTACGCCATAAGGAGTGCAGACGGGAGGCAGTGGGCACCATCCCACTGAATGTCCTTTGATGCAGGGGGCACGGGAGCCGATTTGGTGCTCTGCTGAGGTGCATCATATGACTCAGGCAGTTGGGGAAGCTCCAGTGATGGAGGATGGGCGTCCAGGGAGATGTCGCTGGTGGGCCACTGGATAAAAGTGTGAATGGTGTCCCCCAGTGTCACAATCTCGTCGTTTGGGGGCATCGGTAGTTGGACGGTCTTGAAATTATCGTTTACACCGTCCACACTAACCTTCATGAATCCCTGTGCCACAAGGGTGCCGTGCACTAGCGCCCCTTCAATAAATGGATACGCAACCCCCGAAGCAGCCGAAATAAGAGTGGCACCATGGACAAGTCTCACTTGGAGAGTGCACTGCGTGGCCACCTACATAACGGTACACAATTAGCTACTGCGTCCAACAGCTATTTGTATGGAGCATTCAAGACATATATATAAGTACCTTGATGTCACAGACAGGAGATTTCCCATGTTCAGCTGTGGGAGTGGCGGATGCACAGCTGCTCTTTTTGGTAGTGGGGTTGATTTGCCCACATACATCTAGGACTTGCGCAGGCTGATGTTGAGCCTTTCCTCGAGGCTTTTTATCTTATTGTTGAATTCTTCTCTTAGTCTTTCCTCAATCCTTTGTACCAGTCATTCCTCTCGCTCTGCTTTGGTTCTCTTCCTACTCCGGTATTTGTCTGAGTCGCCTGGAAATCCTGACTTCCAGGGAACAAAAACCCCTACACCTCGCATGCGACCAAGGTGTTCCTTGTTTCCTAAGGCTGTGGAGAGTACATCTTTATCCCTGTCTGGCAAAAAAGTGCCCTCGGAAAATTGTGTGCTCAACACTACCTGTAGGATCTCGAAAAGTTAATTCACTTATGAAATTATGGACTAATTACGTACAAAATTGGAAGTCCGATATCTTACCAGTCGTTGGCAGACTTCCTCGTCCGCGGGGTTTGTAAAGGAGACGGTGCCGGAAGATGTGGCACTTGACCTTGCTCTCAGCCAGTCTATGCGCGCGTCGGTCAACGATACATGCAAATGGCACACAGGCCTCCTCATCCTCCCTCTCCCATTGGTCCCTCTTCCCCGCGTACCCAGCGGAGCCAAGTCTGTGGGGGTGGGTGCTCCTTGCCTACAGGGCCTTGTGGGCTTGACTTTGATGCACGAATTCATGCGCCGTCTTCACCTCAACAAAAGTTTGCCATACATCCTCAGTAATGAACCCGTACTTAGAGAAGAGAGTCCTGTCCTTATTGACATATTCCTTGACAAGGGTGCTCTTGAAATTCTTCCACGCCTTTCCCGCCACTAGCAGTGCATACCGTCGCACTAAGATCACAAAGTCTTCTGGGATATCGAACAAAGACATAATTTCTGTCACCAAGTCGTTGCGGCTCTCATCAGTCAGCGACTTCCAGGATGGAAAAGTGATGGGGACCCGTTCCCGTGCGACTATCCCGCACAATGTCCTAAATGCATTCACCACCTTTCTTGGTTCGGTGGGGGCCCCATCCTTTCGATCAACCGCTGTGATGGTATATCATTCCGTGGGCCTTTTATTTGCTCCTCTTGGACCTCGATGAGGTTTTCTTTTCGATGACTCATCACATCCTTTAGACGGCGAATGAGGGGACACCATCTTGCAATCTAGGCTGGTTGTCGTGGCACAACAGGAAAGAAAAGTAAATAAACATGGAAGGCTACCAATTGATGGCTGCTTTTATTTAATGGGTACAAAGGTAGTTTAGAGAAGGTAAGTTGAGAGAAGCAATTCATGATATTTTAGTTATAAGTTCTCAGAAGTAATGTCTAACTTGGTCTCTAACACTAGTCTGGATCACACCATGCACAATTGACTTGAGTAATCTTGTTGTAGTTGCTAAATCGAATATGCCCAAAAATGAAGGCAGTAATCTTGTTGTAGTTGCTAAATCGAAGTGAATTTCTCTCATAAATAAACATAGCCATTATCAAAATGCATCATTATTCGCTAGTGTAGTTAAAGTAGATGCGGCAATGTAACTACGACATATCGTGTTGAATCTTTCTGGACTTGGGGTTTGGGCTCTACATGCGAGTTCTGCAGGATCTGTAGAGTTTTTGAGCTAAGGGTAGGAAGAGAAGCAGGGGCTTAATTAACGAAGTGAGAGAATAATTAAGCTAGCTTCTGATGTGTGAAGGCATGCAAATTGCTGGAAATTGTTGAAAGTAGTGAACGTGCGCTGCTAGTTTGAGAGAGAAAGGAGGGGGCTGTAACAGATAAAGATTTCTTTTTGAAATATTAGTAGAAGCTCTACCATTCATTCAATAGGGTGAGAAAAACAGAAGTTTTTACAACATGCCGTGGTAGAATCTCGGCAGAAATACATCAACCTAATAGATGGTTATATGGCCATGGAAGCCTTAAACCAAATAAAGCTTTCATTCATGCTACCAGATGAATATCGTATCTCTTTTTTGTTTACAAGACTAGCGGTATTTCATATGCAATTGCGTGGCTAGATACTGCCACATATTGTATTCCTTATATATCTCTAATATGTCTAAAAAGTATAGCTGTAATTGTTATACAACTGTAATAGTTGCAATATCTATATATGATTAATTTGTGCTATTATAATTTGGCTTCACCAAAATAAGTGGTATAGATCTTTTTCTCTCTCGCTCTCTCGATTAATCATATAATTTCTAGTATTTTGCTTCTTTTCTTTTTTGATTTAAATATTACAGTGAGATTTTGTAGATCTCTGAAATGAAGGAGATACCTTAAATTCAGTTGTTTATCGATATATATAACATTAAGTCTTTTTTAGACCTACAAGATTTTTCTCCATTTTTCAAAAAAAGCAGACCCTCACTAATAAATCCTGCTGTTACTAGTTTAGCACACGGAATGGGTAACTCAAACTTGGTTCAAAAAATTTAATTACTTCCTTCTCCTCCTCTTCTTCTTTTAAGGACTTCTCTGTTTATAGTAAATCATTTTCGAGGATATGTAGTTAAATTGGTGAGAGGGGAGCGATTATCGGCACTTACCGAGTGAAAATCGATGGGGAGGCGTCGGCAAGGGGGCGGCGTCGGTGATGGGGAGGCGTCGGCGAGGGGGCGGCGTCGTCGATGGGGAGAGGTCGACGAGGGGGCGCCGTCGGCGAAGGGGAGGCATCGATGAGCTGGGGCGGAGACGAATACTTAAGGTTTTGAGCGCGTGAGTGGAAGAGTATAGAATGAATGATCTGCCAGAGTGGCCTTTCTATAGGTCTCCCATATCATAGACGGCTCTAGATTAGAACCGTCTGTTATAAAAATATCACAGACGGTTCTAGATTAGAACCGTCTGTGATATTATTTTATCACAGACGGTTCTAGTATAGTTTTTATCGCAGTCGGTTTTGTATTAGAATCGTTTTTGGTATAAACTATACCAGACGGTTCTATTATAGAACCGTTTGTGATGAAGATTGACACAGACCTTCATTGCTAAGGTAAATCCAAAGTTTGGCCTTCTTGACATAATGTATATTGTATATGGAATTGTAGATGAAGCAATATCAGTAAAGGAAAGGAAACTATATTAAATAAATCAGATGCATATATATACAAAGTTGTTTTTAATTTTGAGCATCTCATTACAAACAACTCTATTATATTCTAGAGTACATTTAAAATCATAACTCCACTTGCTTATTCTTTTGTATAAAAATTAGCCCTTCATGATGATCGACGCGTGTGTAGCTAGCTTCTTCGGGTTGTTCTTCCTGGACTGTGATGCTCTTTCCGATAGGAGGCAACTCTTCGAATTGATTGTATTCTTTCTCATCTACTACATTCTCTACTCCGATAATCATCCTTTTTCCGTGAAGAACTACATGTCTCTTCTTGTTGGACGGGTCGATTACATAGAATACTTGAACAGCTTGGTTAGCGAGTATGAATTGTTCATCTTGGTATCCGACGCGTGCGAAGTCGATAGTAGTGACACCGTATTTGTCAACCTTCACGTGCTGGAGGTAGACCTAACGACACCGAAATAAGGGGATCTTGAATAGTACATAGTCGAGCTCCCAAATCTCCTCTATGAACCCAGAGTAAGACCTCCTTGTTGACCCAATAGTGTTGAACGTATTTATGCGTACACCGCTGTTCTGGTTTGTGATCTTCATATCCTCATCTCGCATGTAAAATGTGTACCTATTTAAGTTGTATCCTTTCCATGTTACAACTATAAATGTTGGCCCTTTTCCCAACCATGTGAGCGTATCACCTGACGAGGTCCCAGTGATAAGTTGCTCCTTTAGCCATCTGTTAAATTGAAGGTTATGCTGTCTCGTGATCCAAGACTCTTGCCACGTCAGATTCTCTTGCCGTAGCCAGTGCTTATGCTCGTCGATGTACGGGGACACTACAGCCATGTGTTACAAAACCGTGAAATGAGCTTGAGTATAGGAAGCCGGATCAGGCGTGATTGCTTTCCTTCCGATGGTCCCGATGCCCTGGAGTCTCCCCTCATGGCGAGATCGAGGCACACCTATTGGTTCGACCTGAGCCATGTAATCGACGCAGAACTCTACAACTTCTTCGGTTGCATAACCTTCGACAATGCTACCCTCCGGCCGAGATTGATTCCGTACGTAGGACTTGAGAATTCCCATATACCTCTCGAATAGGTACATGCTACGTAGGAACACGGGCCCGTATATCTTTATCTCTATCACAAGGTGAACAACGAGATGAACCATGATATCGAAAAACGACGGAGGGAAATACATCTCAAGATTACATAGAGTCATCACCACCTCAACCTGCAGTGCATCTAGTGCTTCGGGATCGATGACCTTCTGAGCAATTGTGTTAAAGAAATAACATAGTCTTGTGATTGTCTCCCGGACCTTGACTGGCAAAATACTTCTAATTGCCACAGGGAGCATTTGTATCATCAGCACATGACAATCATGAGACTTCATGCCAACTAATTTCAAATCTTGCATCGAAACAAGGCTCTTCATGTTAGAGGAGTAACCGGATGGAACTTTCACACCATGCAAGCACTGGCACATTCCAGTTCTCTCGGCCTTAGACAAAGTGTAACAAGTAGGTTCGCAGTATGTTCGGCCTGTATCTATCTCTTTCGGTGTAAACTCAGGTCTTATGCCCATATTGACCAAGTCAAGGCGTGCATTGATATTGTCCTTTGATTCGCCTTTAATATTCAACAAGAGACCAATCAAGCTATCACATACATTTTTCTCCACGTGCATCATGTCGATGCAGTGCCGAACTTCTAGGTGCTCCCAATAAGGTAGATCCCAAAATATTGATCTCTTCTTCGACGTGCTCTTCTCACGGGACCTCGATTTACGCCCCTTTCCAAATGCAACATCCAAGTTCTTAACCATATCATGGATATCTATCCCACTTAAAGGCTTTAGAGCTAAACCGTCTTCGTTTGTTCTATCGAATTGTTTTTTCATTTTGAGGTATGGGTGATTCCTTCGAAGGAACCTACGGTGATGCATGTAAACAGTTTTACGCGAGTGATTCAGCCACACACTCTCAGTATTGTCTGAGCAGTGAGTGCAGGCTTTGGTTCCTTTTGTACTCGGCACGATAGGTTACCAAGGCGGGGTAATCATTTATAGTGCGAACAAAAGCGGTGCAAAGTTAAGTTCTCTCGTTTGTACGCATCCCATACCTGTACCCCGGGAACCTATAGTGTTTTCAGATCTTCCACCAATGGTGCTAGGTACACATCAATATCGTTTCCATGTTGTTTCGGTCCTTGGATAAGTACAGACAACAAAATGTACTTGCGCTTCATACACAACCAAGGAGGAAGGTTGTAGATACAGAGATTCACGGGCCAAGTGCTATGCCGGCTACTCATTTTACCGAAAGGATTCATTCTATCTGTACTCAATCCAAACCTTATATTCCTTGGATCCTCACCGAATTCTTGAAACCTCCTATCGATGTTTCTCCATTGGATGGAATCAGCAGGGTGTTTTAGCATTCCATCGTTCTTACGCTCCTCCGAGTGCCAACGCAACAGTTTTGCCTCATTTGGGTTCGCAAATAAACGTTTCAAATGAGGAATTATAGGCAGATACCATGCCACCTTAGCAGGAGGTCCTTTCATCACCTGGATGCCCTCACTGTCATCATCCGAATGACTCTTACGCTTGTATCGGGATGCGTTGCACACAGGACATATGTACAAGTTCGCGTACTCTTGGCGTGACAGATCTGATCGTTCGAACATGCATGTATTGTTTCTACATCCATTCCCAAGGGACAAAGAACCTTCTTAGCTTTGTAGGTGGTTGTCGGCAACTCATTTCACTCGGGAAGCATGTCCGCCAATAAACGTAACAGTGCTGTGAAACTCTTATCGGACCAACCGTTGCTTGCTTTCAATTTCAGCAGTTCAAGCACGGATGACAACCTTGTGTATTTCGACTTGCAGCCTAGGAACAAAGGTTTCTCCGAGTCCTCCATCAAGCCCCGGAATTTACCGTATTCTCTATCATCACGGTTCCCTTCTACATCGCGTAGCATCTGATTCAGATTATCTTCCTGCAGCCTATTCTCATCGGAACCACAATCGATATGACCATTTGACATATCATTGACTTCGTCGACCATGTTAATACCTGCTTCCTGTATCTCCTGCTCTTCACCGTGACTGGTCCAACATGTATACCCCGTTTTGAAACCCCTCATAATCAAGTGTGCTTCGATCTGCGCAAAGTTTTGAAACATCTTCAGATTCTCACAGTCAATGCACGAACAAGACATAAACTGCCCCCCTTATTAAACATATCCTCTTCTGTAGCTCTTTTGAAAGCGGAGACGTCATTATTGTACTCGGCACTCACACGGTTCTTAGTGTACATCCATCTTCGGTCCATCTACGTCAAGCATATAGCATTTAGTGTTAATGCAATTAAAACCCATTACTACACTTACATAGAAAGAACACATGAATCTACAAGCTAAATCTAAAAAATCATCAAATTCTATCCTTACCAAGCTAGATCTTGAATATACTGCAATTAGACACCGTTACTAACTTTAGATCACCAAAATCAAATGGATCCTCAATCACCCTTCAAAATCAACGGTCTTCTTTTACCAAATTGCCTCACAGCCGCACAGCCGCAGCCAAATGAAAATAGATCCCGAAACCCTAAAATGCACCAAGTGGCTCGGGCCTCTGTATTTTATATTGCTGATAGAAATCTCAGACGGTTTTATAAAAAACCGTCAATGATAAACATAGCATTCTAGACGGTTTTATAATAAAACCGTCTGTGATATATGAAAGACGGTTTTATTACAAAACCGTATGGGATAATACGTGATATTACAGACGGTTTTATAAAATAACCGCCTGTGATATCTTCACAGACGGTTTTTAACTACAACCGTCTGTGATATTGATGTATATCACTGACGGTTTTTGTAGAGTACCGTCTGTGATAATGTCACTGATGGTTTTAATATAAAACCGTCAGTGTGATATTATTCGTCATGACGGTTTTGAGAAACCATCTGTGATGAGACGTCTAATATAAGCCTTTCTGTAGTAATAAATGCCACCTCACTATTTGTGCGCTTTTCAATTTTTACGTGGTCAAGCTCATCGCGGTAGGTCACGGTGCATGACGAAGCCCACACGCTCATACCATAGCGTATAGGGGAAATCTTATCACTGAAAACCGGCCGAAAATCGATGGCTATCGGTGGGTTCGGTAAAGGCCTTTTTTTCATAGTTTTTATCTAGATTCTATTTAAAAGAAAATCAAATTATTTAACGAACAAGAAGATTTTGAATAGCTTCTCTCACAATCAAAAACTATCTCTATATGGAATCAGAATCCGGTTAACACTCATTCTTGCCGGCCCGGTACACCACCTCCACGTGCAGCCGGTCCACTCCAATTCTTTCACAATCAGAAGCAGCTCCTATAATATAAAATCTACACAACAGAAATTATCCTGAAGGGGCCAAAGAGTCAATTCGGTGAAAGATTTTGGATTTATCTAATTTTCGTAGCGTATAAAAGAAATCATATCATATAAAAGTCTATAATCTTGGGATGTACGGCAACCTCGCGTCGGCCCGCGTTTTGTTGCTGGGTTTCTACCGTAGGCAGCCTTATGTTTTCATTTATCTTGTTGCCCCTCAGTTTAAATAATCTGCGCTTAGTTCGGTTGGGCTTAGCTCCGCACTGCAAGCGCAAGTTTACCGGTTCGAATCCCAGGGGACGCAAAACTGGGTCCCCGGTTCGATCCCTGGGCGCAACACTACAATAATTTTTTTTAAAAAAACACTACAATAATTTTTTTTTAAAAAATGGAAGGTAGCAAACTATTTTGTCCTAGACCGTGTTTTCTGGGCATTCGGACCAGCCGTACAGGGCTTCATGTAGTGTCGGCCTGTGCTGGCCATGGATAGCTGTAAAATCCCAATTTTTGGCTTTTTTGGATTTAATATTCATTTTATGAATTTTTTAATTTTTTTATTAATTTGGAATTTATTTGAACTTATTTATTATTATCAAATATAGCCTATTATAAGAATTATTTAAATAATAGGAAAGTTTGAATAAACTTTTGCTAAAAATATTTTATTTGAGTTCCAAATGTCTTAAAATATTTTCTACTATTTGTTTTGGATTTTTTTGATATTTTGACTATTTAATTTGGATTAGTTTTATTTCTAGAATTATTTTAACGGGAAATGTTTTAAAATATGTGAATAGTGTTTGGGCCGAAACCCGCTACGGCCCAGCCCATTTTCTACCTGCACTGGCCCAACCTGCATCGCAGACTTGCCCACCTTGCGAAACCTTAGCGCCGGACCATCGGATTTAGATCAGATAATCGTGATGAGTTCAAAACCCTAGTGTTTACCGCCGTTGGATATTGATCCTATGGCTAACATTGGCCGGGTTTGATTGGAACCCTAGTTGATATGGGCCGTTGGTGCCATGTGTGGCTCAGATTGGATCGAGCACGTGTACGGTCCTAGGTCATCGTCCTCACCAAGTCCTTTCTAGACTACGCTGCTACATTGCCACCGCATCCGAGTTGTTCTCCGCATCGTACACACCTCCCTATGCCTTTAAAAGCTGCCTATGACCCCTCCCGAGAATCAACATCTTTCGCCGCACTAGTTGCCCTAGAAAATGTTGCTGTTGTTGTCGTCGCCCAATCGTGGGAGCTCATCAAAGTTCTTGGCCACGGTCGCCTTGATTTTCTGGAGATTCCATCGTCGTTGCTACGTTTGGTCAAAGTCGTGCCCAGATTTGAATTGCCCGCATGAAGATCCACCAGATTCGGGTGATAACATTATTGGAGTAGCCCTGCATCGTCGCGTCCGAGGTCATCGTCCCTATCACTAGTGAGTTGCGTTGCCATGCCATTACCGTCGTCCCTCACCGTGTATTAGCCATCAGATCTGAGGTTAGCAGTTGAGATCTTACCGCGTGTCGCTGTCTCCATCCGTCATGTACGCCATCGCTTCGCCTACCTGTGCGCAAGCTGAAGCCATTCGATGTGAGGCGAGTAGGCAAGATTACACTGTGTGTCACGTATCAGATCGTGCCGCACATCGTCACTCGATATTGCCACATGTGCGCATGACAAGAGCCTGACGTCATCGCACGACGTCAGCGCTTGCGTCTCCCAAATTAAGTATTTAATATTTTCTGGTTTTTTCTATTTATTAAATCTTTTGAGAGCCCGTTCTCCCTCATATGAGCTCCGATCAAGGCGATTTAAATCTCTAAAAATTTGTAAATTAAGATCTATTTTATAATGAATTTTATTTGATTTTTAGAATTTTTTGCTATCTATTTTTGTTTTTATTTTGTATTTTCTCCCGATACGCATAGACGTGGAAGTGCTCGGAACGTCCGAGGAGGAATGGTTGAACCAAGAGCAAGGTCCAGAGTAAGAATAAGAATTTTTCCATGGTAAGTTGTGCTTTGATCATATTGAAACCAGTTTTGCAAAATTGCTATGTTTATTTAAATTATGCATGATATTTTATGCGTAGAACTGCTTTGAAAAGAGTTTGGGATCTAGTTAATCCACCCAATTGGAATATACCTACCTTGTCATTTGTATACAATGATTTATTACTAGTAGGTTGCTAATAGAGATCAACATGGGTTGGTTAGACCGTGTAGAGTATATTTAGCTATGCCACGTATGACACATGTCTTTTGAAATATCAAAGTTAATCTTGACTAATGGAATATATTTATGGAATTGGTGTGTCACGTGTTGTGGTACGATGATGTTGAGTTGTGGTAACATGTGTTGTTCTGCAACGAAGTTGAAATTGTTGATAGCATGTGTTGCATGATAATCAACTAGGGTGGTAATGATTTAGATTGGGGCAAGTGGCAAGGGGCAATATGCCAAGGTGGGTCTATGTGGCGAAATGAATTGTGGAAGTCTTGTCTCGATCAACCAAAGGACTTAACCTTGTGAGAATTTGACATGAGTCAAACATGCAACCATATGTCTGGAATGAGAGAGACATAGCTGATTAATTTGCAATGTCTTAGCTTTGGTACTACTAGTGGTGGTGTAAGGTCCGACCAAATGACGAAACTCACATGGCACAAGAGGGGGCCCTAATTGTGGTAACCAGTCACTTTAGTGTTGAAACCTTAGCGGGTAGTACTGGGTTAAGACAGAACATTGTAAAGGCTTTGTTATGGTCACTCGCCTATGTGGTGAGATGATTGTATCTTATGAATAAAGTGCATAACCTTTACAGAGTGTATAATCTATTCGGATAGCCGTACTCGCGGTATTGAGCAATGCTTGGGAATTACAGTCAATGAATAGAATTTTGAAAAAAATAAAAACTTGGATGGGAAAGGTGGGTGCTAGTGGAAGTTTGGAATATGTTAGGGTTGGGTGCCATGCTTACTTGAGAAATGCTAAAGTTACTATTTATTGTTATTTGTTTTACCGTCATTTCAATCTAGTTATCATAACTTTTATAAATACTGCTTTACTGCAAAATAGCCATGTTAGCAATTCTTTTGGAATAAGCTCTGTATATAGTTATGTTAGACTTGCATTCTATACACAACTTGTTGAGTGCTTTATGTACTCACCCTTGCTAACAACAACATCGCCAGTTGAAGAGTCCATATTATCTTTGGAGGAGTATCCAGAAGAGACGAATATTTAGGGTGTGAGCCTTATCTACGTTTTCATCCCGCTGCAATTTAATTGTTAATCTTAGTTTATCCCTATGTGGTATATTCATGTAAGATCGACCATAAGGTCAGTCAACTGATTAATAATTAATATATGAAATCTTTTATTATGTTTTCGCTATGAATGATTACGATATTCATCTATGTTGATTTTGTGTGCACTAGCGTAATCCTAGATTAGTGCGACATATATAGAGGGTCCGGATTCACATATTCAGGTCCCAACAATAGCACATTCCTATCCGGCAAGTAGGGATAGCAATCGGGTGGGTACCTCCGGGTACAACTGGTGCCTACCCAAACCCGAAACCCGAAGTTGTGCCGCCCGCCCAAACCCGCTAGACTTCTGGGGCACGGATCTGTACCCACACCCGAACCCGATGGGTACCTGAACCCGAATGGGTACTAAACCCGTGCCATTCCTATGGGTACCCGTTACCCGAACTAAATATGAAAAGTGACTTCCTTAAAAAACCAAGCGATACAAAGCATAGACATGTAGGAAAAGTTAAGCTTGGTATGCCATACTTATGAAGATGTACAATGCAGATAATGATATGGTACATTATGAGAAGATGTGGACTAAGTGAATGCAAGATAGGTTGCAGGAGTCAGCAACTTATTTAACCTTGAACTAGGCCACTAGGATTGCATTCATTTGGGTTTTATATCTTGCCTCAAACTCCCCTGGGAAACCCCTTTTCTCAATCTTCTAGTCATGTTGCAGCTTTCTTGCTGTTATTGATAATCTGTGATATCTTAATTACAATTTTATTTCTCCTAACTTAAAACTTAAAGCACAAATAGTTAGTGAAAGCACAAATAGTTAGTGAATATCATATTGTATGGAAGAAAAAAATTACAAGCTTAGAAACATCTCAGCAATACACACTCAACAACATCTGAAGATGACAAACAAAGACATGCTATTTTTGTTAGCAAATTATCAAAAAAGTTTTGCCTTGTCAAGCTGTGCACTACCAGGAAGGGGTCAGGGAGTTGGTCAGAATTCACAATCTGACTGAATACATAGTGCTGAGGTACAGGCAAACCAATTTATCACACAACATTAGAAGAACCAACAACACATGAAGGAAGCAATTAGTCAGGATGCTCCTTAAAATAATCAGGATGCAATTAAACGAACAAAAAGTTGCAATCTCATCCCAGGACATACAGGTACAAACTTTGTGCAAGTGGTGAGGCACAAAAATGTGATCTAGTAGAAGAAATCAATTACACCAGGAACTACATCCACTATTTAGCAAATGTTGTAATGAGGGTGCAGAATGTATACTGATCTGGCATAAGATCTCTGTCCGCCATTTCTTTGACAGCAGCTCCTCTACCTAGTGGTGAAGACCCAGGCAAACTGAACTGAAAATTTGGATGGAAGAAAAGTGACTAACATAGAAACATTCAAAGCCAACTAAATATCTAGATCACTGTACTACTTGTAGTATATCATTTACATACACTAAAAACAATAGCAAGAAGGAAGAACCCTTATGGACGAACAAACTCAGTGACAATGGATTTATCTTCCATCATTTCTTCTTCATCCTCAAGAACAGTTTGAATTCCAAAGAGGTTGGAAGCAATATCCCCTAATGGAAAGATTAACCAACAATTAGCTATGAAATGGAGCAAAAGAAATAGAATGAAATGCAAGATTTAAACATTAACCAACAATTACCTAACATATCCGCACGAGACCAAGCTTGCATACACATAAGAGCTTCAACCATATTAGGTGAAAGTCGACTTCGATGTGGACTAAGTACCCTACCGCCAGTACTAAATGCAGATTCAGATGCCACAATTGTTACAGGAATAGGCAATATATCATGAGCAATTCTATGCAAGGTTGGATACTTAATACCCCCAAATTTCCACAAAGTGATAATGTCTAGCTCTTGTGTTCTAGGAAGAGGGGTCTCTTCCAAGTACAAGTCCAATTCTGTGTGCACTTGAGAAGCACAAACAGCGGGCTAGGAAGACATATATTAATCAAATATAACAAAAACTTCATCTACTCCAACATGGATAGAAGCTGTGCTTGTGGTAGTACCATCTGATGTATCCACAACCTCACAAGAATCTTGATATTCTAACAACAAGTCAACCATAAGTTTTTTATGTCACCAACTTCCTTTGTTGCATGTTCATAACCATATATAGATCCATATAAAGCCTGCAGCATATGAGTCTTATATCTTGGATCAAGAACTGTTGCAATAGCCATAAGACTATGTACATCTGTCCAATACTTATCAAACATGGTTCTCATTTCCTCGGACATCTTTTGCATATGTTCATTATCACTAGCATGCCATTTCCTAATTGCCAAACGAATGCCACATATTTTGGGAAAGAAAAGATTAGCTGTAACATACTTAGTGCCCGATAACAACTTAGTGATATCATAGAATATTTTCAACCTGTCACATACCCCTTTGCAAACTTCCAATCTTCTTCAGTTGGACAAGAAGTAAATAGTTTTACTTTTAGTTTTAGACGATGAAAAATCTCTTGGTATTGTAATGCAATGGTAAGCAATAAATAAGTTGAATTCCATCTAGTTTTACAATCAAAAGACAATCTTTTCTTCTATGGAATGTTCAATGTGCGTGCCATCTTTTTAATTTTTTCATGTCTTTTAGGTGTTGCTGACCAAAATGTAACACTAACACAAACTGTAACACCCTAAAAATTTTATTAATTTAAATTCTGGAGTATTTTTTATTTTTGAGAATTTCTGAGAATTTATTAGAATTTAATTGGATTTATTCACTTTTGACCTTTCTTGAATTTAATTAAATTCACGCAAAAGTTTATGCAAAGTTTTGTTGGAAATATTTTATTTGAGTTCAGCATGTTCCAAAATATTTTCCAGAATTTTTCTGGATTTTTTCGGGTATTTTTGGTATTTATTTTGGCTTTGTTTATTTATCTGAATTATTTTAATTCAGAAATATTTTAAAAATTGGATGAATAGTGTTTGGGCCAAAACCCTTCGTCCGCCCAGTCACCACTGCGTCTGTCGGCCTGCCGCTTCGCGAAACCCTAGCCGCGCGACGATCGAGCCGTCGGATCGAGATCCAACGGTCACCGTTGCGCCGCGTCCCCCGCGTACGAGCGCCATTGGATCGTCGCTGCTTGGACGGCCGTGATGGAGCCACATCAGTTCGACCGGGCGTAATCGCCGGAGTTAACGCCGCCGAGCGTTTTCGCTCGTTTCGCCGGTGTTTGCGCGCACGTCGAGGCGTCTTTATAGTCACCGTTGAGTGCGTCGTGCAGAGCTCCTCGCGCCGTTTCTTTTGACTCCTCGCACGCTCGTCGAGATGCCCCAGAGACTCTGTTCTATCTCGCCGTAGTTGCTCGAGTGCGCCGCTGTAGTTTTTCGCCTTTTGCTCGCCGCCCGTTGCTTCTTCGCCGTCGCCGAGGCCACCGGGGTATCGCTCTCGCCGAGACGCGTCGAACGCCCTAGTTCTTCACACCGGAGAGACACCGTAGCGTCGTCGACCGCATCATCTTCCCCAGCTCCGGCAATCTTCGCTTTCTCGCCGCTGTCGACTTCGTCATGCCCCGTCGATCGTTCGATCTGCATCGCACGGTTCTGGTACGTCCACTTCGCCGATCCCCTTTCTTACCCAGCGTTAATCTTGACCGTTAGATCTAGATTGAACGGTGGTGATTAGATCTAGTTTCTGTACTTGTTTAGATCTCAGCCATTGGATCGTTAGTGTACGTGTGAGATTGCGCCGCGTAGTTAAGATGAACAGTAAACCGCTCGGGTATCGTGGGCCGTTGGATTAGATATAAACGGTAGTTGTTGGTTGAGCTATGTTGCGTGAATCCACACCGTTTAGATTTGAACGTGCGGCAGAGATGACACCGCGCTCCCACCGAATCGCGCATAGACGCGTGTGCGCGTTGACCGGGGCGGAGACCAGGTCTGACCGTTGCTTTCGGGTGCGCCACTGCGATCTTGCCGGGTGGACGCGCGTGAACCGAGACGCCTTCGAACGTGCGAGAGATCCAGCCGTCGGATCCGGGAGTCCCGCTGGATGCGCGACGCGTGGAGGCGCAGAACTCGATTCATCGCCGAGTCGGTGCATGGGATCCAGCCGTTGGATCCAAGCGACCATCGGATGCGCGACGCGTGTCGCGTGGATTCGAGGTAGTGCGGTGTGACGCATGAGATCTGACCGTTGATTCAATGAACGTCTCAGATCTTGCTGCATGGGTGCACTGTACTGGTGGACCGAGTCCACGGTGGAACCGATCCGAGCCGTGGACCGAGCTCATAGACCGAGGCGATCTGGCGGCACCAGAAGGCTGCCACGTATCATGCTGACGTCATAAATTTTTTTATAAATAAAAATATTTCGGCCGAATTTCATTTCGGTGCTGACGTCATCAATAGGTCATACAGACGCAATAAACCGGTTTTTCAGTTGAAAAATATTTATGTTAATTCGGTTTATTATTTTTAATATATTTGCAAAATTTACAAGGCTATTACTTTTGCATTTGAACTCCGATTGAGGTGATTCCAGTCTCTAAAAATTTGTAAAATTGAGATCTTTTTATTTATTAATTTTATTTGAATTTTTGAGGTCTTCTAGTCTACTATTTTAGTTATTTATTGCATATGTAATTTTTACGCGTAGACGCAAATTTGCCGAAAAGTTTCGATGAAGAGTTCGTCGCTCAAGATCAAGCTTCGGATCAAGACCAGCAACTCTTTGAAGGCAAGTGGTGCTTTGACCATTTTGATCCCAGTGTCTTTTGAATATATATTTTTCTTTTAAAACTATGCATGCTAAATTAATTAAAATGTATTTAAATGAATTTGGGTAATTTAGCTAATCAACCCATACTGTTAATGTCACCTTGAAATTATTACTTGTATGCCCTGAAATCATTGTCACCCTAGGTTGCTTGTACTAGTTGGATGATAATATTGTGCCAACACGCGAGGCTAGACCGTGATTAGATGCTTAGCCTTGCAACAGATCATTAATGGTCTTTCGGAAATACTACAATATTGACTAATGAAATACTGAATGTATTATGAAAAGTAGTGTGATGATGCTACATGATGAAATTGAAGTACGAAACCTGTGTGGTTCCGTACCGATGTTGAGTTATTGCACAATAATCAACAGGGTGGGAAATGATTTAGACTGGGGCAAGTGGCAAGAGGCTGTGTGCCAGGTGGGCCTGTGTGTCCATGGGCTGATGAGTGATGTAAGTCTGTGTGCCACATTGGGTTGTGTGCCACTGTTGAGTGTTGAAAGTCTTGCCTTGGTCAGTTAAGGACTTCACCTTGCAAGCCTTTGATCTGAGTCACCCGTACAACCACATATCTAATATGGGACAGACCTAGTTGATTAGGGTTCTGATATCTTTCATCTAATACCTCAGGGTGACAATACATGGGGGTGTATTTGTGTGGGGTAGCGTACTTGTGCTTCGGCTTGGTGCCCATCCAACGATGTTGGCCTGTCCTATACTTCGGCTCTGTGTGAGGGGAGTGATAGTGAAGGCATTACCAAAGTGGTTCTTTGGTTAAGGTAGAGGTTCCCGAAAGGCTTTGTTATGGGCAATCACCTGTGTGGTGGCGGACTGTATCATGTGGGTAAAATGTACAACCCCTGTAGAGTGTCAAATCTATTCGAATAGCCGTGCTCGCGGTATTGAGCATTGCTCGGGGATTACAGTCAAGGGTTAGATCTTCAAAATTAAAATGTGGAGAGGGTTGATGATGATACCATGCCGGCCCAGCAAGTCATGCTTCTATCTCAAGCCAAGACAAGGGCCCAACAACTTCTGATGCTCCAATCCCAGCCCAAGATCAAGCCCAACTCGTTCATGAGTCCAGTTCGGCCCCCAGGACAGCATGTCAATAAAACAACCATATCTGAGTCATACAAAGTCCAATCGACGCGTTCATGGACTCTACGGAGAAGCCCACGACGAGAGATTTCCAACGGAAGTGGTTTCACGTCCAAACTCCTTCTAGATCGTCGAGAATCATCAAAACAATATGACGAACAGAATCTACCGGGTACTGCGCCACCTCCACTTGGGCCCAAAGGCCTTGTACGACCTAGGGTTTCACGACCACCCCCTTGGCCACCTCCCTTGCCATCTTTCTCATATATATTCAGTAGCCGTCGCTAGAATAGATGGGTTTTGCTTAGATTACAACTAGACACTTTGTCAGTTTTTCGCCGTTCATCGGTTTGTGGAACCCTAACTCGTGTGCTTAATATTATTCACAATTTCAGAATGCATCTTCTACGTTCTTGCTTGTGTTCTCGATTCGCATGCAAGGATTAGCCTTCTTGGCGAGGTCAACCGTGTTTGTGCGTGGTTTATAACCAAAGGAGCCGTGGTGTAGCGATTGCTGGGTTCGAATCTGTTCTGATTGGAAGCCGGATCGTCAACATCGAGTTCTCCACCAATCGACTTACCAGTAACTGTCGGAAGATTGGGCCACTGTTCCCATCAAGTGGTATCAGAGCTTCGGTTGCCCGATAGGTAATTCTTGTATCCTCACTTTTGTTTTGCCATCGTCCTATAGTCCAGAAAAAAAATTGCCCTAAAAAAAGTTCTTCATCGGTTCCGTTGTCCTACAACCCCTTGTGCCTTAGCAATTTTTGTTTCAGTTTTGCTTTGTTGAATTTGTGTCCATCGTCGTCGTCTTGTTGCTGGTTTGAGGTCGTGATCCTAGTTTCTAGTTGTCCCTTTCCTTTGCCCTAGTTCTTGTTTTGCACTGTTAGCCATAACCGAAAGGAAGAAGTGAAGTCGCAGGCAATTCTAGATTGTACAGTGTTTAGTAAAACAGCCATAACTTATGCATACTAACTCCGATTGGGGCGTACTTTTTTTTTCTTTCGAAGAGAACGATAACACGCATTTGAAACATCCGTAGGTCACAGACCTATATATGATCCTCAAAATCAGCTCCTGAGACTGCGTTCCGAGCCCCGGAATGTTCCTATGTTGTTTCTGCAAATTTTTTCGGTCATCTGTTTAACATCTTGTCTTGTTCCAAAACGTGAGATTTTTGTTTTATATTTGGGTTAAAAGAAAGGAAAACAAAAGGAAAGTGCAAAAAAAAAAGCCGCACTAAAAAAAATCAGAGAGAAGAAAAGAAGCAAAAAGAGGGAAAAAGAAGCAGATAATCAGAATTGCTTGCATCCTTTGAGTCCTTTGTGCTTTGATATAACTCTTGCTAGGTTGAACTAGTTCTAGGAATACGTTTAGGCCAGCAACTGTGATGAGTACATTGGACATTTATTCAGCTTGCTAATCTGATTTCGATATTGCTTATTCCTTGCTACTAAATATTACCTTCCGAGCTCCACATACTTCTTATCAGTTCAGGTTCTCCTTTGTAATCGCTTCGCTTCCCTCACGCCCTCATAGTATCACGAACCAGCCACCGGTTGTACCACCTGCTGCTTTGGTAAGAACATTTGTAAGGGTGTGGTAAGACGCGTGAGAGTTTGTGATCCCACTGTCCAGTACCTAGTAGTTGATAGGGATAATACTTTGTGCTATCTTCTGTTTTCTACTAGTAATTGCAGGGGTACCGGAGGACCAAGACAGTAACACGAGCCCCGAGAGATGCTTCGAGAGATGAATGAGACTATGAACAAGCAAATTCAAAACAGGGAGAATGCACTTGATAAAAAAGAGCATAAGCACCAACCAAACTTTAATTCATCTCCTTCTACTGGTAAAGGTAAGAATTTTCCAGTTCTTCCTTCTTATAACGGATTTGGTGTTGATGCTTATATTGATTGGGAAATAGAGGTAGATAAAATTCTTTCACAATGTAACCTCTGTAATAAACGAAAAATTAAAGTTGCTGCTAGTGCTTTAACTCTCTGTGCATCAATTTGGTGGAACGATTTTTGTACTTATAAACCAGTACCACAAACATGGAAACATATGAAACGACTTATGAGAGATGAATTTGTTCCTGCTTATCATTCTAAAAAGTTACTTTATGAATTGCAATGTCTACAACAATGTGATAAAACTGTCAAGTCATATTACGAGGAGTTAGAAACTTTGTTATTGCGTTATGGGTTAGATGAATCTGAAGAAGCTAAGGAAATAAAATTCTTAAATGGACTTGATATGAAAATTTAGGGTATTCTTGTTGATAAGGAATATAGTTCTCTCTCAAGTTTATTTAATCTTGCTTGTGAGATTGAAAATCAAATTGAACATGAAAGACATCCTGCTGAAATTAATGTCTATAATTGCCAAAGTGAAGAATTTTCTTTGGAAGAACAGCATCTTGTCGAGTTTCCACTTGCTACTAACTTTTCACAGAACATTGAGAACAAGAATGAGAAGGAAAACACGCAAGAGAAGAAGGGACAGGAGATACTTGCTATCCCATCCATGCCTCAACTAGTGAATGAACATGTCGGTTTTATTTCTAATCTAAACACATGTGCTGAAAATAATCATGTTATTCACCTTGCTAATGAAAAGGATGAGATTAAACTGTTGTCTTCCCTGAATACTTTGGGTTACATTGAATTTGATGTCATATGTGATCTCAATTGTTTAGAGGAGAGATTTTCTATACCTGCACTACAAGAAACAAGGAAAAATTCGTGGGTTTTTTTAAATAAGTGGGCCAAAAAAAAACCGACGAATTTATGTATTTAAATTCATCGGTTTCTATCAAATCCACGTTTTTAATTAAATTCGTGGGCCACAATAACACCCACGAATTTATTTACTTAAATTCGTGGGCCACAATAATACCAACGAATTTATTTATTTAAATTCGTGGGACACAATATACGCACATATTTATTCATTTAAATTCATGGGCCAGAACCTACCCACGAATTTACGCATTTAAATTGTGGGCGTAACTTACCCACGATTTACGCATTTAAATTCGTGGGCCACCAAAACCCACAATTTAAGCCGAGTAGGACAAGCCCATCGCCCACGCCACGCACGCTCACGCTCTCTCCCGACCGCGACGCTGGCCGACCACCGCGCACGCGCCCGCCGCCCGCGCGCGCTTCGCTTGCTCGCGCCGTGCCATGCTCGTCCAACCGCATTGCCGCCTCGCGCCCGCCCACTACTACAGACCCGCCCGCCACCACACTGACACCGACGCCCTTTCGGCCTCGACGCCGCCGCCCGCTTCGCCGTCCCGTCTTCGCCTGCGCGCCGCGCCGCCGTCGCCAGCCCGCCCTCGCCGTGCCGCCGCCCGCTCGGCCACGCGCCTTGCCTTGCCCCGGCCGGCCCGCCATTACCCGCCGCTATTGCGCCGCGCCGCGGGCCGCCGCTGCCGCCTGCCGACCGCCCGCCCTTGCCGCGCCGCTCGGTCGCGAGGCCGCCGAGACGCGCCGCCCGCGCGCGCCCCCGCGCGGCCGCGGCCCGCCGTCGACCCGCCGCCGACCGGCGCCTCGCCCATGCCGCCGCCACAGTCGCCGCCGCCCGCCGCCGCGCGCCGCCGCCGCCGCCGCGCCGCTTGCTCGCGCCCGCGCCGCACCAACCGCCACCGCACCACGCCCCCGCCGCGCCGCGCGCCACGCTCGCGCCGCCGCCGCGCCGCCTCGCCGCTGCCGGGCGCCACGCCCCCTCCCGGACCCTCGCGACGCCACCGGGCGCTCGAGAAGGTATATTTCATCTCTTTTATATTCGTTTAATGTTATTTCATCTCATTTTATATTCACTTCATATGATATATATATTTTTATTTTCTCGCTGCCGTTGTATATAACGTTAGAGTTTAGGGTTTGTGTGTTAACAAGAGAGAGCCTAGGCGTCACCCGTTGAGAACGGCGCATCTTACATTTGCTTGTGAGGTGCGCGTTCCGAATTATCCGATGTATTTTGGACAGCCGAAAATGTTGGTTGTTGCATAGGGCTGTGACGCAGTGAGCGATCCGAACGTGATTTCGGCGCGATAACTCGTTGTTCTCCGACGCACCAAAGATCAGCGTGCGTTTGGAGAACGGCGGGGTTATCTTGCCAAAATTCGTTCGATTCAGAAGCGCTGCGTCACGTGTCGCATGCAATAGCCTCCATTCTTGGGTGGGTTTAGAACACATCTTTCCTAATAGGGTTGTCTTTGTCACCTAAGCCACGATCATACGCTGACATCGTTTCATTTGTTTAGCTTTGATAATGGGTGACGATCGAAGGCGATGTATGACGGATGGAGGAGTGATGGGGGCACTCAAGGGAATGGGGGCGATCACGGATGCTTTCTTGAAGCAAGCATTATTTGGAGGACCTGAATATGTGTATTGCCGTGTACCCTCTACGAGAATAACTGCTACTACAAAGCAAGGATATAGTGCAGTATCACATTTGAAAAACGGGTTCATGCCTAACTATTTAGTGTGGCACCGTCATGGAGAGGCCGCAGGGCAGGCCATTGAGATGGAAGAGATGCTGGACCATGGGAAGGATCATGACCGGATGGAAGAGATGCTGGATGATCTTGGCAGTGGGACTGAATTTAACTCCGGGGAGGGGTCACAGCCGGAGGAGGTTAAGGAATTCTATAGGCTACTTGACTCCTCGGACGAGAAGCTGCATGACTTGACCAATGTGACCGTCCTGCAGGCGGTTACACGGCTTATGTCGATGAAGTCGAAGTTCAACTTTTCGAACAAATGCTTCAACGCTTTGCTTGAACTAATGAATGATGTCCTTCCGCCTAACCACAAGATGCCAAAGGATTTGTACCAATCGAAAAAGTTGATGGCCGGCCTCGGGATGAATTACCGTAAGATTGATGTGTGAGAATAATTGCATCTTTGCTCGAAGGATCATGACAAGGATACCCATTGTATGCATTGCGGTAAGTGTAGATTCGTTGAGGTGGTAGATGAGGAAGGGGTATCGGTGACTACAAAGGTCGCGACTAAACAAACTTCGGTACATGCCGATCACGGATAGGCTTAAGCGGTGTACATGTTAAAAGAAACAGCGAAACATATGCGGTGGCACAAAGAAGGTAGACGTGAGGACCAAGACCGGATATGATGGTGCATCCGTCGATGGCGAGGCATGGCAGGCATTGGACCGATTCGATCCTGCATTTGCAAGTGACCCAGAGTGTCCGTCTTGGTTTGTCCACGGACGGTTTCACACCTTTCAGCACAAGCGCTAGCCCCTACTCTTGTTGACCGGTCTTCATCATGCCATACAATCTTCCACCTGAGATTTGCTTGAAAGAGGGGTTCATATTCCTTGCTCTTGTCATTCGAGTCCTAAGCATCCAGGAAGGATCTCAATGTGTTCATGCGCCCTTAATTGATGAGTGAAGAAGTTGTGGCAAGGGAAAAGGCATGACAGCGTTGGTGGTAGAGAATTTACCTTACGAGCCGCATACCTGTGGTCGGTCCATGATTTGTTGGCATAAGGCATTTGGGCCGACTGGTGTGTTCATGGTCGCCTGTGTTGTCCAATTTGTATGGCTGACTCTGATGCATTCAGGCTCACGCATGGTAAAAAGATCACATTCTTCGATTGCCATCGACGATGGCTTCTGGCGAGGCACCCTTTTAGGAATGACGCCAAAGCATTTCGAAAAGGACAGAAAGTTAAAAGGGTTGCGGGCGACTCACGGGAGAGGAGATAGTGAATGGCATAGTCGGCTTGTACGATCTACTAAGTGGGTTTCATCGGCTATGGAAAGGAGCAAACTGGACTCATATTTCTTTTCTTTGGGAGCTGCCTTACGCGAAAGCTTTGATTCTACCGCATAACATAGATTTGATGCACCAAGAGCGCAATGTGGCAGAAAGCATCATAAGCATGGTGTTTGATGTAACCGACAAAACAAAGGATAACGTGAGTGCTAGGAAAGACATGGGTGATCATTGTGCTAGGCCGTGGCTCGAGGTTAAAGTTGGTTTAAATGGAAATGAGAGCGACCACGAGCTCCATCTTGTGTGAAGCCGTAAGACCGTAAGCAGATTTTGAGGTGGTTGAAAACTCTAAAGTTTCTGATCGCTATGCATCTAACATAAAGCGGGCTGTGAATGTCAGCACCGGTAAGCTAAACGGGCTAAAGAGTCATGATTACCATATTATCATGGAAAGACTTGTTCCGGTAATGTTTCGTGGCTATTTTGATATGAGTTGTGGAGGATATTAGCCGAGCTTAGTTACATCTATAGGCAGATATGCTCTAAGGAAATCTCGAAGACGTTGATACAGAAGTTAGAGAAGGGAATTCCATTGCTTTGTATGCAAGATGGAAAAAACTTTCCCACCTGGTTTTATGAATGTGATGCAACATTTGCTGGTGCATCTACCTTGGGAAGCGAAGGTTGGAGGTCTGTGCGATTCGGATGGATGTATAGTCGAAAGGGAGTTGAAAAGCTTAGAGCTACTGATGCGCAACAAGGCAAGGGTAGAGGGGTGTATCGCAGAGGCTTATGCAAGTAAAGAGATCACAAACTTCTCAACAAAGTATTTCGCACTCAAGCACAACGTGAATGACCCTACGAATCGGTACCGTGCCGCGGAAGAAGAACCGTTGAGCGAACTTAAGCTTTTTCAATGCAAGGGTCAACTTTGTTGGGTCGTACTCGCACACCATGTTGAGTATGAGGTGGAACTGGCCATGCTTTACATGTTCACTAACATGGTAGAAGTTGAAAAATATTTTGAGTAAGTGACTTTCTGAATTATGTTTTCAACATTTTAGTGTAGTGTCCTTTTTAACCCGAGAATAAATGACGCAGAGTATTTGACAAAGAAAATTGGAAGTCAACTCGACAACCCACAACTAAGCAATTGGATAACCTACGTCGTAATGGGTTGAAAGGCGGCCCAAGCTTCGTGCAATGGTTCCGTCAGCATGTAATTTGACTATTTATTCATTTTTCTAAAATGAATTGTTGTAGTAACTTGATATTAGACTAACAAATGATGCATGTTGCTATATAGTGTATGCGTGATGCCTCCGTCACGAGGATCTCCGACGGCTCTCACATGGTGATGTGGCGGCAAGGAGCTATAATCGTTGTGATGTGAGCGGGTTCGTTTTGAACAGTGAAATTAGAAGCTAGCCGTCCACTTGCGGCCACTTCAAACAGCGGAGTAGTCACAACGTCATCCGATTCCGGTGATATATTAGACTACTACGGTGTTGTACAAAACATAATTGAGTATACCTTTGGGGTGCCAAAGAACTGAAGGTTGTGTTTTTGATTGCCATTGGTTCGATCCACACAGCGGCACACGTGTCGATGACTTTGGGATGGTGGAGGTGAAGCACGGTTCGCGCTTCGTGGTCACATCAATAACATTGTGCTTGCACATCGGGTTGGCAGTGTACTACCCGAGCTATCCTCACCGTAGCTTGAAGGCTTGGTGGGTTGTATTTAAAGTTAACCTAAAGTATATCCTCCCGGGATGTTTCGTATGTGGCAAATAACGTAGAGGATGATGTGGGTGATGTATATCAAGAAGAAGCTATGGGGATTCTTTCCTTGTCTTGACGAGGCGGGACTCGATCAATTACCTACCGATGCCACAGACGTAATAACAGATGAACTAGGCCCGTCACGGAAACGCCCTCAAAAGTTTGTAAGGATTGCACGTCTTCAAGCACGTCTCAATGAAATACGAGTCGCAAAAGCAGATTCCGACGCCAACGACTTTTGATATGTATATTTTGTAAGATTATTGTTGCCTCGTTCATTTCTAATAGTCATTGTTGTCTCCTTCATTTTTTACATGTTATAGTTGTCTCATTCATTTTTGCAAGTTATTGAAAATTATTTGTAAACCTATATACTAACTCTTGTCAAATTTGAACAGATCAGTATGTTCAGGCATCAGGTTGACAAGCTTAAAGGCAAGTTCAGCGGGTCGTCCTCCAGAAGGTCGAGGAGCAAGGGTTCTGATGGTCAGGACTCGACGGCCGGTAGCGCCATATTTGCTGGGGCGGCGCAAATTAGATAGCGGCAGGAGCAGCTCCAGAGGTGCCGATGGCGAGAGCACGAGAACGGCTCGGGAGCGACCACGGGAGGACGAGGGCAAGTAGGGGTTGCGGAGAAGGGGCGTTGGGATGTGAGCATGAGGACATGGGCGAGGCGAGCAGCGAGGAGGTCGTTGGGGTGGTGGCGGTGGGGCAGCAGATCTGAGATGACGCCGAGGCCGAGGTAGCGGCAGATCAGAGTTGGAGGCGACCTTAGAGCCGATTGAAGAGGCGGGTCTTCTTCAGAACCATCGGTATATGTAGTATTGGATTATCATTTAATCTCCATATTTACATTTTAATGTCTATGAACTAATTATTTGCATTTCAGGTTTCGTAAAACTGTCTCAGTTCGTCCAAGATGCAACCCGGCCGATAGGAGGTTGATAGAGGTACACGGGAGCATGTAACAGTTATATCTTTCATGTCTTTTCTTTTAGCATTAGCTAAGTGACAACTTAGTGTTTTGATGCATCTTTGTCTTGTATTTTGTTGTAGCCTTTGGAAAGAGCCGGGTTGGGTGAGACAGCCACATTACAAAGGTTAACACCGTCTTTGGGAGCCCTTGGCGGTACTACTACCTGGCATGGTTGAGTCGGTGAGGAGATAGTTCGCGACCCACAACCGGAAGCTTGGGCGTTGAAGGAGAGCGTGGAAGGAGGCGAAGACAACCAAACATGTCGGAGCGCGATGTGGGCTGGCTTCGGGTGAGTTTGCTTTATGTATTTACTCTATTTGAGTATTGCTTTAAATGTAAGTACAATTTGACGGTGTGTGATTATATGCGGGAGAGGTTAGGCTTGAGAGCGAAGACGATTACAACGCTTTGAAGAAGGCCAAAAGCGTCTTCAACGGGGTGACACAAAAGGTTGTCGAGCTTCGTTCAAGAATGCAGTTCAAGGCGTCATCAATTTTACAAGAGGGTGAAGAAGGTGAACATGAGAAGAGGACCGAGGCGAGGAGGATACACTGACAGAACAAGAGTATCTCCAGAGCTCGGTCGATTGGATAATGAAGGACATGGAGGCTTGGAGGTGGATGTGCTGGTACTGGGGGTCGAAGGATTTTCAAGAAAAATCAAATAGAAATTGAGGGAATAGAAGAAGTAGATTGGGGAAGCACAAGTACGGCGCAGACGAACACATTGGCCTAGAGCAAAGCATGGTAAGTATCGGTATTATAATTGTTAGTGAATTTGTCACTATGTTTATAACTTTGCATCGTAGGAGGCTGAAAGTGGGAGTACTCCCACTTTTGTGGAAGTTTACATCCGGGGGCACCAAGGCGAGGATCCACAGAACCCGGATGTGTTGTGCGACGATGGGGCTAGTGAGAGGATGGTAAGTATAAATGACACAATATGTTTTGTGCAAATTTACATCCAGGAGCACCAAAATGTTGTTTTGCAGGCGTCATATGCAGAACAAATGACACAACATCATGGGCCGGAGGTTGATTGGAGGGCCGCGTCGGTCGATGTGGAAGCGTTGTACCACGCTGGAGGGGGCCTAAAGTATGGGAGGTTCGTTAATAAAACTGATTTTATTTGTTTTCGCTCTACTAAGGAAAAAAATGTTGCATGATCACATTTCAGTATATATCGTTTGTAGGTGGGTCATGGGGGATGGAGTTGTGGACTGCGATCGTCCTCCACGAGGCTCGGTTTCCTCACAGGGGAGTGCTCGATCGTTAAGGTCCGCACGGGAAGCACAAGCGCACGAGGAGGCTCATGAAGTGCGAGAGGAGGCTCGTCAAGCGC
The DNA here is from genome assembly GCA_036346275.1 of Otatea glauca. Taxonomy (NCBI): domain Eukaryota; kingdom Viridiplantae; phylum Streptophyta; class Magnoliopsida; order Poales; family Poaceae; genus Otatea; species Otatea glauca. The sequence continues at coordinate 45,224,752 of CM070718.1, forward strand.
GAGAAGAGTCTCGTCAAGCACGAGAGGAAGCTCGCAGAAGCCGAGAAGACTCAGAATACATGAAAATGTATCTTCCGGTACAATCGCAACTTTGAACAAAACGCTCAATTATACATTTGTGATTAAAATCTAACAAACAATCTATATGCAGCAACTGTCACAATCTCTTGGACCTAACGTGCGGTGTTTAGCCCTCTGTTCATGAGTAAAGATACTTGAGTTCATTACTCTCTAATTCACTTAGCTCATAAAATCACAAATTCACAAACTAGACTATTATGTCATAGGGCTCCCAGCCATCTCCCTTCTACATGTTTTCTCCGCACATGCAGCCACCACCATAAGGAGAAGCATCACAGGGTGCTCAGCCTCCCTCGGCGTCCTTCATAAACCCTACTGGGATGCAGGCACCACCCCTAGGAGATGCACCTCGGGTTATATGATATTCTCATGCATTCTTTATTTTCATAAAACTCTATTATGTATACTTTATATCACAAACTATGATCCACAGGCTCGGCCTCCTCCTCCTTTCTACATGTTCACTCCATGATCTGACCATCTTCTGCAGGAGAGGCACCACAGTAAAGACGGATCGATTCAATTCGTTATTCAAAATTTGAATGAATGATTTATATGTGGCATAATGTACTGTCTATGCCTTACAGGCTCCCGACCTCCAAACCCGTTCTACATGTACCCACCACCTATGCTAAGCCAAGGAATGCCTATGTACTTCAACCCGTGGGCCTGCAGCCACCTCGGGCGACACCACGGTATGGATGTCGAAAACATTCTAAGTTTGCGACACGAGCTAAGTTTGTCAATTCTTGAACTTACAGGTTTCTGGGTCACGCCCTCCAGAATGTACTAACGACGACATCATAGAAGACATCTTCAACAGCGCTGGCGGTGGTGGTGGTCATTTTGTACGTAGTTTACAAATTGCCGTTTTGGATGTGTGATTGATTATCTAAGGATCTGCTAGAATGTCTCTTACGGTATGAGAGATTGATATATATATTATAATCGCAAATGTTTTTGTCTGTGAGTGGATGTCCTATTTACTAGAGAGGTCATGCGAAATTTTGTACATTTAATGACTTAGTTTTAAGCCGGTTTAAAGAGTTAAAAGGTTGGTTTCGGTCTTTTAGTAGAGGTAATAGGTTTGGTGTCTCGTTTGTTAATTCTTCGTTCGCTTGAACTTTGTTGCGGAGTTTGATGACTTGGTGAGCTACCCGCCCCTCCTTCCTTTCTCTTGCTCAAATTTAGGAACATTAGTTGCAAGTTAGTCATTTGGCAAATGGATGGACATATGTTTCGTAGGAAATTTAGTTCATTCTTTTAGTATATATCAATCTGAGTAATCTGTTGCAATAGTGATAATTTCAGTTGAAATGCATAACTTAGTCGATTTTAGGACATTTAGGCAACTCTTTCTTAAACCTTGCACAAATCATCTCAATGTTCATACTTGAAAAGGTTTACTTGTGTGCTTATGAAAGTTCATTGCTGTGCTCCTGTAGATATGTGATGGTTTACCAAATTATTAACCCATTACGTGCTATTTGATTTTTTCTTTCTGTAAATAACTTTTTTTGATTTGGAACCTTATATTGTGCTGACTTGTTGGAATTGAAAAGTTATCTTAAGACAATTTGTTCAATTGTAAACTTATGTTTTAAATGCTTTATATGGCATCCTTGTAGAATGTGTTGTTTGCCCATGTACAATCTGATTGTTTATCCTTGTAGAATGATTTATATTTGTACTTTGTATATTGAACTCTTAAAATGACTACCAAAACTCATAATTGCTTCTTTGAACTATTTTCACTGTTTGTTATCTTTTGAATACTCAGTGATGCAATTAGGGTCTTTGGAAGTTGAATTAAATAATTTTAGTTGTAATCTTGGCCTTGAACTAGATGGTTAACTTACATTAATACTAGAGTATTACTTTGATGCTTCATTGAATATGAGATTGATGTTCATATGATTATTACAGCATATCTTGACTAGCTCGTAGGTGTAGTTCTTATATATAATATCTATTCTTGTTTAGCTTGACCTGTCATATTGATATTCTCATATTGTGTCTTGGTTGAATAGTACTATTGATATTCTCATATTGATATTCATTTGAATCAGCATAATGTTACTTGTAACACAACCTAAGTTAATCTTGAACTTGCAGGTTTCTAGGTCACGCCCTCCGGACGCATACTAACGGCGACATCATAGAAGACATCTTCAACAGCGCCGACGGTGGTGGTAGCGCCCACAACTCCAACAACCCCGAGGCATGAATTCCATTGTGAGCTCGATTGGTGTATTAATGTTGTACTTTATAACTTGTTGTGATGGATACATTGTGATCGACTTATTGTGATGGACTTATTGTAATGGAATGTGGATTGTATCTATTGCGGTTTTAATGTGTTATACGTCATTGCGTAGTTTACAAATTGCCGTTGGATGTGTGATTGGATTATCTAAGGATCTGCTAGAATGTCTCCTGATTTGAGAGATTGATATATATATTATAACTGCAAATGTTTTTTTGTCTGCTGAGTGGATGTCCTATTTACTAGAGAGGTCATGCCGAAATTTTGTACATCTCGGAGACTTAGTTTTAAACCGGTTTTGAAGAGTTAAAAGGTTGGTTTCAGTATTTCAGTAGAGGTAATAGGTTTGGTGTCTCGTTTGTTAATTCTTCGTTCGCTTGAACTTCATTGTGGAGTTTGTTCTTTTGTGTTAGTGTTTCTGATCAGATTTGAACAAAATTGATGATCCTTCGTATTTATTCTTCGCTTAGCAATTTTTAGTTTCAATTTTCTTTTTGCCTTTTCTTTTCTTCTTTAGTTGTTATATGTATTGAGTGCGATGCATATATATATATATATTATACATTTGGATATATATGGATATATATATATATATATATATATATAATATATATATGATAAATTATATTTGAGCTGATAAATTCGTGAGCCATTACCGGGACCGGATTTCAAATCAGAACCCTCGTGTTTAACTGTGCTAGTCCAGAAAAGCTAGCACACGGTGAAACAAATGATGACAACACATCCATATCACGAATCAAATAATATTAATTAAGCAAAAGAATATTGGCCTTATGGCCAATTATTACAATAAGAAGCATCATAGCTAGAGTTCAATAAGAAACAGCGGAAACAAAATAACAAAAGCAAAGTAAGTAAGCCCATCCATTTGCCCAACAGGCAATCGACTGGGGTTCGCGTCCTAGCATTCCGGATCACCTTCGTCGTAACCACAATTGTAGAAATCGTAGTCAGCTTCAGCTTCTGCACACTCTTCTGTGGAAAGTTGGGGATGTTGCAAGGGTGAGCACAAAATGTACTCCGCAAGTCTTGAAAACATAATGCATGATAACTATATGCAAGGCTAAACAATTGAAGGCATAATATGGCTCTTTTAGCATAAAGCAAAGTTTAACGGTAAATACCAATATTAATTTCATAAAGCATCATTTGAACAAAAGGTAATAGCATAGTAATTGAATTTGATATGACAATTAAAGCAGGTTCCATCTACATTGGCGGCTCCATCGCCAAACCATAACCCGAGAGTTCCATCCGCTCTCGGATTCCCAAACCATCATTTTCCTTTGAAACAAAACCATAAAATCTACAATGTGCAAGCGTACCGCCTTTGCCCTTGACCAGTGGGCACGGCTACTTAAGTAGTTTTAACTCTGCGAGTGTGTACACTTTACCCACAAGACATGATCGACTCTTGTTGCCATGCACTTAACACACTTCCTTTGGTGTGTCGGCAGAGAGATCATGATAAGGCCTTTACAATGCACAACCCCACTATTAACCTCGCGCTAAGGTTTCACATTGTTAGGGTTCTAGCCGCCTAGTATAGAAGCCCCTCTTGCGCTGCCAACATCCGCACTCACCAACCGCGAAGCTAATAATGAGACGCACAAATTATTTAGCCAAGTCGTACCCATATAGACTTGTGGTTGTACGGTAGTGCTCGGTCCATGGTAACACATGCTTCGGTCCTTAATTGACTAGGGCGGAACATTCACATACCAAGGTCTCGTGCTTTCTGCACCCGCCAAACATCCATCCGCCCCGGTCTAAACCATGTCCACTTTATTTCATTTAAATCACAGCAGCAACACCAATTGCCGCAATTTCACAAATAAGTTTGAACAATATTTGAAATGATTCCCATAATGGCACAATACCGAAACGCTTAAGCTGGACTAAGCAATTCTACCATTCCATGCTAATCTACTGGTTATCACCAAATAAAATAGCTAGTATATATCATCTAGGGTGTCAAAGGTTCGACATGATCAATACCAATGAGAGTATAACAAACTGGAATTTAACTATACTCTAAAACTATATTTAAAGTACATTGCATAAAGTAAGCATGCATAATTTAAAAACAACATAACATTTTCATAAACTTTGGGATCAACATGTTCAAGGAAGACTTGCCTTCACGCCTCTTCTTTGGTTCTACCTCGATTGTTGATTCGAGTGATCTTCGACTGTGTCGTCTACACGCGAAACGAGAGCAAATAAATAAAACAAATTCGAATAAAATTCAAAAATTGAAAAGAATGGTACTGGAATATAGATCTTGAATTTAGATGAATTTAGAAATTTGAATCACTGGAATCGGAGCTCGAACGAAGGAGAACGGGCTCCTAGAAGATTCTCAGATCAGAAAATCAGAAAAAAGAGAGGTCGACACGTGGCGAGGCGTGATTGGTGGAATTTCGGGTTTTCTGGAAAATCGAAAAAAAAAGAAATGCCGCTGACACGTGGGGCCCACGAGTGAGACTTCGGCTCACGATGGTGCGTCCACCGAGGAGATCTCGGGACGACGTGGCAGACCACGCTGATGTGGCGTCCACGCGGCTAGGGCGACGTGGCGCCACGCGCCGTACCGACGCGGCGGGAGCGAGGCGATCGACGGGACGCGCTGGCGCGGAAGACGAGGCAGCGACGCTGCTCGATCGAGGCCATCCACGCGGCGGGCATCGAGGCGGGGTGGATCGAGCACCGAGAGGCAGCGCGTTGCCGGCAAGCACGGCAATGGCAAGGCGGCGCGCCGAGCCGCGCAGAACAGTGCGGCCAGCGCAAAAACGCGACGGATCCGAACCGGAATAGAGGCAAAAGGAAGAGGCGGCGCGGAGTTGGCGGGACCAAAACCAGCGGCGAGGCTCACCGCGAGGAGGAAAACGGCGAGAAGCACGCGGCACGGCGGGAAACCGGCGAGCTTCGCGCTGAAGACGCGCGGCGTCTCGAGCGGCGAGAAAGGGACGGCGGATGCGGCGCTAGAGGCGAACCTCGGGATGGGGCCTCGGGGCTTTAAATAGCCTCGGAGGCGGGCGTGCCTGACGCCGAAAATGGCGCGACGCGGCGGCGACGCGTTAGGGTTAGGGTTTTTCGGTGGCGGCGGCGGCGGCGTGGCAAACATCTCGCCGTCCACGTGCGCGATCGAGGCGCCGAGGCGAGCGGCCGGCTGGGCGGGCGAGGCGCCGGGCGGCAGTCGGGTGCGGAAAAAGCGGGCGGCGAAGATTCGGCCCGCGGAGGATTTTTCAAAATAAAAACCTTTTTCGAATTAAGAAAATTCCAGAAATTCAAATAAAAGCAAATAAATCCAAATAAATAGCAAATAAATTCAGAAAAATCTCCAAAAATACAGAAAAATTCCTTGCAGCATAATGAAGCCAACTAAAACTGAAAATCTTTTGTTTGATGAATAGATTAGCCAAATTAAATCCTTTTATAAATATAAAATTCAAATTAAGAGTTAATTAACATGGGAAAAATGCAAATGGTTCATTTTCAAATTTAAACATTCTAAACTCAAATTTTTGGAATGTTACACATTCAAAACCCACGAATTTATTTGGCTGCTCCAGATAAATTCGTGGGTTTATTCTGCCCACGAATTTAACAGATTAAATTCGTGGGTTTATTAAACCCACGAATTTAACAGATTAAATTAGTGGGCTATATAGCCCACAAATTTAACAGATTAAATTCGTGGGTTTATTAAACCCACGAATTTAACTCAGGTTCCCAATTAAATTCGTGGGCTTGGCAGAAACCCACGAATTTAATTGATTAATTTCGTCGAGTTAAATTCGTGAACTAAATTCGACGGTTTGCTCACGAATTTAAATTAAATTCCTGGGTTTTGGCCTAAATTCGTGGGTTTTTGGCCCACGAATTTTTCCCTGTTTCTTGTAGTGCTGCTAATTTGTCAAGGTCATCCAGTGTTAGTTTTCATGCTATTGGCAAATATAATGATAAACAAAAGTACATGGTGCATCGGGTTTATATTTGTACCATTTTGAAATCTTCATTTAATGTGCCATTCTATCAACAACCAAAGAATATGTTGCTTTCTTTGCCGCCTCTTGTTACTAACCTTTTGCAGACCAATGAGCTTGAGTCGAGGACGACTCAAAATCAAGAAGGGGAGGATGATGAGACCATGCTGGCCCAGCAAGCCATGCTTCTATCTCAAGCCAAGACAAGGCCCCAACAACTTCTGATGCTCCAATCCCAGACCAAGATCAAGCCCAATTTGTTCACGAGTCCAGTTCGGCCCCCAGGATAGCATGTCAATAAAACAACCATATCAAAGTCATACAAAGTCCAATTGAGGCGTTCTGGGACACTACGGAGAAGCCCACGACGAGAAATTTCCAACGGAAGTGGTTTCACGTCCAAACTCCTTCTAGATCGTCGGGAATCATCAAAACAATATAACGAACAGAATCTGCCGGGTGCTGCGCCACCTCCACTTGGGTCCAAAGGCCTTGTACGACCTAGGGTTTCACGACCACCCCCTTGGCCGCCTCCCTTGCCATCTTTCTCATATATATTCAGTAGCTGTCACTAGAATAGATGGGTTTTGCTTAGATTACAACTAGACACTTTGTCAGTTTTTCGCCGTTCATCGGTTTGTGGAACCCCAACTCGTGTGCTTAATATTATTCGCAATTTCAGATTGCATCTTCTACGTTCTTGCTTGTGTTCTCGATTCGCATGCAGGGATTAGCCTTCTTGGTGAGGTCAACCGTGTTTGTGCGTGGTTGATAACCATAGGAGCCGTGGTGTAGCGATTGCTAGGTTCGAATCTGTTCTGATTGGAAGCCGGATTGTCAATGTCGAGTTCTCCACCAATCGACTTACCAGTACCTGTTGGAAGATCGGGCCACCGTTCCCATCAGTTGCTGTGTGCTAGTGCTAAAGATGAACTGTTTAAGGCTGTGAGCCGAGAATCTTTGAAGAAAAACTGTTTGAAGAACTTAGCATTATATATAACTGTTTCACTGCTTTCAATCTAAACAAGATGATAGTTTAAAAATGCTGTTTGATGTAAAAGAACCAAGTAAGCCTATTCTTTGAAAGAAGCCTTGCATGTAGTAATAGTACCGTATTCTGTGCATTACTTGCTGGGTGTCTTGAGTACTCACCCTCCTTGGCTATCAACCCCAACCTCAGTGGAGGAGTCTACACCGGCCTGGGAGGAGGAGTTCATTGAAGATCCGGATAATTAGGGGGCAAGCCCAGTCGGTTGCCTGTGGCAAGATGAAGGTTTCCACGAAGTTTTTATGTTTTCCGCTGTTTGCTTTTTACTCTGATAATGTAAGCCCTGCGTGGCTGATTTATGTAAGGAGACCATAAGGTCGTACAATTCAGTTTATATAAATGTTTGCATTATTTATGGTATCGTTGTATTGTCTGCAATGTGAAACCCTGTAAAGACTGTGTGTGCCAGCGTGATCCTGGACTGGCACAGAATACACAAAGGGATCGGATTCTCAGAATCGGGTCCCGACAGAGGTGGTTTCAGAGTAGGTTGACTCTAGGTCTTGACCCTAACTAGGATAGTTGTGCCCAGGTGGATAAAACTATTTTCTAAGATTTAATCAACTAGAGCAAGAATATCATTGAAATCTCGACTTATCTTTTCTCTCTTGTTCATACCTATGCTGCATTTTCTGTTGTTATGTTGGGTTTTTAAACAAGGTCTGGTTTGGCAGATGAGGAGGATCCACACCTATGGAGAGCGCACTGGAGGATTCGCAGCTGAACTTTGGCGTATGATGCAATTTCTCGGAGGCTTCGACAGGTCGATCTATCGGGGAACCTCTATAGTGAGGGCAGGACTTGATATCGCCTGGGATGTCAAGATCACTGTTTATGCTCGGGAGAGGACGAGGGCGAGCCGTCCTATCTACATCACCGTTAGGAGGACTTCATTCGAGGCCGGGATCCAGGAGTCATCGCGTCTTGCGATGCGGCAGATCGCCCGTACCTACTCTGTAGAGTTTGATGGCACCATATTTCGTCGTCACCCGTGCCAGGATAATCGCCACGACAGGATGGAGCTCTTGCAGGAGGATGTTATGATCACTCACCTGGCGTGGTATGTCATCGCCCAGGAGAAGACCATGGACGAGACTGTCTAGGAGTTGCGGAGGGCCCGTGACGAGGTCACGGAGGCTAGAACTTAGCTGCGAGAGAACTTAGCTCACGCTATACAGAGGATTCATGAGCTGGAGATGGCTCTGTATGGACCTGAGCCTAAGCCAGTTCTGGAGCTGCATGACCCATATTCGGAGGAGTAGGAGAAGGCAGCCTTGGGACCAGCCGAGTCAATGGGGTCGTTCGTGCCGGCTGCAGTAGGGCATCAGGACCAGTTTGCCCCTATGCCGCCGCACCTGCCGTAGAATCCACCGGAAGGACCGCACCCCGGGTGGCTTAGTGACTGAGAGAGTCCTTTTTCCTTCAGAGTTGACTCAAATGTGGAGTCAAGTTATTCGAGTCGTGTCTTTTGTTTTTGAGTCGCCAGTAGGTGTGAGTCGTTGTGGAGTCTTATGTTTGTTTACTTGTTTTTGGTTGTGAGTGTCTGGTATGTGTTGCATGGCCCTTAGGCTCTTGTGAGAAACCACACTATTTTATATTATATTAATAAAGTTGCTAAATAATTTAAGTTACACCTGTTTCCCTCACATAAGTTCTTTTACTTGTCTAAGCTTTCTTCTTTCTTAACCTTGGAAGCTTTCAACAGATGGTGAGGACTCGTGGCAACGTTGGAGCCAGTGGAAATGATGCTAACCGGGCAGGGAACCAGAATGAGGAGCCAATCCCTCAACCACCGCAAGTGTATCTGCAGAATTTGGGAGCTTTCTTAGCTGCCCAAACTCAGTTGATGAGCACCATGATGCAAACTATGCAGCAGATATCCAATCAAGCTGCTGCAAATGTCCAACCAGGGGGTAATCAAGGTCCACACACCTACTCAAGACTGTCAGAGTTTATGAGGACTCGCCCACCTACGTTCTCGGGTAATGCTAATCCGTTGGAAGCGGATGATTGGCTGAGGACTATTGAAAGAAAGCTGCACATAACCCAGTGTATGGGACATGAGAGAGTACTCTATGCCTCTCATCAATTGGAAGGAACCACCGCAGAATGGTGGGAGAATTTCTGTGCTGCACATGAGAATCCCCAAGAAATCACTTGGGAGGAATTCGCTGGTGCTTTCCGTCAGTACCATGTACCGAAAGGTATCATGGAATTTAAGAAGGAAGAATTCAGGAACCTGAAGCAAGGGGGCCAGTCAGTGGCCGATTATCTGAACAAATTTACCCAGTTGGCACGCTACGCACCAGAGGATGTAGCAACCGACAGGCAAGGCGATCCGATTCATTAAGGGCTCGATCTTTGGATTATAGGTGGGACTGATCACCCACACGTTCCCGGACTTCCAGGAGCTGGTTAATAAGGCCCTCATCTTGGAAGACAAGAGCCGAGAGTTGGATGACAACCGGAAGCGCAGAATAGCGCAACAAAGAGGTCGTCAAGGCCAGCAATGGCAGATGATGACACCTCAACAGTTCGTCTGATTCCAACCCCGAAGCAGTGATTAGGCACCACTGCCGGCATATCGTCCTGTGGGCCAGAATACTCAAACTCCAGCCAGAACGGTGGTACAATCTGGAGGAAACTCGCAGGCAGCAGGAAGGCGTTGCTATCACTGCAATGAGTTAGGGCACTTCGCCAACAACTTCCCTAAGAAGGGAGGTGTTACCCCGGTCCGCTTTAATCTAGGGAACACACCTGCAAGGAACCCGGCACCAAATGTGAACCACAGAGCAACATCATCTGCGACACCATCCCAAGCAACTGCGAGAGGCCAAGTTAATCACATCACCGCGAATGATGTCCAGAATGCAACGGATGTTGTACTGGGTAAGTTCCTAGTAAATTCAGTACCAGCTACTGTTTTATTTGATTCCGGAGCTTCCCATTCATTTATTTCCCGAGATTTTGCTGTTCAAAAAGATATGGATATAGTAAATCCTAAATGTGTGCTTATAGTCTAATCCCCGGGATCAGAACTCCGATCTAAAGTAGGATGTTCTGGGGTAAGACTAATAATTAATGGAGTAGAGTTCCTAGCGAACTTAATTATCCTGAATACCCAAACCCTAGATGTTATCCTGGGAATGGATTGGCTAACTAAGCACAAGGCTGTGTTGGACTGTGGATGAAGAGTCATATCAGTCGAGAGCCCGGAAGGAAGAAGGATTGAGTTTGAAGCAACAGCAGTGCGAGATGGACAGTTGATGGTCAACAGCCTGAAGCCCGCCAGTTTGGAGGATGTTCCAATAGTCAGGGAATATCTAGATGTTTTTCTGAAAGATTTACTTGGAATGCCGCCGGATAGGGATATCGAGTTTATTCTGAGAACTTGTCGAGTGAACAGCTCACGATAGCCAAGAGACCCTACCGGATGTCCACAGATGAGTTGGTAGAAATGAAGAAGCAAATTGAAGAACTGTTGGAAAAAGGGTTTATAAGACCTAGTTCATCGCCATAGGGAGCACCAGTCCTGTTCATCAAAAAGAAGGACGAGAGTTTTAGGATGTGTATAGACTATCGTGCACTCAATGATGTGATGATAAAGAATAAGTATCCGCTACCAAGGATCGATGATCTATTCGACCAGTTAAGAAGAGCAGGAGTCTTTTCCAAGATTGATCTCCGATCGGGATACCATCAATTGAAGATCCGATTAGAGGATATTCCGAAGATTGCGTTTTCGTCAAGATATGGACATTACGAGTTTACAGTTATGTCTTTCGGTTTGACAAATGCACTAGCATATTTCATGAACTTGATGAATAAGGTTTTTATATAATATTTGGATAAGTTCGTTGTCATGTTCATAGATGATATCCTTGTCTATTCCAAGACAAGAGAAGAGCACGCCGAACATTTAAGGCTAGTCCTTGGAAAGTTGAGAGAACAACAGTTGTTCGCTAAATTTAGCAAATGTCATTTCTGGAAGGATAAGGTGGAATTTCTTTGACACATAATGACTGCGGAAGGAGTTGTGGTAGATTCAAAGAAAGTGGAGGCGGTATTACATTGGGAGCCACCGAAGACGGCAACCCAAATCCGTAGTTTCCTTGGAATGGCGGGATATTACCATCGTTTTATTGAAGGATTCTCCACAATTGCGAGACCCCTTACGCACTTGTTGAAAAAGGAAAATAAATTTTTATGGACACCAGAGTGTGAAAAGAGTTTTCAGGAGTTGAAGAAACGATTAACATCAGCACCTGTATTAGTTTTACCTGATGTTCATCAAAGCTTCGACATCTATTGTGATGCATCGCGTCACGGATTGGGATGTGTGTTGATGCAAAACCGAAAGGTAATAGCATATGCATCGAGGCAATTGAGGCCACATGAGGAGAACTATCCGACTCATGATTTGGAATTGGCTGCCGTAGTGCATGCACTGAAGATATGGCGTCACCATCTCATCGGAAACAGATGTGAAGTGTATACTGATCATAAAAGTCTTAAGTATATCTTCATGCAAGCTGACCTAAATATGAGGCAAAGAAGATGGCTTGAATTAATCAAAGATTATAATGTTGGAATTCATTATCATCCTGTCAAAGCCAACGTGGTGGCGGATGCCTTGAGCAGAAATAACCACAGTGTAAATATGCTGTTGGAAGCAAGTCAGGCAAAATTGTGTAAGGATTTACAGAAATTAGAATTGGAGATGGTACCAGAAGGATTCTTAGCAACCTTGGAAGTAAAACCGGCCCTGGAAGATCAGATCAGGGAAGGGCAGAAGGATGACGACAAAATCAAGAGAATTAAGTCCAAAATGGATGCAGGCAGGGCAAAGGATTTCAAGCTTGATGACCAGGGCACTATGTGGTTTAAAGAGCGCATTTGTGTGCCAAATAAGAAAGAGCTAAAGCAGTTAATTTTGGAGGAAGCTCATGACTCCAAGTATTCAATCCATCCAGGAAGTGTAAAAATGTATCAGGATTTAAAAGAATGATTTTGGTGGCCAAGCATGAAGCGGGACGTTGCTGAGTATGTCTCATTATGTGACATATGTCATAGAGTCAAAGCTATGCACTAGAGGCGACCAAACATTCTTCAGAAAGCGGAAGAACAGATCGCCCTGATCAGGGAAAGATTGAAGATTGCTCAATCAAGGCTTTGAACCTGAAGACTTTGTATACCTCAGAGTGACACCACTCAAAGGAGTTAGAAGGTTTCATGCAAAAGGGAAGCTCGCACCCAGATATGTCGGACCATTCAAGATCTTGAGCCGCAAAGGTGAAGTTGCGTACCAATTGGAGTTGCCGCAGTCATTGGCAGGAGTACATGATGTATTCCATGTGTCACAATTGAAAAAGTGTCTTCCAGTATCGGAAGAGCAAACACCTTTGGAGGCAATCGAGCTGTAAGAAGATCTGACTTATAAAGAGCATCCGGTGAAGATTCTGGACATAATGGACAGAGAAACAAGGAACAAGTCAACGCGCTTTTGCAGAGTCTAGTGGAGTAACCATTCGGAAAGTGAAGCAACTTGGGAACGTGAAGAAGACCTAAAGAAGGAGTTTCCTAACCAATTTCTGTAGACATCCTTGGATCTCAGGGACAAGATTCTGTTAAGGGGGAGGTTTGTAACACCCTAATAATTTAAATTCTGGAGTATTTTTCATTTTTGAGAATTTTTGAGAATTTATTAGAATTTAATTGGATTTATTCACTTTTGACCTTTCTTGAATTTAATTAAATTCATGCAAAATTTTATGCAAAGTTTTGTTGGAAATATTTTATTTGAGTTCAGCATGTTCCAAAATATTTTCCAGAATTTTTCTGGATTTTTCCGGGTACTTTTGCTATTTATTTTGGCTTTGTTTATTTATCTAAATTATTTTAATTCAGAAATATTTTAAAAATCAGATGAATAGTGTTTGGGACAAAACCCTTCGGTCCGGCCCAAGTCAGCCCGTGCGCCGTCGGCCCGCGCAGCCCGTTCGGCTAAACCCTAGCCGCCGCGCGATCGAGCCGTCGGATCGAGATCCAATGGTCACTGTTGCGCCGCGTCGCCCGCGTACGTGCGCCATCGGATCGTCTCTGCTTGGACGGCCGTGATGGAGCCACGTCAGTTCGACCGGGCGTAATCGCAGGAGTTAACGCCGCCGAGCGTTTCCGCTCGTTTCGTCGGTGTTTGCGCGCACGTCGAGGCATCTTTATAGTCGCAGTTGATTGCATCGTGCAAAGCTCCTCGCGCCGTTTCTTTTGACTCCTTGAACGCTCATCGAGACGCCCCAGAGACTCTGTTCTAGCACGCCGTAGTTGCTCGAGTGCACCGCCGTAGTTTTTCGCCTTTGCTCGCCGCCCGTTGCGTCTCCGCCGTAGCCGAGGCCACCGGGGTATCGCTCTCGTCGAGACGCATCGAACGCGGTAGTTCTTCATGCCGGAAGGACACCGTAGCGTCGTCGACCGCGTTGTCTTCCCCAGCTTTGGCAACTTTCGCTTCCTCGCCGCCGTCGACTTCGTCAAGCCCCGTCGACCGTTCGATCTGCATCGCACGGTTCTGGTACGTCTACGTCGCCGATCCCCTTTCTTACCTAGCGTTAATCTTGACTGTTAGATCTAGATTGAACGGTGGTGATTAGCTCTAGTTTCTGTGCTTGTTTTGATCTCAACCGTTGGATCGTTAGTGTACGCGAGAGATTGCGCCGCGTAGTTAAGATGAACAGTAAACCGCTCTGGTATCGTGGGCCATTGGATTAGATCTAAACGGTAGTTGTGGGTTGAGCTGTGTCGTGTGAATCCGCGTCGTTTAGATTTGAACATGCAACGGAGATGACGCCGCGCTCCCACCGAATCACGCGTAGACACGTGTGCGCGTTGACCGGGGCGGAGACCAGATCTAACCATTGCTTTCGGGTGCGCCTCTTCGATCTAGCCGCTTGGCCGCGCGTGAACCAAGACACCTCTGAACGTGTGCGAGATCCAGCCGTCTGATCCGGGAGTCCCGCCGGATGCGCGACGCGTGGATGCTTAGAACGCGATGTGTCATCGAGTCGGTGCGTGGGATCCAACCGTTGGATCTGAGCAACCATCGGATGCGCGACGCGTGTCGCGTGGATTCGAGGCAGTGCGGTGTGACGCATGAGATCTGACCGTTGATTCAATGAACGGATCAGATCTTGCCGTGTGGATGCACTGTGCTGGTGGACCGAGTCCACGTGGAACCGATCTGAGCCGTGGACCGAGCCCATAGACCGAGGCGACGTGGCGGCACCAGAAGGCTACCACGTGTCATGCTGACGTCATCGCTGATGTCATAAATATTTTTATATATAAAAATATTTTGGCCGAATTTCATTTCGGTGCTGACATCATCATTAGGTCATGCTGACGCAATAAACCAGTTTTTTCAGTTGAAAAATATTTATGTTAATTCGGTTTATTCTTTTTAATATATTTGCAAACTTTACAAGGCTATAATTTTTGCATTTGAACTCCGATTGAGGTGATTCCAGTCTATAAAAATTTGTAAAATTGAGATCTTTTTGTTTATGAATTTTATTTGAATTTTTGAGGTCTTTTAGTCTACTGTTTTAGTTATTTATTGCATATGTAATTTTTACGCGTAGACGCAAATTTGCCGGAAAGTTTCGAGGAAGAGTTTGTCGCTCAAGATCAAGCTTTGGATCAAGACTAGGAACTCTTTGAAGGCAAGTGGTGCTTTGACCATTTTGATCCCAGTGTCTTTTGAATATATATTTTGCTTTAAAACTATGCATGCTACATTAATTAAAATGTATTTAAATGAATTTGGGTAATTTAGCTAATCAACCCATACTGTTAATGTCACCTTGAAATTATTACTTGTATGCCCTGAAATCATTGTCACTCTAGGTGTCTTGTACTAGTTGGATGATAATATTGTGCCAACACGGGAGGCTAGACCGTGAATAGATGCTTAGCCTTGCAACGGATCATTAATGATCTTTCGGAAATACTATAATTTTGACTAATGAAATACTGAATGTATTATGAAAAGTAGTGTGATGATGCTACATGATGAAATTGAAGTACGAGACCTGTGTGGTTCCGTACCGATGTTGAGTTATTGCTAGCATACGTTGCACAATAATCAATCGGGTGGGAAATGATTTAGATTGGGGCAAGTGGCAAGAGGCTATGTGACAGGTGGGCCTGTGTGGCAATGGGCTGATGAGTGATGTAAGTCTGTGTGCCACATTGGGTTGTGTGCCACTATTGAGTGTTGGAAGTCTTGCCTTGGTCAGTTAAGGACTTCACCTTGCAAGCCTTTGATCTGAGTCACCCGTACAACCACATGTCTGATATGGAACAAACCTAGTTGATTAGGGTTCTGATATCTTTCCTCTGATACCTCAGGGTGACAGTACATGGGGGTGTATTTGTGTGGGGGAGCGTACCTGTGCTTCGGCTTGGTGCCCATCCAACGGTGTTGGCATGTCCTATACTTCAGCTCTGTGTGAGAGGAGTTATAGTGAAGGCATTACCTGAGAGGTTCTTTGGTTAATGTAGAGGTTCCCGAAAGACTTTGTTATGGGCAATCACCTGTGTAGTGAGCGGCTGTATCTTGTGGGTAAAGTGTACCACCTCTGCGGAGTGTCAAATCTATTCGAATAGCCATGCTCGCGGTATTGAGCATTGCTCGGGGATTACAGTCAAGGGGTATAACATCAAAATTAAAATGTGGAGAGGGTGGATGTGTGCCAGTGCTAAAGATGAACTATTTAAGGCTGTGTGCCGAGAATCTTTGAAGAATTTTTTTTGAAGAACTTAGCATTATATATAACTGTTTCACTGCTTTCAATCTAAACAAGATGATAGTTTAAAAATGCTGTTTGATGCAAAAGAACCAAGTAAGCCAATTCTTTGGAATAAGCCTTGCATGTAGTAATAGTACCGCATTCTGTGCATTACTTGCTGAGTGCCTTGAGTACTCACCCCTCCTTGCCTATCAATCCCAACATTAGTGGAGGAGTCTACACCAGCCTGGGAGGAGTTCATTGAAGATCCGGATAATTAGGGGGCAAGCCTAGTCGGTTGCCTGTGGCAAGATGAAGGCTTCCACGAAGTTTTTATGTTTTCCGTTGTTTCCTTTTTACTCTGATAATGTAAGTCCTGCGTGGCTGATTTATGTAAGGAGACCATAAGGTAGTACAATTCAGTTTATATAAATGTTTGCACTATTTATGGTATCGTTGTATTGTCTGCAATGTGCAACCCTGTAAAGACCGTGTGTGCCAGCGTGATCCTGGACTGGCACAGAATACACAGAGGGTCCGGATTCTCAGAATCGGGTCCCGACACGTACCCTCTCAATGCCTTTTTCCATGACACTCATTCCTTGTTGCACAATTAGATTCAATATGTGGGCACAACAACGCATACGGATCAATTTGCCTTGCAACATAAGAGAGTTAGAATCCAACTTATTTGCCATTTCTCTAATAGCCTTGTCAATTGAAGAGCAATTGTCCAAAGTCATTGTGGATATCTTCCTCTCAATGTGCCATTCAACAAGACAATCATGTAGGGCTTAACATATAATCTCAGCCGTATGTGGGCATAGCACATACATAAACCTAAAACATAAGCACTTTATATTGTCAAGAACTAAGTAAGCATTTTAGATTGAAAATAACTAAATAAACATGATTTTTACCTCAGAAGGAAGCTCTTTAGTTTCCAATTCTCATCAATATAATGTGCAGTAACTGCCATGTAGCCTATCTTTTGATGGCTAGCGGTCCACAAGTCCGTAGTGACGGTGACTCGATGTTTAAAATTTGCAAAGTACTTCACCATCATGTTCTTTTGGAGTTCATACAGATCTAATATATCCTTCCTAATAGTATTTCTAGACACCATCTGGAACATTGGTTGTAATGAAGAACAGAACTTTCGAAAACCTTCATGACCAACCATAGACAGAGGGTACTCATGAACACAGATCATCAATGACAGTTCTTTCCTAGCAACTTCTTGGTCAAAAATATAATTCTCTATATTCACTCTCCCTTCCTCTCCCTTTTTCAACCTCAATTTTTGTTGTTTTGGGCCTATTGCATTCTTAGCAGGACAAGATTTCAGATGAGTCTTTAAGTGAGAAGTGCCATGACTTGTTTCTCCACTAAGATTACTGTGACAATACTGACATACAGCTTTCCATTTCCCATCTATCTGTACGTGCTCAAACTCATTCCATACTACAGATCTAAGTTTTCTCTTACTACCAGTTTGAGCATGTGCATCCAATGTATGAGTATCAGTACCTCGTGATTGTGATACTAGAGCTTCACTTTGAGGTTGACCTACGACTGAGTTCTGCCCTGCCTGTGAGGAAGTGTTACTCATAGACACCATTCAAAGAATCTACAAAAAAATCATGAGAAACATACATGAAACACCTATAGCATTAGCATCCAGACACAATTAATAGGCATAAATTTGACCATATTATTCTTTTAATATGAAAATAGACACAACTTTAACAATAGACCAAGCACTTTGATATATTTCAATATGGAAACACTGTTATAGTAGGCCATTTGTGTAGGCACAATAGGCCAAATCCTGAAACATCACACTTCACTTTCAGGTGTTACCAATGCACCAAAATGTGTTTCCAGCATGAAATTAACCCTCACATCATCCGATTGTCCCCTAAAGACAAGTCACAGCCTTAGAAAATAAGGGAAGTACCATTCTGGAAATGCAACTTTAGGGTATAGTCCGTTTTAAGCTAGCTTAAACTTTCAACCGAATCGTCTTCTGGTTTTTTCTGGCTAAAAGGCCTAACAAAAAGTGAGGGAAAGGAAGCTTGGAATTAATTCCATTTGGCTTCACTAACAAACTTAGCCTTAAAAGTCCTTTTTGACTGATATAATCATACATGGACCATGGTCCAAAATTTTATTATACTCGCAATTCTTGCTCTAGCTAGATTAATGCATTGTATGTACTATGAGATAACATTAGCTAAAATCCAGATAATTCCAGAACATCACCCACAGTTTTGTCTTGTATTTACCAAAAACTTCCAACACAGGAGCCATATTCCTAGTACTTGAGACGAGGTGCCAAAAAGATCAGATCCACTAGCAAACCTAACCTATTTCCTTTCGTCGATAGGAGCAGAGGAGGTGGCGACCGGCGGGCGCGGCAGGAATGGAGGGGCTCTGGGGGTGGGGACCGGCTGGCGCGGCAGGATTGGAGGGGCTCTGGAGGCGGCCGACGCAGCGCAAGGGGTTGCGCGTAGTTAGGGTTAGGGAGACAAAATTGCTGATTTGATCGGGTATCCGAGGGTGTCGATGACTAGCTTGCGGAAAAGGAAAGGACTAGGGCACGGTAGGGTGGCCTGAGACCCTGAGTGGCTGACGGTTGGAGAATCAGAGAAACGAATAGGTTATTTTCTTTGTATCACTGAAAATTGGGGCCCACATTTCATAGGATACCCATTGGGTACCCATGGGTACAAATTGATATCCATGCCCATCCTATGACCTTATCGGGTACCCGAACCCGAAAACCCACGGGTCTCAAGTGCTACCAGTGCCTGCTCTTATCGGGTCGGGTACCAGTGGGTACCCAAACCCATGGGTAAAACTGTCATCCCTACCGGCAAGTACAAGGGAACCATACTAGTGGTAGTCGCCACTCACGTTAATGACCAGTTACTCCCAGTGGCTTATGCAATTGTCGAAAGCGAGAACATACAGAGCTAGTTGTAGTTCCTAGCAAATGTCATGAAAGCTGTTGTCCAAGACCGCCCAAGCGTATGCTCATCACAGATTGACATGCTAGGTTAATGTCTGCCATAAGCATAATGCAACAAGGGACATAGCCACCGTTGCAAGTTCAAGCTCCATTGGTTTTGGTGATTGGTTTTAGATTAATGTTTAATCATTATTTAATGACAAATCTAATCATTATGAGACTAACATGATTATTGAGCTTTATTCTTATTAGTCTCAAATTTGGATGGAAAATGGAAACCCAAGGTATACACTCATATTCATTTTATTATCCCATCGCATACTTTGTATTCAAGTTAAAGGATGAACTCTTCTATTACTTTAACCTAAATATACGCATTATGGTTCCAAATCCATATACATGGATGCACACAACTAGGGGGAGTTCGTGTTTTACCTTGAAGTTTCAATAGTATTGATCTAATTTGTCTTGCCAAATAATGTAAAGGATCAAGACTTTGAAACAATCCTTTTGAGTATATATAACTTGTGTAGTTGTAATATACTCATACAAATATAGGATAAACTCAAATGCTATCTAAGATTGATTTTATGCATATTAATTCTAAGTTCAATTATTCATATGCACATATTGACGAGGATTAACACCCTGTTTTCCATTTGGGCCCTTAATATAAATTCGTGACTCAGCGCTAGGCCTATTAAGCCTAGGCCCAAAATGCGTCTGGTAAAAGCCCATCTCTATTCCGAACAGTTAGGTCTCTGACCAGTTTAGTCAAAGATGGTCAAACTTAGCTTCACACTAGTCGTCCCTGACCAGCGACATGGTCACCCCGACCGTCAAACTGGTCGGGAGCAAGCGGTTTTTCCCGCACAGTTCTGTGTGCAGATAGTTATCTAACAGAAACACATAACTACCTAGAAGTTATTATAAGAAAAGGCGTCCACTGGCGAGAAGATACCGATTAGCATCTCCTGAGGACGATCGCACAATCAAGGAGAATCTGGCATCAAACATTCGCAATCCTGCACACTTTGTAATAGCATAGATCATCTTGTAATCTAATTTTTCTATCATAGCCGCTTGGCTAATAAGGAAGCATTCCCGTATTTCCCATCGTGTCCATTTCAATATCTAGGGGCCTATACTTATTAATTTTATGTAAGCTCGGTTAAGAGACCCAAGGTCTTGAACATCGACACATATGTAATGGAGTTTATTCTATAGTTAAAGGTCTCAAGAGTATTGATCTATTTCTATCACTCCAATATATTGGATCATTACTTTCCATCAAATTGAGTATATGAAACTTGTGTAGTTATATATACTCATATTAATTTAAATGAAATTTAAATTGAGATTCTGTTGGCACCAAAAACTTGAAGTAGGGTTTATCAGCACAACAACACACTAGACAAACGCCGGGTTCAACTGTTTCAGGCGTGCCAACCGATCTGACCTTGCAATCGGTAAGAAAGATATAAAATACACTCAAAGCCGATTTCGTAGAACAATCAACTTAGTTCTAATCTGCTAAAAGCCGATCAAATCAAAGATAATGATTAGTCTAGTTAACGGATTAAGGCTAATCAAAGGATAAAGGTAGACTTTTTCCGAAAAAGACGATGTGCAGCAAGATCGGAGAAAATCAAACCTAATTGGTGTAATCGAAGATGATCAATAATCGACGATGCGCAACTTTATTGATCAAATCGAGTTAGAAGAGATAATCTAAATTACAAAGGCTACTCCAAGTCGACAGAAAATAAAATAATGTGTTTGTTGATTGGGTTGTGTGTTTTATCTCTGCTTGCCCTTGACCATCTTTTACAGCTATCGACCGATCGTGTCCTACTCCATGCTAGAAAAACATGATCTGTATTGGCCTTAATCCGGACGGTACTTCCTAAAATATCGGTTATAACCAAAGATTAGGATCCTTTGCCATATCCAATATCGGCCATAATTCTCAATCTTTAGCCTAACAATTTTAATCACTCCTACCAAATCTTGGTGCAAACATATACCCCCCATTTTTGGGAGATAACTCATTATCTTTCAAAAATCTTGGCCATCGGCTTAACATAACATCTTTACCAGTAACGTCGCCTTAATGGCGCCGTAAAAATCTTGATACGCGTATCGTGCATTTTAACTGTTCGTGCCCCTCGAACCCTCTCTCGCCGTTTCACCTTTTTCACCTCGCTATAAATATACGGCCCACACACTGTCATTCTCACGCGCTCAAGCTCTCAGAACTCCTGCTATCGGCTTCGAGCTCACTTCTTATTGACAAGTCCCCAGTACTCCCAACACTCAATCGGTCAATCACCTCTTTCAACAGATCGACTTGAATGGATTCTCACCAGGTACTCATCCCAATCCCCAATAGTGAAGATCAATACTACTTAGGGCCGCTAGGGAATGCTGATCTGATAGTTGTCGTAGAACAAGAGTTACCCCGTCTTCCTCTGTCGGGTCTAGAATATAACATAGAGGGATGGAGTAAAAGTTTTAGAGCCTCGCCGACAGAACTAAAAGGCTGGAGGAATTGGTACAACTGGGTAGCAGCCCAAAAGAAGGAAGTGTGGGAGAGAATGGGGTTAGCCGAATCCCTCCCTATATCATTAGCCGATCCAGAAGCCAATGAGCCCTTAGTGGCCACGGTATGCTATTTCTGGTTGGACACATTTAACACCTTCGTGTTTAGGCGTGGTCCAATCAGCCCAATGCTATTGGACGTTGCCCAACTTTGCTATTTAAGGCCAAATGGGGGTCAGCCATCGGCCTATAGTGCCAAGCCTTCATATAAACTGATTCAGTTAAAAGGAGAGGGCTGGAACAAGTACATCAGTAATAACCAAGGATCAGGCCCAATATCGGATAAAGAACACATCGCTTTCTTCAATATGTGGCTTGACTGATTCCTTTTCTACAGGGTGTCACTTGGGCCAACACAATTCTATCAGGTCATTGTGGAACAGTTGGTTGAGGGCCATCAGCAGGCGTTAGGGAAGCTTTTCCTTAGAGCAGTCTCCAGATGATGCATGTCATCCGTAGTCATCTTTTCACCAGGATGGGTCAGTACTCAGTCGGAAATGTTGGCGGTCCTCTATGGTTTATCCAGGTTTGGATGTATTGTGTTTTTAGCCAACCATTTGGTATTGATTATGGTGAAGTCTCCCTGTACCCTTTGGATGAAACCCCCGAGGGCCGAGAGCCAGTTTTCAGAGATAGCTGATCATTCGGCGAAAAATTTATACTTTGTTCCTACAAGCAACCAAAGCTCACTCCCATCAAAGCAAGGAAGTATTTGGCCTTTTTCTTTTAGCTTGACAAGTCGGATTTTAGCCAGAATGACTTTTTTAGTTATACAGAAGCCGACAATTTTCCTTGGCCATCATTCCTTCAATTGGCAGCTGACAGTGATGAGATGTCCTTGGAGATGCTGAACATGTATAAAATTTTTATATCACCTAGCGTATTTTTTGTCGGCTAACATACAAGAAACCGGACATACCAAACTTCTTATGAATTGTACCACCATCGGTGTATGCCCGACAATTAGGGTTTCGACAAGTGTGCCCAAGTCTTTAGCTACTAAATCGGATCAGGCCAAGAGAACAGCTTCGCCACCTGTCCGGTGCCAACATCGCATTGCACTTGGCCGATGATCTTCTGCTCTGACATCTTCCTCATTTCAATCTACAAACTCGGAGGGCCGACAACTATTCTATTTGGTGGTCTGCTATCTATGCCGCTTTGTTCCCAATAGGGCGCACCATATCAACCTTGGTGGCTAATTTCTTCCCGGATTTGCTGCCAATTGAATTGGCATTGACTAACACCGCTAGTAATAGTTCAAGGTCTAGCAATGATGCTAGCTCCACAGGCTATACTAACAGGAGCTTAGTGAATATTACCAGTGAGGTATCGGCTTTAATAGATTCATCCCTTATCAATTGTTTCCATCGTTTGCAACTGTTTATTAACCGGCTTTTCTAAACTCTCGCAGACCAAGGCTACATGGAAGAAACCAGCATACTCCACCAGCGCCGCTCCATCGAGCAAACATCCCCATCCTGCTACACCGGCCTTGGCGGGATACTCATTGGGTACGGTTGGTGTTCAAGCACCCTCCCTTTTAGACCTTGATCAGCAACAACCAAGTATTTTTCAATTGGCTAACTTTTCTTTTCATTTTTTAAACAAGTATCCTTTTATCAACTAGCATTCATAACCGTTTTACTTCAGAGAAAAAGCGCGAAGTCGACTAAGGCTCTAGCAAAAAGAGGCTCAAAGCCTCAAGAGCATAGCAGTGAGATTTCACCCCACACGTCGGCCACCGGAGGGGTAAGTTTCCTTCGTGAATTTTAATTGGTGATTGTATTCATATATCATCTTAACTCAGTTTTGTTTCTTTCTTCAGCCAACTCCATCGGTGCAGGTGGTCAACATCCTGGTCAATCTGCTCGCCACCTCTCTCGAGCCTCTGTCGCCATCCTCTCAGCCGACACCGCCAACTCCCACCATTCCTACCCCCGCTTCATCTGATCCAACGAATCTATTGGGTTTGAGCCTGGTTGTAACATCCCAAAAATCTGCCAAATAGAGTTTTTATTATTTAAAAGTGCATTTGTGATTTTCTGGAATTTATTTGGATTTTTTCTGGAATTAAATTCAAATCAAGTTTATTGCCTTTTATTCAAATCTATTTAAATCTGTGCAAAGTTAAAATAAAGTTTTGCCAAAAATATTTTATTTGAGTCCAGAATGTCTCAAAGTATTTTTGAGATTTTTCCTGGATTTTCATGATAGTTTTATTGCCCAAAATAAATAAAATGAATTTCTGGGATTATGTTAATTGGAAATCCTTTAAAACCAGAGTGAAGTGAGTGGGCTTGGCCCATTTTCGCATGAGCGCCCGAACAGCGTGGCCCGTTCGGCCTTTTCTAGAGGATTTACCCACCGTTGGATTGGATCGAAGGGTTGAGCGCGCCGCGCACGGTTGAGATTTGCTCTATCGTTGCCGTCCGTTTTGCCACGTGTCGCCGATCCGGTCATCTTCTTCGCGTGTCCGTGTCGGACTCGGCTCCGTGTCCGCCATGGACTCTGCGGAGCAATCGGGCAAGGCCGCCGATCCTAGCGCTATAAAAGGTGAGCACGAGCTGCGCATTACCTCAAGCAATCGAAACCCTAAGTTTAGCCCGTGAGAGCGCCGCCGTTTCGTTGTGATTTCGCGGAAGTTTGCCGAGCGCCGCCGCATCGAAGAATCGTCGTTTCGTCGCCGTTGAGCCGCCTCAAGGTTCGAGACCAACCTCATCTGCTTCGCCTTCAATCGGAGAACCTCGTGCGCGCGGTTGTTTCGCCAGAGCGACGCCAGCAAAGGAGATCGCCGAAGAGCCATCGCCGAGGAAGAAGTCGTCGCCGTCGTCGCTGAGTGCCCAACTCCCGGATCCGATCGCGTCGGAAGGTAGGCGGTCGCGAGCATGCCGTGATAGCCGGTCCGATCACCGCCGACGACCCTAGGACCACGCGGCGTCGCCGCAGCGTGGCAAGATGCTTCGTGACGGCGTGGCTGCCTCGCCACGTTTTGGTCCGAGGTGGCAGCCGTGTCGCGCTGCGTGGCGAGTTGCGTAAGCGTCGCGGTGGCCGAAGTCAGCTCGGCCGCGGGACCCGCGTGTCGATGGCGAGTGGCTCGTGTGGACCGGATCCACCGTGAACCCGAGGAAGTCGTGGACGCGATCCATGGACCGGGGCACGCGTGTCGCTGACCGAGAGCTCGGAGCCAGGGCTGACGTCACGCTGACGTCATAAATCAGTTTTTCAAGATATAAAAATAAATCTGATAATTTCGTATTTTTTGATTTTCTGATTTCAGTATTTATTTCAAACTTCAAAAGGCTATATCTTTTGCATCGTAACTCGGATTTGAGTGATTCCAGTTTCTAAAAATTTGTAAAATTGAGATCTATTTAATGGTGAATTTTAACTGATTTTTGGAGTTCAATTGCTCTCTGTTTTGGTATTTATTTGCTTTTCTTCTTGATGCAGCGTGAGGCGTTGAATTGTGCGACGCTTCGGAGGAAGATCCAGCAACTCAAGAGCAAACTTCAGATCAAGATCAGGACCTATTCCAAGGCAAGTTGTGCTTTGATCATGTTGAACCCATGTTTGTAAAATTGCTATGTTTGATTTACACTATTGCATATAATTCAATTATACAATTGTTTCAAATTAGTTTGGGCTTAGCTAAAATACCAGATTGGTCTATACCCTACCTTGTCATTGTATGCCATGATCCATTGTCACCCTAGATTGGTTTAATATAGTTGGTTAATAATTATAATCAACATTGGAGGTTTAGTTCGTATTAGTTGCTTAGCCATGCCACGTCATCACATGTGTCATCACCATTGATAATTAATCTTGATTAATGGAATATGGAACAATGTTATGAACTTGTGTGTCATGTGGGATCACACGATGAGATTGAGTTGTTGTGGCGAGTCATGTCACGCAAGCGATGTTGAATTGTTGATGGCACGTGGTGCTTGGTAATCAAGCGGGTGATAATCACTTAGATTGGGGCAAGTGGCAAGGCGAGGAGGCCAAGGTGGGCGATGGGCGAGGGTATGTGGAAGTCTTGCCTTGATCACACTAAGGACTTAACCTTGCAAGCCTTTGACTGAGTCAATCATGCAACCACATGTCCGTATGGGCCACCTAGCTAAGTAATTTGCAATGTCTTAATGTTGATACTATCGTGGTCGGTGTGAGTTCCGGGTCGAGTGTAATTCACATGGCGCAAGAGGGGGCCCCGGATGTAGTTTACTGAGACCGCTTGATGTTGAAACCTTAGCGGGTAGTATCGGATTAAGATAGAGCATTGTAAAGGCTTTGTTATAATCTCGCCTTTGTGGTGTTTGGTTGTATCACGTGGGTAAAGTGCATAACCTCTGCAGAGTGTGAAACTATTCGGATAGCCGTGCTCATGGTATTGAGCAATGCTCGGGAATTCTGATTAAGGGTTAGTTTAATAAATTGGACAACTTGGTTGGGATGGCGGGATTGCCATATGGAAGATTGGAACTTGATTTAGGATTGGAAACTTGGTTTACTTGAGAAATCTGAATTTATTTATTATTGCTATTCGTTTTACATTCTTTACAATCTATTATTGTATTTGTGCATAAATCTTGCTTATTGCAAAATAGCCATGATAGCCTATCCTTTGGAATAAGCCTTACATATAGATAAATAGAAGCGCATTCATGCACAACTTGTTGAGTGCTTTAAGTACTCACCCTTGCCAAACAACAATAATCAACAGTTGAAGAATCTACACCTGTGTTGGAAGATGAGGTCCAAGAAGACACGAGTCATTAGGGTCCGAGCCTTGTTGGTTGCCTGTGGTGAACTGATGAGCTATCTACGTTTCTACTTTCCGCTGCTTAATTATTAGTTTATATTCTCAGTCTTGCCCTGCGTGGCTTAATAATGTAAGTTGGTCATAAGATCATACATTTAGCTATATCAATAAATGAACTATTATTCTATTATCGTTGTGTATGATGTGATATGTACCAATGTTAAGCTGTGTGCACTAGCGTTGATCCTGGGACTAGTGCGGTAAACACAGTGGGTTCGAATCAGTGGATTCGGGTCCTTACAGAGGTGGTATCAGAGCATACTGACTGTAGGTTTTGGCCCTAGATAGTATGGAGGTGTCTTGTGAGAGTCCAAAACTATTTTCTAAAAGAAAATCTAAATTTGATTAATAAAACACTCTTGACTCATCTCATTCTCTACGTCTTGCCTTTGCTAAATTTACCGTCTTACTTGCCGTTTCGGGTGGAGAACTTATTTCAAAGTTCTTGTGGAGCAGATGCCGATCGTTCGACCTTTGAGGAGTCGGTGGCGGCTCGCCATGGAGCCGTGGAGAGTTCTTGACGCTGGGAGGCTTCTACCGTCCGCTTTACCGAGGAGGCGGTGGGCGATGAAGCGGTGTACACCGAGGATTCATTTGCAAATTGATCATCTACGCTCGGGGGAATGAGGAAGCTAGCAGGCCAATCAACGTCTCCGCCAGAAGGTTCTCGTATGAAGTTGCAATTCAGGAGGTTGCTCGACTTGCTCTTCGCCGTGTCTGCCGCGACTACGTTGGCGAGCTTCACGACTCGGTGTTCGACTTCACCCGGACGTTCAAGCGTGCGAGAAGACGACGGATCGAGGAAGCGAGTGTGCTCTGCGACGCACCTTGCGAGTTCGCCCTTGCCGGGAGGATCACATGAGAGATACTACCCGGAGCCGAGACGTATGCGAGGCACTTAGAGTGGCGGAGGGGAGCTTGAGGTGACCGTGCTTGACCATCGGGATGATCACCGAGGGGAGAGGCCACGGAGGCGATTGAGGACGAGTGGGCGCGTGACTCGGGGAGTTCAGAGCGGCCGAGGAGTCGAGGAGGATCCAGAGGAGCAAGAGTGGGAGCGGAGGAGTGCGGACCCGTTGTTGCGGAGGATCTAGTAGTAGGTCACGAGGATAGGTTCGCTCCGATGCCCGCTCATCCACCGGTGTATCGCGGGTCGGCCTCACCAGGTGGTGGATGAGTGAGTGTCGACCTTGGAGTGTGTTGAGACTCGAGTGTGAGTCACGTCTTTAAGTTAGTCTTTACCTTTTTAGTTGACGTTAAGGTTTCGTGTTTAGTTTGCTTCTTTGTATTCTTTGAGTGTGCGGTATGTGTTGCAAAGCTTGTAGGCTTAAATAAGCATCATACCAAGTTAAATAAAGAATTGTTCAGTTTGGGTATAACATATCTCCCGCTTTAGAAATTCTTACTTCTTATCTATGCTACATCTACCTTTCCTAACCTAAGAGGCAATCATCGGATGGTGAATACTCGAGGAAACAACGGTGCTTGAAGTGGATCTGCGTCGAATGACAATCCCAATGATGGAGGCACCCTCAACCACCGACAGAGACATGCGAGAATCTAGGAGCATTTACGCGTATGAGACTCAAGCGATCACGCACAATGATGCAGCAGATCAGCCAGATGACCAATGCGTGATAAATCACAACAACCACGCAACTCGAACAATCATGGTGGACCTCGACCTATGTCAAAGCTATCGATTTTATGAGGACTAGGCCACCAACTTTTCGGAAATGTGAATCCTTTGGAAGCCGATGGTGGCTTAGGACAATTGAGAAAAAGCGCACATCACAGTGTGAAGGAAATGAGAAGGTGCTTTCGCCTCTCATCAACTGGAAGGACGCCGCAGAGTGGTGGGAGAACTCTTGTGCCGCTCATGGAGCCCCACAAGAGATCACCAGGAAGAGTTTACTAATGCTTTCCGCGATATCATGTTCCGGAGGAATGATGGACCTTAAGAAGGAAGAGTTGAGCTTTGAAGCAAGGAGGCCAACCGGTGGCGAATACTTGAACAAATTTACTCGATTAGCTCGCTATGCCCGGAAGGCGTAGCGGCAGATAAAGCGAGCATACCTCGTTTCATGAAGGGATGAACTCGGGACTACAGTGGGGCGATTACCCACAATTTCCTGATTTTCGAGGAGTGGTAAATAAGGCTTTAATCCTAGAAGATAAGCGCAAAGAGCTAGGTGAAAACCGTAGCGCTTGATGAATAATCGTGGTGGGCGTCCAAACCATCTACGTTTGAGGATGTCACCACAAAGCAATTTGCTAGATTCCAACCACTAGTGGAAACAAGACATCAACCCCGCACCTCGCCACGCCAATCGAGCTTTGACACACGGACAGGCAACAATGCACCAGAGGAAATCGGCAATCGCGGTGAAGAGATGCTATACTTGCAACGAGCAGGCACTTTTCCAATAGGTGTCCACGAAGGGAGGCATCACGCGATTCGTTTCAACACAGGAACAACACCGCTAAAGCACCAAAGATCGAGGAAATCGTGCACCAAGCCAAGCTGCCGAGCAACGCCCGCGATCAACAAAGGCGTGGAAGGATCAACCACATCACCGCTGATGGAGCTCAAGAGGCAACAGACGTCGTACTGGGTAAGTTCCTGGTCAACTCAGTACCTACTACAGTTTTGTTTGATTCTGGAGCTTCGCATTCGTTTGTGTCTCAAAGTTTTGCAACCAAGAATGGATTTAAAGTGGTGAATCTTAAGTGTGTGCTCTTAGTCCAAGCCCCAGGATCTGAGCTTAGATCTAGCCTTGGGTGTTTGGGAGCTAAGTTGCTTATGGATGGGATAGAATTCCTAGCGAATCTTATCTTGATAGATCGCAATCCTAGACGTCATCCTTGGAATGGATTGGTGTCTAAGCATAAGGCCGTTTTGGGTGTGGCGAAGGATCGTGACTTTGGAAGGCCCTAGTGGCAAGAAAGTAGAGTTTCAAGCGACCGCAGTTCGAGATGGGCAGTTAATGGTCAACAGCGTGAAAGCCATCAGCATGGAAGATGTGCGGTGGCGAGGAATACCGGATGTGTTTCGGAAGATTTGCGGGATTGCCACGGACCGTGATATCGAGTTCGTGATTGAATTAGCACCGGGACAGCACGATATCAAAGAGACCATATCGGATGCCTACCGACGAGTTAGTGGAAATGAAGAAGCGATTGAGGCGCAAGAAAAAGGTTTCATTAGACCAAGTTCATCACCGTGGGGAGCCCCGGTTTTGTTTGTCCGCAAGAAGGATGGAAGTCTTAGAATGTGCATTGATTATCGTGCACTTAATGAAGTAACGATCAAGAATAAGTATCCGTTGCCCAGGATCGATGACTTATTTGATCAGTTAAGAGGAGCTGGAGTTTTCTCCAAGATAGATCTTCGTTCAGGATACCATCAGTTGAAGATCCGGCGGAGGATGTACCTAAGACCGCGTTTTCTACGCGATATGGACATTATGAGTTCACAGATCATGTCATTCGGATTGACTAATGCCCAGCATATTTCATGAACATGATGAATAAGGTTTTCATGGATTACTTGGATAAGTTCGTTGTGGTCTTCATAGACGATATTTTGGTTTACTCAAAGACCGAAGAAGAGCATGCAGAACATCTAAGGATGGTTTTAGACAGGCTGCGAGAGCATCAGCTATATGCAAAGTTTAGCAAGTGTGAATTCTGGAAGGAGAAAGTCGAATTCTTGGGTCATGTAATGACTACCAAAGGAGTCATGATTGATCCTAGCAAAGTGGATGCGATGTTGCATTGGGAGCCACCAAGTGCATTACTCAGTTCGTAGTTTTACGGGAATGGCGGGATATTACCGTCGGTTCATAAAGGATTCTCAACAATTGCTAAACCCTTGACACGCTTGTTGAAGAAAGAAAAGAAGTTTGCATGGACGCCGAGTGCGAGCAAAGTTTTATGGAATTGAAGAAACGCTTAACAACAGCCCCCGTATTAGTGTTGCCAGATGTGCAGAATGGATTTGACATTTACTGCGATGCTTCGAAGCAAGGCTTGGGATGCGTGTTAATGCAAGAAGGCAAAGTCGTTGCTTATGCGTCGAGACAATTAAGACCACATGAAGTGAATTATCCAACGCATGATTTGGAATTAGCTGCCGTGGTGCATGCTTTAAAGATATGGCGTCATTATCTCATAGGAAATAGATGTGAGATATATACGGACCATAAGAGTCTGAAATACATATTCACTCAAGCTGACCTGAATATGAGACAGCGAAGATGGCTTGAGCTAATTAAGGATTATAATGTGGGAATCCATTATCATCCCGGAAAAGCCAATGTGGTGGCAGATGCTCTGAGTCGAAAGAGCCATAACGCAAAAACATTGACAATGGAGGATCAACCAGAATTATGCAAGGAATTTCAGAAACTAAGGTTGGAAGTCGTTCCTCAAGGAATGGTAGCTGCACTTGAAGTAAAGCCAACGCTGGAAGATCAGATTAGAGAAGGCCAGAAGGATGACGATAAAATTTCTAAGATCAAAGTTAAAAAAGAAGAAGGCTTAGCTGTAGATTTCACTCTGGACGAGCAAGGAACCATGTTCTTCAAAGGCCGAATTTGTGTACCGGATAAAAAGGAGTTGAAACAATTGATTCTTGAGGAAGCTCATGATTCAAAGTACTCGATTCACCCAGGAAGCGCTAAGATGTACCAAGATTTGAAAGAGAGATTCTGGTGGCCAAATATGAAGCGTGAAGTGGCTGAGCATGTTGCATTATGCGACGTATGTCGAGAGTAAAGGCTATGCATCAAAGACCATTGGTTTGTTGCGGTAGTTGAAAATTCGGAATGGAAGTGGGAGAAATCGGAATGGATTTTATCATCGGTTTACCTAAGACTCGAAAGGTTCACGATTCCATTTGGGTTATAGTGGATCGTCTAACCAAGGTCGCTCATTTCATCCCGATAAAGACCACCTGTAGGAGATCGTTTGGCGGTAATTGTACATGTCAAGGATTGTATGTTTGCATGGAGTGCCCAAGAAGATTGTGTCGATGAGAGTACCCAATTTACCTCAAGGTTTTGGAATAAGTTACGAAGCAATGGGGACCCGTTTGAATTTGATCTGACATATCACCCGCACGGATGGTCGACCGAAAGAGTAAATCAGATTTTGGAAGATATGTTGAGAGCTTGTGCTCTAGCGTATGCTACATCTTGGGATAAATGTTTGCCATACGCAGAATTCAGTTACAATAATAGTTATCAAGCTAGCCTGAAGATGTCACCGTTTGAGGCGTTGTATGGACGTGCTTGTCGTACTCCATTGAATTGGAATGAAACAGGAGAGCGATTGGTTTTCGGGCCAGACATTCTCGAGGAAGCCGAAAGTCAAGTCGCAATGATCAGAGAGAGGTTGAAGATAGCACAGTCAAGACAGAAAAGCTACGCAGACAACCGTCGTCGAGATTTGAGTTTTGAACCAGAAGATCATGTGTATCTCAGGGTTACCCCTCTTAAGGGCGTTAAAAGATTTCACGTTAAAGGGAAGCTTGCACCAAGATATGTTGGTCCGTTCAAGATTCTGAGCCGTCGAGGAGAGGTAGCTTATCAGTTAGAATTGCCTCAATCCTTGGCAGGAGTGCATGATGTATTCCATGTGTCGCAGCTTAAGAAGTGTCTCGAGTGCCAGCAGAACAAACCCGTTGGATGCGATAGAGCTGCAAGAAGATTTGACTTATAAAGAGCAACCGATCAGAATTTTGGATGTTATGGAGCGCAAGACCAGAAACAAGTCTATTCGTTTTTGCAGAGTTCAGTGGAGCAATCATTCGGAAAGTGAAGCCACTTGGGAGCGTGAAGAAGATTTGAAGTCAGAATTCCCGAACCTATTCTCTAGCTAGCCCTGAATCTCGGGTCGAGATTCTGTTAAGGGGGGGAGGTTTGTAACATCCCAAAAATCTGCCAAATAGAGTTTTTATTGTTTAAAAGTGCATTTGTGATTTTCTGGAATTTATTTGGATTTTTTCTGGAATTAAATTCAAATCAAGTTTATTGCCTTTTATTCAAATCTATTTAAATCTGTGCAAAGTTAAAATAAAGTTTTGCCAAAAATATTTTATTTGAGTCCAGAATGTCTCAAAGTATTTTTGAGATTTTTCCTGGATTTTTCATGATAGTTTTATTGCCCAAAATAAATAAAATGAATTTCTGGGATTATGTTAATTGGAAATCCTTTAAAACCAGAGTGAACAGTAGTGGGCTTGGCCCATTTTCCGCGCGGAAGCGGCCCGGAACGGCGTGGCCCGTTCGGCCTTTTTCTAGAGGATTTACCCCAGCCGTTGGATTCAGATCGAAGGGTTGAGCGCATCGCGTACCGGTTGAGGATTTCTGTTCTATCGTTGCCGTCCGTTTTGCCACGTGTCGCCGATCCGGTCATCTTCTTCGCGTGTCCGTGCCGGACTCGGCTCCGTGTCCGCCGTGGACTCTGCGGAGCAATCGGGCAAGGCCGCCGATCCTAGCGCTATAAAAGGTGAGCACGAGCTGCGCATTACCTCAAGCAATCGAAACCCTAAGTTTAGCCCGTGAGAGCGCCGCCGTTTCGTTGTGATTTCGCGGAAGTTTGCCGAGCGCCGCCGCGTCGAAGAATCGTCGTTTAAATCGCCGTTGAGCGCCTCAAGGTTCGAGACCAACCTCATCGCCGCCTTCAATCGGAGAACCTCGTGCGCGGTTGTTTCGCGAGCGGCGCCCGACAAAGGAGATCGCCGAAGAGCCATCGCCGCCGAGGAAGAAGTCGTCGCCGTCATCGGCAGTGCCCAACTCCCGGATCCGATCGCGTCGGAAGGTAGGCGGTCGCGAGCATGCCGTAGATAGCCGGTCCGATCACCGCCGGCGACCCTAGGACCACGCGCGTCGCGCGCAGCGTGGCAAGATGCTTCGATGACGCGTGGCTGCCTCGTCGCGTTTTGGTCGAGGTGGCAGCCGCGTCGCGCTGCGTGGCGAGTTGCGTAAGCGTCGCGGTGGCCCAGTCGGCTCGCGCGGGACCCGCGTGTCGATGGCCGAGGGCGTGTGGACCGGATCCACCGTGAACCCGAGAAGTCGTGGGACGCGATCCATGGACCGGGGCGCGTGTCGACCGAGAGCTCCAGGCCAGGGCTGACGTCACGCTGACGTCATAAATCAGTTTTTCAGTATAAAAATAAATCTGATAATTTCGTATTTTTTTGATTTTCTGATTTCAGTATTTATTTCAAACTTCAAAAGGCTATATCTTTTGCATCGTAACTCGGATTTGAGTGATTCCAGTTTCTAAAAATTTGTAAAATTGAGATCTATTTAATGGTGAATTTTAACTGATTTTTGGAGTTCAATTGCTCTCTGTTTTGGTATTTATTTGCTTTTCTTCTTGATGCAGCGTAGGCGTTGAATTGTGCGGCGCTTGGAGGAAGATCCAGCAACTCAAGAGCAAACATCAGATCAAGATCAGGACCTATTCAAGGCAAGTTGTGCTTTGATCATGTTGAACCCATGTTTGTAAAATTGCTATGTTTGATTTACACTATTGCATATAATTCAATTATACAACTGTTTCAAATTAGTTTGGGCTTAGCTAAAATACAGATTGGTCTATACCCTACCTTGTCATTGTATGCCATGATCCATTGTCACCCTAGAGTGGTTTAATATAGTTGGTTAATAATTATAATCAACATTGGAGGTTTAGTTCGTATTAGTTGCTTAGCCATGCCACGTCATCACATGTGTCATCACCATTGATAATTAATCTTGATTAATGGAATATGGAACAATGTTATGAACTTGTGTGTCATGTGGGATCACACGATGAGATTGAGTTGTTGTGGCGAGTCATGTCACATAGCGATGTTGAATTGTTGATGGCACGTGGTGCTTAGTAATCAAGCGGGTGATAATCACTTAGATTGGGGCAAGTGGCAAGGCGAGGAGGCCAAGGTGGGCCGATGGGCGAGGGTATGTGGAAGTCTTGCCTTGATCACACTAAGGACTTAACCTTGCAAGCCTTTGACCTGAGTCAATCATGCAACCACATGTCTGGTATGGGCCAGCCTAGCTAAGTAATTTGCAATGTCTTAATGTTGATACTATCGTGGTCGGTGTGAGTTCCGGGTCGAGTGTAATTCACATGGCGCAAGAGGGGGCCCGGATGTGAGTTTACAGACCGCTTGATGTTGAAACCTTAGCGGGTAGTATCGGATTAAGATAGAGCATTGTAAAGGCTTTGTTATAATCTCTCGCCTTTGTGGTGTTTGGTTGTATCACGTGGGTAAAGTGCATAACCTCTGCAGAGTGTGAAACTATTCGGATAGCCGTGCTCATGGTATTGAGCAATGCTCGGAATTACTGATTAAGGGTTAGTTTAATAAATTGGACAACTTGGTTGGGATGGCGGGATTGCCATATGGAAGATTGGAACTTGATTTAGGATTGGAAACTTGGTTTACTTGAGAAATCTTGAATTTATTTATTATTGCTATTCGTTTTACATTCTTTACAATCTATTATTGTATTTGTGCATAAATCTTGCTTATTGCAAAATAGCCATGATAGCCTATCCTTTGGAATAAGCCTTACATATAGATAAATAGAAGCGCATTACATGCACAACTTGTTGAGTGCTTTAAGTACTCACCCTTGCCAAACAACAATAATCAACAGTTGAAGAATCTACACTGTGTTGGAAGATGAGGTCCAAGAAGACCACGAGTCATTAGGGTCCGAGCCTTGTTGGTTGCTGTGGTGAATGATGAGCTATCTACGTTTCTACTTTCCATTTGCTTAATTATTAGTTTATATTCTCGGTCTTGCCTGCGTGGCTTAATAATGTAAGTTGGTCATAAGATCATACATTTAGCTATATCAATAAATGAACTATTATTCTATTATCGTTGTGTATGATGTGATATGTACCAATGTTAAGCTGTGTGCACTAGCGTTGATCCTGGGACTAGTGCGGTAAACACAGTGGGTTCGAATCAGTAGATTCGGGTCCTTACACTGGTCGATCTCGACGATCCAATGGTGATGGCTACAGATGACTATCCTATGGATATCAGAAAATCTTGGAAGTCTCCAGGAAGCATCGGCCACAGCTACATCGGCTCCCGGAGCGCAGGAACGTCTCAACAAGCTATTTGTCTTTGTTAACAGACCTAAGTCAAAAATCCTTAAAGATAGGCAGTCGATCCGGGATGCCATTGCTGCTGTGGAGGCTAATCTCCCCCAGCAAAGATGGCTGTGCTCCTGGATGTCTGCCATCTGGATGCTAAGATGGCTGAAGTCGACGCTGCCAAGGCCAAGATTGCTCGACGGGAAGGCCAAGAAGTCGACCAGAAGCTCCTGGATGAGCTGGTGGCTAACGCGAAGGCTAAGAAGAACAAATTCGACGCTGACACCTAGTCGCTCAAAGCCAGCAAGGAGGCCGTGCAGAAGCTCGAATCGACCAAGAAGTTTCTTGAAGAGGAGTTGGCCAGTCTTATCAAGCAAATCTTTGATGGCCAACAAATCATAGAGAAGACTTCATCGGCCATTAAAGAGCAAAAACTTGACGTAGCTTTGGCCGTAGTCAGCGTAAAAACTTAGTCGGCCAAGGTTATCCCTATACCTAGAGATGACAAAGAAGTTGAAAGAACCGTTGATGAGGTACATGAGATAATTGCAAAGGCTGCAGGGGTGCTGCCGGCTTTGGGTGCTTGGTTTCCTGGTTCTGGTATGTGACCAACTCTTTTTGTAATGTATGTCAAACTTTTTAAACATTTGGAACGTTGACTGTTGGAACAATACTTTTGTAATGTTTAAATTATTTCAATCAGCTGTTTAACCGATTTTGTTTATGCTTGATTCTGTGATCTGTAACTTAGCACTTTAGCTAGAATTAACTTCACCGAGTTAATTTGGCCTTGCAAACAACAAACCTCCATAGCTGATTAGGAATCAACCCAAACACTAGGATAGTATTTCTTTAAGTATTTTCTTAAGGCGATCATCACTCCCTCCAATGTTTCTAGTATATAGGAGTTTCCATCGACAAGCCAACTTACCTTATACAGCCCTTCCCATGTAGGGGATCATTTACCGAATTGGCTAACCCTAGAGCCGACAAGCAATATAGTCTTCCAGACTAAATCGGCTCACAAAAGGACTTAGGCACTACTTTTTGTTATAGTCTCTAGAAACCTTTTCCTTATTCCTCTTAAGTCGATCTAAGGTACGCAACCGTAACTCTGACAAATCGTCTAAGTTATCGACCATCAAATTCTTGTAGTCTTGAGCCGACAAGCCATTTTGTCGAGCTATCCGTATGGAGTTGATGTTAATCTCCACAGGCAAAACAGCCTCTTGACCATAAACTAGCTGATAGGGTGAAAGCTTCGTTGCTCCATGATATGCTAGCCGATAGGCCCACAAAGATTCTGACAGTGTTGCATGCCAATTACTTGGTTTTTCATCAATCCTCCTCTTAATTAATTTAATCAATGTCATGTTAGGCGATTCTGCTTGACATTTATTAGCTTGAGCATATGAAGGACCATGTGGAGGTCCATCTATGTTTGTGATGAGTATTTGACTTTATTTGAGCAAGGTGTGCTCAAGTTTGAGTTTGATTTGGATTGATTTTCAATCTAGAGCAATTTGAGTTGCTGTGTGGAGACCAGTCATCGGACCCCGAGTGGTCGGGGCTTTGGCTGGCCGGAGACCAGTCGTCTGATCCCGAGTGGTCGGGGCTTTGGCTGGTAGGAGACCAGTCGTCCGACCCCGAGTGGTTGAGGTATTTGGCTGGTCGGAGACCAGTCGTCTGACCCCGAGTGGTCAGGTCTTTGGTTGGTCGGAGACCAGTCGTCCGATCCCGAGTGGTCTGGGCTTTGGCTGGTCGGAGACCAATGATCAGACCTCGAGTGGTTGGGATGGAGACCAGTGGTCAGACCACGTGTGGACGGGGTTTTGCTGGTCAGCGTAGTGTATATCTTTGTGTTGAGATGGATATGTGTTGTTGGACATTG
Organism: Otatea glauca; assembly: GCA_036346275.1. Classification (NCBI taxonomy): domain Eukaryota; kingdom Viridiplantae; phylum Streptophyta; class Magnoliopsida; order Poales; family Poaceae; genus Otatea; species Otatea glauca. The sequence continues at coordinate 45,262,360 of CM070718.1, forward strand.
CTATGTGATGTGGTTTCCTTGTCTATGATAGTTGCAGGACTTTGGAGCTAGGTCATGGTGAGGCGAAGGAGATCAGGACTAGGTCGGGAGAGCTGAGGTCCAGATGATCAAGGTGTCGCCAAAGATGACAGAGGCCAGGGAGTACCTGCAAGCCAAAAAGACAAAGGAATGGATGAGATGCTAACTTGGAGCTGCTCTGATCAAGGAGGACCGTTGGATCGCGGTCAGGAAGATAGAGCAGCGGGTCAAGTTAGTATGATTTGAAAAGCGTGCAAAACCCGTTGTGTTGTTAGGTTTCGGGTCAGCCCATGCATAGCTGTGTGAGTGGGTAAAATCTCAGCCCTTGATGGAGTGCTCTAGGATTTAGAGGCTCATCAAAGGGTGGTAGGTGGTCCAAGCCTGCTATAAATAGATAGGGAGAGGGGTGTCTCCCTGAAGCGAGGGTGAGCAAGTGAGGAAAGTGTATGTGAGTACGTGAGAGTGCTCTGGAGGCCTCTGTGCTCCTGAAGCTTTGCACACTTTGTAGTGAGGCTTTGTAAACCTACCCTCTGGCAATGTAAGACTGTTTTCTCCATCTTTGAGTTCACTTTCCTCCTTTACATTATGATTTAAATTCAACATTTAATTTCATGCACTTCACCTTCTGTATGGTTGGATTTGCCTCCTCTCCTTCTAAGTGCTTTTGGATTTTATACCAAGGATGAAAGATTGCTGGATGAATCTTCTATAGATCATATCCTAATCATCTAGGCAATCTACAACCTCTTCTATTCAGTTTTGCAAGAAACCAATTTTTATGCCTAGTAGAAGAAAGTGCCTTCAAATCGTGTTTCTATTTGTTTGAAGGGTTGTTTCCTCGTGTACTTACTTGCTATGTTTTGTGGAGAGTCATCCAAGGATATTTTGACCATCAACGCCCACCAGCAAGTTAGGGGTGAGGTCTGTGTTCGTGACTCTGTTTTTTGGTGTTACATTTGTTGAACTGAAAAGGGACGCAATCTTGGAATCAATTCCTTCGATTGATGATTGAAATAGGTTCCTGACATCCTTAGGGAGGTGCACACCAATTTTCACTATTTTTGGATCAGCCGATCAAAAGTTACATCGATTTCCGTTTTAAGATCGTGCTGATTTTACTATTCACCTGAACACTATTCACCCCGAGTACTGTTCATCCGACCTCTGCAGGTCGGAAGTACTATCCATCCGACCTCTAGGTAGGGGAGTCTATTCATCTCGAACCTTTGTTCATCCGACTAATCTTGACGACCGATTCGCGATCGTTCATTCGACTAATCTTGACGACCGATTCGCGAGATCGTTCATCCGACCAGAGCTACCCCAGCAGTGTAGTTTTTACTATTCACCCGACCTTAACTGGTCGGTGCCTCTGTTCATGCAATTGCCTGATCGATGGTTCAGTTCTTTCTTTTTGGTCTTTTGGTGTTTTGAATTCTAGGGGGAAAGTTTATTCGAAAATTTTATTTGGCTCCAATTCACCCCCCTCTAGTTGCCTTTTTCGATCTTTCAATTGGTATCAGAGCCGGTTCTGCTCTTTCTAGATCTTGACTGGTCTCAAGAGCCATGGCGATGGACAAGTATTCCACCAAGCCTCCTATTTTCTCTAGAGTTGATTTTCCTTTTTGGAAATCTCGGATGGAGTCGTACATCACGCCTGTGGCTTCCCGATATGGCGAAGGTGAAGCTCCGTATGAGGTTCTGCCGATGAGAACGTCACGGTCGGCAATATGGCTGACGTTGAGGCAAATACTAAGGCAAGGAACATCCTCATACAGGGCCTTAGTCGCAGTGAGTACGATAGGATTTCTCACCTTCGTTCTGCTCATGAGATTTGGGTGACCCTCGATGCTTACCATGAGGCACTACCCAAATCAAGGCGGTTCGGCAGGACCAATTCAAGCGTGAGTTCAACAAGTTTGAACAACACGCTGGTGAGAGTCTTGACGAGTGCTTTGGTCACTTTACAAAGATTACGGCGACCTTGAGCGATCGGTTGCATATACCCTGACTCGGACAATGCTCGGCATTTCTTGACCGCACTCGACCTTCGGGTTTGGGAGATGAAGGTGACCACCATCAAGGACACCACCGACTTATCAACTCTGACTCTCGACGGGCTTTATTCCCACCTCAAGACTCATGAGATCGATGTCATCTCTCGGAAGACGAAATCTCAGTCGATGGCTTTGGTCACCGATCCCATTGGATCCACTCTTTCCGATTCTTCTGTTGGTTTCTCTCTCTCCGCCCTTTGCGAGCTAAGCGATGACCAACTGGAAAAATTTCCAGAAAATGAGCTTGCTCTTCTTGCTCGAAAATTTTCATATGCATACAAGAGAGTGAGAGAGAGGAAGAGAGGTGGGATGATCACCTGTTTCGAGTGTGGTGGCCCCAACCACATCCGAGCAAACTGTCCCAATCTGGAGAAGGGCAAAAATGAACAAGGCGGTTCGGGCAAGAACGACTATACCGACAAGAACCGCAACAAGAAGGCCCCAGCTCGTGAGCCGGCAAAGAAGAAGTACCACAACTTTGCCAAGAACAAGAAGCTCTTTCACCGGGTCCTCACCGCGCTAGATGATATCAAGCTCTCCGACTCGGAGACGTGGAGCGACGAAGGCGAGGATGAACCGCAAGTGAAGAAGAGCGGCGACGACTTCTCGGCATGTGCTTCATGGCAGCGCCATTGAAGCAAGCGACTCATTTGTCTGACAAATGACTCGGACGAGTACCCACCTACGACGAATTAAATGTCGCTTACGTAAATTAGGCAAGTTTCATGCTAAGGCTAGGTCAAGGTGTTACGAGTTAGAAAAGGAAGTAGGTACCTTGACTCGGGCGTTAGCTTCAATTAGATCTTCTCCTCCCGAGTCAGCGATGGTGTGTTCTGCGTGATCTTTGTTCTTGTGGAGTTGGAGAACCTAAGGACCATACATGATAGTGTGCTTGCTGAACTTGATGGTCTTAGGTTGAAGAATGCTAGCACTAGTTCTGTTGATGCTATTCCTGTTGAGGCTAGTTTTCTTCATGCTCACTCCACTTCATCATGCTCTAATTGCCCTAAATTGCTTGCTGAAATTGATGCCATGAGTTCACACCTTAAGAAGCTTTCTGCTAGAAATGATGAACTTGAATTACATGCTTCTAAGGACCCAGTCAGCTCATGTGAGGGCTGTAAGCAACTAAAACTTGACAATGATGCTTTGAATGTCAAGTGTGATGAACTTGCTAAGGATTTACTAGTTAAGTCAAAATCTGGTTGCCAGCTGTGTGCTGGGGTTAAGGATGATGTGGATCAAATCCATGTCGAGCTTAGGAAGAAGTTAAAAGACCAAACCCCTAGGATTAGAGATGCTCCTTGCATTTCTTGTGAGGCCCTCAAGATTGAGGCAGCCGTGCTAGTGGAACAAAAAGCACGTGCTGAGAGATCTTCTCTTTCTCTTTCTGGTTCTTCTTTTTCCTCTCCTCCCCCCTGTTCTTCTTGTGCTTCTTTCTTTCGAGATTGCCAGTATCTTATGAGCACTCTCGAAAAGTTTGTTGGAGGCAAGAAGAAGCTCAATCTTATTCTAGACCAATCCAAGATTAGTAGATTCAATCAAGGTCTAGGATTTGATCCCTTGGAGCACGCTCAGCGCATCCTCCCACCATGTGTGCGGCTCCAAGAGTGGTGAGATTGTGGTAGCTCCGAGTGAGCACTACCGTGTTTAGGTCTCACTGGGGTTGTCCATAGGACTTACGCCTGAAGGGTGTTACTCTGTTGCTTGTCTCTAGCAAGCGAAGTACACATGCACCTTACGTAAGAAGGATGGTCACCTAGTAGATTTCGCTTTAAGCGTGCCAAGATCACTCGGCGTGGCGTGTTGCTGCTCTTAGGGGTATTCAGGGTCATCCCGGACTTTGAGTGCTCTAAGGTACACACTTCTTCTAGGCAGGTTAGAGAGTCGCTTTGTTTTTGGGCGCGTCCGGGACTCGGTTTTCATCTTGGTTCTTGAGTTTTAGTCTTGGAGCTGTTCATAGTCGATCTTCTGCCGTCCTTTTGATATTCCTCGTTTTCCCATCGAGGTAGATATCGTGGCGTGAGGTGTTTTCTGGTAGGAGATTTAGGAAGCCTCACTGGGATGGTCTGGCCTTTGCACCACGGTATGCCAACCCAGTTTCAGCTCATAGATCATCTACTAGAGTTATTCTTGATCTTGTTAGGGTTAAGCGTCGGAGAGACACTCGAGTCGATCTTCTTCGTGGATCGGTACTACGAGGCGTCGTGTGATTCAGTATTGGGTTCCCAAGTCTTCACTATATTCCAGTACTGAGTCATCTTTCTCTCTTTTGTCTTGATCAGGTTCGTCGGATGGGGAAGGGAGATGTTTGGATTGTCGACTCCGGTTGTTCTCGTCATATGACCGAAGATTCTCGATGGTTCTCTTCCCTAGTCCGAGCCCCCAGTGATGAGTTGATCACTTTTGGGGATGCTTTTTCAGGTAGAGTCATTGCTAAAGGTACCATCTGCATTAACCAAAATTTCTTTCTTAAAGATGTTGCCTTAGTAAGTAAGCAGCAATACAATCTGCTCTCTGTTTCTCAGCTTATCGATGACTCTTTCGAGGTAAGCTTCAAGAGTAATGCCTGTGGAATCCTTGATTCATCAAGAGGGTTAGTTTGCGGGATTTCTAGATTTGGGAGAGTCTTTCGTGCTGATTTTTACGCTTCTTATGGAGACTCTCTTGGTGTTTGATTGCTTCGAGTCCGTGATCTCTCCTTCGGCATAGGAGACTTGGTCACATTGGTTTTGATCATTTGACCCGAGTTAGCGACCACGATCTCATTTGGGGTTTGCCCAAACTCAAGATGGTCAAAGACTTAGTTTGCTCTCCTTGCCGACATGGCAAGATGGTTCTCGCTTCTCATCCTCCGATCCGTAGTGATGGTGATGCACCAGACAGCTTTTACATGTGGACCTTTGTTGGTCCGGCTACTGGTCTGCGATAGCGGGAGGGAAGTGGTATGTTCTTGCCATCGTTGATGATTTTTCTAGATTCTCTTGGGTATTCTTTATGGCCTCGAAGGATGAGACTTTTTCTCACTTCAGGGTTTGGTCGATGGGTTGTCTATTGAGCTCCCGGTGCATTACGAGCTATCTGTGATGATAATGGCACGGAGTTCAAGAATTCCTACTTTGAGAGTTTTTATGTGGAGTCTGGTTTAGAGCATTAGTTCTCTTCTCCCTACGCCCCTCAGCAGAATGGTGTAGTGGAAAGGAAGAACAGGACCCTAGTTGAGATGGCTAGGACGATGCGAGATGAGTATAGTACTCCTAGGAAGTTTTGGCCTGAGGCTATAGCTACTGCTTGCCATGTTTCTAATCGCGTGTTTTTGAGAGCACATTTGCATCGCACTTCTTATGAGTTGAGGTATGGGCGAAAGCCCAATGTATCTCATTTTCACGTTTTCGGTTGCAAGTGTTTTATCTTGAAGTCTGGTAACCTAGATAAGTTTGAGTCTCGCTCTTTTGATGGTATCTTTCTAGGTTACTCGTCTTCCTCTCGTAGCTATAGGGTCTGGAGTGTTGATGCGCATAGGATCATAGAGACCTGTGATGTGACATTTGATGAGGCTAGCCCAGGAGCTAGACCTGATGTTTCAGGCTCTTCTTATCCCTCCGAGACCATCTTTGAAGAAGATGAGGATGAGGATGATGGAAATGATGGTGTTCCACCGGATCCAGTCCCCTCTTCACCTAAGGTGCCTCCTGTTTCCATTTCTGCACCTCAGGGAGACCAGCCCTTGCCTTCCGACTCGCCTTCAGCGAGTGGCTCTGTTCCTACTTCTTCTATTCTAGAGGTAGAGGCCACTTTTGCTTCTGGTCCTCCTCGTCATATTCAGAGACGTCATCCTCCTGATCAGATGATTGGCGATTTGTTCGAGCGTGTCACACGCTCAATAACAGGTATGTCCTCCTTCTGTCTTCACTCTGCCTTCGTTGCCTCCTTTGAGCCGAAGGATGTTTCTCATGCATTATCAGATGAGTCATGGATTAATGCTATGCATGAGGAACTTGAGAACTTTGAAAGGAACAAGGTATGGCAGCTTGTCGAGCCCCCATCTGGTCATAATGTCATTGGGACCAAGTGGGTGTTCAAAAACAAGCAGAGTGAGGATGGGGTTGTCATTTGCAACAAGGCTAGGCTAGTTGCACAGGGCTTTTCTCAGGTTGAGGGTCTTGACTTTGAGGAGACCTTTGCTCCTGTAGTTAGACTAGAGGCTATTAGGATCCTGCTTGCATTCTCTGCATCTCGGGGCTTTAAGCTCTATCAAATGGATGTCAAGAGTGCATTCCTTAATGGCTATATTGAGGAAGAGGTTTATGTCAAACAACCTCCAGGATTTGAGAACCCCAAGTTTCCGAGTCACATATACAAGCTTTCCAAAGCTCTGTATGGACTCAAGCAGGCCCCCAGAGCATGGTATGAAAGGCTCAAGTCTTATCTTCTCAGCCATGACTTTAAAATGGGCATAGTAGACAAAACTCTGTTCATCAGACACCATGAGTCTCATTTTCTTCTTATCCAGATTTATGTGGATGATATCATTTTTGGTGGCTCGTCTCATTCTCTTGTCTCTCGGTTTTACGATGTGATGAGTCTGAGTTTGAGATGAGTATGATGGGCGAGTTGAGCTACTTTCTTGGCTTCCAAATCAAGCGGACTCGGAGGGTACTTTCTTGCATCAAGGCAAGTATACGTGACCTCTGAGGCGCTTCGATATGTCGATGGGAAGCGGTGATGACTCCTATGGCCACCACTGCCGCACTCGAGCCCGATGAGGATGGTGTGCTGCTGATCAAAAGGAGTTTGAGCATGATCGGGTCCCTCTTGTACCTCTTTGCTCGAGGCGGACATACATTTATTTGTGTGTCATGCCCTAGATTTCAAGCTTCTCCTCGCGCCTCTCACCGCCAGGCAGTCAAGCACATCTTCAGGTACCTTCGTGCTACCACTGATTATGGTATTTGGTACTCTTCCTCTTCTTGTCTATCTCTTAGAGCCTTTTCTGATGCCAACTTTGCTGGCTGTAGGATAGATAGGAAGAGTACTTCTGGCACTTGCCAATTCATTGGCACTTCTCTTGTTTCTTGGTCATCTAGGAAGCGATGCAGGTTGCGCATCCACGCACGAGGCCGAGTATGTTCTTTGCTGACCAGTCTTGTGAGCAGTGCTCTGGATGAGATCGACCTTACGGGACTATGGGTTAGAGATAGAGAGTGTGCCACTTTTCTGTGACAACACTTCAGCTATTTGCATTGCTAAAAACCCAGTGCAACATTCCTGGACCAAGCACATTGATATTAGATATCACTTCCTTAGAGACCATGTGGAGAAGAGAGATATCGCGCTTCAGTTTGTAGAGAGTGACCTCCAGTTAGCCGATATCTTCACCAAGCCTTTGGATAGCTCCAGATTTGTTGCCTTGAGGAGTGAGCTTGGAGTCGTGAGCCCTTACGGCCTTTCATGAGGGGGAGCTGGTTTGTATACTATATATTATATGCTTTCTTCCAGCTTTTCTTTTCTTTGTGTTTCTTCTGGGTGACTTTGGGCTTGTTTTCTTGAGTTGAGTTCACTCACTTAGACTTCTGGCATGCTTTGCATGGACCTCTTATCTTGTGCTTTAGGTTGCTATCATGCGTGATTAGCTGTTCTCTCTTCTCTCTAGGTTGAGTTCCCTCACAGTCTTATAAATCTAGTAGGTTTTGGGCCTTCTGGGTAGATAGGGTCTGTGTGCACTCCTTAGTTGGGATCTAAAGTCAGCTTCCCTATGTCAGTCTCTGGGGAAGATAAGAGCGAGTCTGAGCTGTAGTGTTTCCCTTCTATCTTATCTATGCTCAATAGCCATCCAGTTTTGCAGGTTTCTCGACTTCTTCTCCTCATTCTGTTTTTCTGGTTACTATTGAGTTCATTCGGGTTTTCTTTATGCCTAATCTTGATAATAACTCAACTTTAACCAGATTTGAGCTTAAAATTGACTCATATGCTGAGGGGGAGTTTAGGAATCTATTCAAGCATTGCATATAGACTGCATTTCCTGTTTAATGAGCTTTGTCTAGTATACAATTGATTCAATCTTCATGCTATACACCATGCTACATCATATGGAGGAAATCACTAGCTTAGCTATGTCCAAGTGCATTTAACTTGCTAAGCTTAAAAATGAAATAAGACTTAAATAAAAAACTTGATGAAACTTGTTGCTTTTACTTGCTAGGTTTCTTCTCTAGAGGTTTGTGCCATAATTTGAGAAATCTTAGAGTTCTCTAGAGTCCCTATAGCAACTTGGGTGAAACTAGTTTGTTTCATACTAGAGTCCTTCATTTGCTCATTAATCATTGTGCTAAAAATGAAAATTAAACAAAATTGACTCTTCTTGTGCACATACGACTCAACACCTTGCATTCACAAGACCGCTTCCCATTGCACTTGGGATGAACTTGGAATACATCGTGTTTGACCTAGACCATCCTCTTAAGAGTTCATCTTGAGATGGTCGCATATGGCTTGAGTCAATTGCTTGTCAAAAGAAAATGCAAATAAAAAAACATAAGTGGGTAAAGAATGCAAATAATGTCAAACATTTGCACCCCGCTATGTCTTGTATGATGATAAATCAAAATTTGCATTAGGTGATAAATGAGCCCGAAGGACCTTGTATGCTCTTCTAGATTCCCCAAAGTGTTGAGTAGATTGAACCCTAGGTTTTCCTTTTGATCCTTAGAGTGGCTATTCTTCTATTTTTGAAACTAAAGCTAAGTGTTGCACTTGTCAAATCTTGCTAAAAATGAAATATTCAAAACTAAGCTCGTATTTGCACTTGGACATGTCTTAGACTAGTCTAATCTAAAAATTGACTAGCTTGGTGTCATATCTTGTCATAGTGATCAATTGGATAATCTTCAAAGCTCCCTTTGGTTGCATTTCATGCATAAATAAAAAGAGGGAGAAAATTCCATTTTGATGCCTATATTGCCAAAAGGGGGAGAAAATGTTGAAAAGGCATCATTAAAAAAAAATTTAAAAATGTGAAAGCGTGTTGGTTCTTATGATCTTGGTAAATCTTTGCTATTTCTTATGGATCATAATCACATTTGGCACTTATGATTGGTTTTTAGAGCTTTTGTGGAAAACTTGCTCTTTTCATGGTCTTGCTCTAAATTCTTTCTGCCAACTTGGTCATGATTTTATATCTTTTTCCTCTCGACCAAGTTTGGCTTTGCAAACAAATTGCTTTCTTCTTCTCTCTTTCAAACCCAAATTTATGTCTTTTGTGTTGTTTGTCAATATACTCATCAAGGGGGAGATTGAAGGACCATGTGGAGGTCCATCCATGTTTGTGATGAGTATTTGACTTTATTTGAGCAAGGTGTGCTCAAGTTTGAGTTTGATTTAGATTGATTTTCAATCTAGAGCAATTTGAGTTGCTGTGTGGAGACCAGTCATCCGACCCCGAGTGGTCTGGGCTTTGGCTGGCCAGAGACCAGTCGTCCGATCCCGAGTGGTCGGGGCTTTGGCTGGTCGGAGACCAGTCGTCCGACCCCGAGTGGTTGAGGTATTTGGCTGGTCGGAGACGATCGTCGACCCAGTGGTCGGTCTTTGGTTAGTAGGAGACCGATCGTTCGACCCCGAGTGGTCTGGGCTTTGGCTGGTCGGAGACCAATGATCAGACCTCGAGTGGTTGGGATGGAGACCAGTGGTCAGACCACGTGTGGTCTGGGTTTTGCTGGTCAGCGTAGTGTATATCTTTCTGTTGAGATGGATATGTGTTGTTGGACATTGCTGTGTGATGTGGTTTCCTTATCTATGATGGTTGCAGGACTTTGGAGCTAGGTCATGGTGAGGCGAAGAAGATCAGGACTAGGCTGGGAGAGCGGAGGTCCAGATGATCAAGGTGTCGCCAAAGATGACTAAGGCCAGGGAGTAGCCGCAAGACAAGAAGACAAAGGAATGGATGAGATGCTAACTTGGAGCTGCTCTGATCAAGGAGGACCGTTGGATCGCGGTCAGGAAGATAGAGTAGCGGGTCAAGTTAGTATGATTTGAAAAGCGAGCAAAACCCGTTGTGTTGTTGGGTTTCGGGTCAGCCCATGCATAGCTGTGTGAGTGGGTAAAATCTCAGCCATTGATGGAGTGCTCTAGGGTTTAGAGGCTCATCAAAGGGTGGTAGGTGGTTCAAGCCTGCTATAAATTGACAGGGAGAGGGGTGTCTCCCTGAAGCGAGGGTGAGCAGGTGAGGAAAGTGTATGTGAGTAGGTGAGATTGCTCTGGAGGCCTCTGTGCTTCTGAAGCTTTGCACACTTTGTAGTGAGGCTTTGTAAACCTACCCTCTGGCAATGAAAAACTACTTTCTCCATCTTTGAGTTAACTTTCCTCATTTACATTATGCTTTAAATTCAACATTTAATTTCATGCACTTTACCTTCTGTATGGTTGGATTTGCCTCCTCTCCTTCTAAGTGCTTTTGGATTTTATGCCAAGGATGAAAGATTGCTGGATGAATCTTCTATAGATCATATCCCAATTATCTAGGCAATCTACAACCTCTTCTATTCAGTTTTGCAAGAAACCAATTTTTATGCCTAGTAGAAGAAAGTGCCTTCAGATCATGTTTCTATTTGTTTGAAGGGTTGTTTCCTCGTGTACTTACTTGCTATGATTTGTGGAGAGTCTTCCAAGGATATTTTGACCATCAACTCCCACCAGCAAGTTAGGGGTGAGGTCTGTGTTTGTGACTCTGTTTTTTGGTGTTGCATTTGTTAAACTGAAAAGGGACGGAACCTTGGTATCAATTCCTTCGATTGATGATTGAAATAGGTTCCTGACATCCTTAGGGAGGTACACACCAATTTTCACTATTTTTAGATCAGCCGATCAAAAGTTACATCGATTTCTGTTTTTAAGATCGTGCTGATTTTACTATTCACTTGAACACTATTCACCCTGAGTACTGTTCACCCGCCCTCTGCAGGTCGGGAGTGCTGTTCATCCGACCCCTGCAGGTCGGTGGTACTGTTCATCCGACTATTTCTGACGACCAGTTCACAGTACTGCTCATCCGACCAGAGCTACCCCACCAGTGCAGTTTTTACTATTCACCCGACCTTAACTGGTCGATGCCTCTGTTCATGCAATTGCCTGATCGATGGTTCAATTCTTTCTTTCTGGTCTTTTGGTGTTTTGAATTCTAGGGGGAAAGTTTATTCGAAAATTTTATTTGGCTCCTATTCACTCCCCTCTAGTCGCCTTTTTCGATCTTTCAGCATAATAAGGTAATGATTTCAATAACTTAATACCCAAACTCTTTGCAAAATCCTGAAACTAACTGCACATGAACACTGTGCCTTGATCGGTTTTGATGGTTTGTGGAATTCCAAACTGATGTCTGATATGCTCATTAACAAATCCGATAGCTTCAACACATGTAACCTTTTTTAGTGGTATAGCTTCAACCTATTTAGAAAAATAAACGGTCGTGACCAAAATAAACTTATGACCCTTGCTCGAGGCAGAAAATATTTGTTTGATTACATCTATACCCTAGCCTCTGAATGGCCAAGGCTTAATAATAGGGTGCAAAACCAACGTTGGAGCTAATTGTATGTTGCCAAATTTTGACAAGTCTGGCATCCTTTATAATATTGAAAGCAGTCCTCCAACATTGTCGGCCAAAAATACCCTGTTTGCCTCAGCATCCACTTCATCTTATAAGCCGATTGATGGGACTCACATGTCTTCGTGCACTTTGCCCATCACAACTTTAGCTTCATTGGCTCCAAGACACCTTAGCAGCAATCCTTTCAATGTTCGATAGTATAAGATGTTGTCAAGGACTACATACTTCAAAGCTTGTCATCTAATTTTTCTCTCCGTTGGCTTGGAAGGGTCGACCAAATATTCTATTATTTTTTTTCTCCAGTCAGCAGTGTCTACACACACTATTGTTTTCACAATTGGCTCGCATTCCTCAATTTGGCCAAAAACTTTATTGCCCGATGCTTGTTGGGCTAATAAGTTAGCCCTGTCGTTCATCTCTCGAGGAATATGATTAATAGAGAATGAGGTAAATGAGCCGATTACATCAAGACTTTGATCTATGTATTTGATTAGAATTTCATCATAGCAATTGTACTCTCCTCTCACATGCTGGACAACTAACAAAGAATCACCATAGGCCTCAAAAGTGTCTACTCCAATATTTTTGAGCAACTGTAGGCCTCTAAGTAATGCTTCATACTCTGCCTGATTGTTAGAGCATCAGCAATTTAGCGAACGCAAATTCAAAACTATGTCCTTTGGGTGAAACAAGCACTATCCCAGTACCATCTCCCTCTCGACACACTGACCCATCAAAATATAATTGCCAATGGGCTATGGACACTAAATCGGTAGTGGTTTTGTGACCTGTTATGAAATCGGCTATAACCTATCCTTTAACTGCTTTAGCCGATTCGTACGATAAGTCAAACTCGATCAGCGTATAGGCCCATTTACCAAGCCGACCTCGTAGAATCGGAGCTGATAGCATATATTTTATACCATCAATTTTACTAACCACTTTACAAGCTGATGCTAAAATATAATGCCTTAATTTTATGCAGGCAAAATATAAAAACAAGCAAAGTTTCTCTACGAAGGGATACCTGATCTCAGCCTCAAGTAATCGTCGGCTTTAATAGAAAATTACGCTCTCTTTACCATCAACTTATCGTACCAAAATAGCTCCAATAGTCTCCTCCTCAGCCATATATATAACTTGAATGGTATACCTATTTGTGGTGCAGTCAGAACTAGTGGATTGGTCAAATACTCTTTGATACCATCAACTTCTCGTACCAAAACAGCTCCAATTGTCTCCGCCCCACACAAACTCTTGATTATCTTTCAACTTGAGTAATGGGCTAAATGCACGAACACGGCCAGAAAGGTTTGAAATAAACCGTCATAAATAATTTATTTTGCCGATCAACTTCTGCAATTCATTTTTACAGATCAGCGGCTTCGTTTTGGCTATGTCCCTTACTCTTTCTTGATTGACCTCAATTCCACTCTCATGGACCATGAATCCTAAAAATTGACCAGCCGACACACTAAAAACACACTTGTAAGGGTTCATTTTTAAACCGTACGCTCTTTAGATTTTACATCAACATCATCAATGTAGATTTCTACAATCTAGCCAATTAGATCATGGAAAATCAAATTCATCGCTCGCTGATATGTTGCACCAACGTTCTTTAAGCCGAACGTCATTACCGTCCACTCGAATAACCCTAAGGCACCAGGGCATCTAAAGGCGGTCTTTGATACATCAGCTTCTGCTATGAATATCTGATTATATCTGGCATTGACATCAAGGAAACTAATAATTTTATTCCCTGATGTAGCATCGATAAGCATATCGGCTATTGGCATTGGATACTTATCTTTTGGCGTGGCTTTATTCAAATCCCTAAAATTAATGCACACCCTGAGTTTACCATTTTTCTTCATAACAGGAATGATATTAGAAACCCACTCAGTATATCGGCAAGGCCTGATAAACTTAGCCTCTAGTAATCGTTCAATTTCTTCTTTTATGACATTGTACAATGTCAAATTAAATCTCTGAGAGGACTGTTTAAATGGCCGATAGCCCGGTTTTATAGGTAGCCGATATTCAACAAGCTGTCGGCTTAGACCAGGCATCTCATGGTATTCCCAAGCAAAATAATCTTTATAATTTCTAAGAATTTTGACCAACTTCTTCTTATACTCTACATCTAATTTTGCACTAATAAAAGTTGGTCTCTTCCTATCACCATCATCGATGTCGACTTCTTCATGTAAGTCAGTCGACATAAACCCTTGGCCCAACTTCTCGATATCTTAAAAATCTTCTATGGCCTCATAACTATCTGTTATTTGTCGATAGCATTGCATTTTATCTTGTAAAGTCTTTAATTGTTGGGACTCCATCGGTGTAAAACTTCACTCGTCCGATCAAAAGTGCTCGACATTACACTTATCGGAATCATCCCTATCTTGTTTATGCAAATAAAATCACAATATTCCAATTCTTTTCCCGATAGACACTCGGCCTCTTCGTGCTGCTAGTTTGCATCTGAACTAGCCATAACAATATGAGCTGATGTATCGGTTTGAACGACTTCAACCTCATCCCGGCTCTCACTCGCTCCTGTCTGTGCTCTCAAAGATACGAAGATACGAAGGGAACGGCCCCCAATTCAATAATGCTCTCACCCGGCTCGATCACTCGCTCCTGTTACCTCCCTCGGCATCATGCGCGGAATACACATACTTCTTTATTCTAGCGAGAAAAAGTAGGGGGAGGTCTATGGACAGAATCTCTCCTCTGGCTTTTTGGAAATAATGATTTTAGGAAATAGAAAAAAGCCTACTAGAGAGAAGATTGAATCTAAAGTCTACTAGATTAGATGCAGTGCCTGTAAAGTCTAGTTCTCAAAAGCGTGTTTGCTCTCCACTCTCTCTGGAATAATCGTGGTAGTATTTTATCTATGTGGGAAGTTTGTTTGAAACTCTATCTGCTATGGAATGGAATCATAGAAAAAAGAAGTTCCTCTCACTAAATGACTGGAACTAACGGATCGGACATCCCCGTTGCCCCGCCATCCACCAGCATCCGTGAGATCGGTTTGCCGTTAATGTGCCCTTTCAAATATAACGGCTTAAGATGCCAATGAGCGTCCTGGGGTTTCTCAAGACCGCATCTTGAGCCCCTAGACAAAGTTGACCAAAGGTTTCTTTAGCCGATTCAGTCTTTATTTTGAATTCGACTAGTAATGTGAACACCATATTGATGTTCATTAGAGGAGTGTCATCCCTAATCATAGGAGAGTCTAAATCATCAGCTGAATCTGGTTCATCTTCAACTGTCTCCTTTTTCCTCCATTCCTTTTTAATGGTTTTAATTGTCTGGAGCTCGTCAAAAACCTGATCCCTTTGATTTTCTTTCTTAGCCTCTCTGGTTTCCTGAGTTCTTAGCCTTTGTATCCATCTATGTTGAGACTGACTAAGACCTGAAGGACACCATCTTGGCTTAGGCTCAAACGGCTTGCGTATTTTGCCAGCCAGATCTTCTTGAGTCGTAGAACTTGATCCTTCTTCTATTTTAGCCTAATTTGGTACAGAAATCCTTTCATATATCGCCTTTTTATAGCTGCTATTATGATAATCCTATATCAGCCCAGACAGTCTATCTTTAGACGATCGCCTTGGCCAATCATTTTAGGGGTAGTGTTCCATCGGGCAAGTGTATAGTGATGGCAAAGCAACTCCCCTCTCCCAACAAAACTGCCAAAAGGGGCACCTTTGGTGAGCCCTTTCCAAATTTTTAGTCTAGTACAAACTATCTAGCTGACGCATGGGATAACGCGGCCTGTTGGTCATCCTTTCATACTTCTCCAGTAACTGAGAAAAAGTCAGCTTAGGCTTCTTCATCGACCGCCGTGGTGGCAACTTTTCCGCCTTGTACCACTTGCCAATTTGTCGTTCCCCCTTCAGCTTAATAGTCCTGTAGTTTCTTCTTTCACGGTCGGTTTCTATCTGTAACGAACCAACCGCAATCTTTAGGGTTTCCTTGCCACTTGAAGTAGACTAGATATCAACATGGCGAGCCATCCTAGGTTGCCTATCTTCCATCGACTCTTTTCCTTTCCCTGAACACTGCACCATGTTTATGGGAAAAGGGTTAACATCAACTTGCATTATCGGCTAGTCTGCAAATTTGAGCTGACCATCTTCTATAGCCGATTGTATCTACTGTCGAAAAATATTGCAATCGTTAGTATTGTGGGAAAAAGAATGGTGCCATTTGCAATACCTTCATTTTTTGATCTCATCGGCTGATGGTATAACATATCCTTCAGGTGTTGGAGACGTCGTGTGCGGTGACCTTCTCAAGGAGATTGTAAGAAGGCCAAGCAAAGTTGTGAAGGTCGGAGCTCACCTACCTGAAGGGGAAAAATGCTACCACTAGCGTATTCGAGGTGAGTGCTCAATGTGTGGAGCCAGTCCAATGTGTTTGGGCTAACCTCAATGTGGATTAGGGGAGACCGGCAAGTCTCCGAACACATGGTAAAAAGTATTGTGTCTCCTTGTGGTTTGCATTCTGTTCTTTATTTACATTTAAGCAATTTATATTCATAGAATTAAATTGATTAATTGCTTGTTTTTAAGATTGAAAATCTTTGTTAGAGACATAGATTGTTGGTGCACTTAGTAAGCCTAGTTGATTTAGGCCTCGATTATCAAAACCTTAGATTTATGCTTCCCATATTATTTAAGCTTTGACTTAGGCGCTCTTCGATTATTTATTTAGTCATACAAGAATTTTTAAAGCTGCCTATTCTCCCCCTCTAGTCGGCATCCTTGACCTTACAACCATACCAATGGAATGACATCGTGAACCATTGGTGCATGAGGCATCATGCTGCGAACTTGCATTGGAGGTTTTGCAACAAGGATATCTTGAAAACATTCAAGAAGATCTGCATGCAAAATCAGAGGCGTAAGCTTGAGGCTATATGGAGAGTGTTGGACGAGGAGACCTCGAAACATACGACGGAGTCCGTAGAAGGCCAAACAAACAACTTCTCACAGTGGGTACAATTGCATGCTCCCGAGCTGGAGAAGTGGTCCCTACTCCATAACAAGGACGGTGCAAGGTATAGAATAATGACAACTAACATGTTCAAGGTTTACAACAGTGTGTTGAAGGGGATTCAGTCCCTCCAAATTAGTGCCATCATGGAGGAGACTTGGAATAGAACTATTGGATACTCGTTAATAGGGGAATAAATGCGATGAGGCACTTGGACGAGGGGAAACAATTCTCAAAATGTATACATGCATACATCAAGAAGTAAATAGAGAAGGCTCACTCACACGTTGCTCGCACCATAGATGGAGTTAGCTAGAAATTTGAAGTATGCCTATAGGAGAAGTTCGCTGATGGTCATAGTAGAGGCTATCGTAAATAAGTGTGCATTGTATGTGATGTCGCAGCATACACATGCAACAAGTCCAAACTGCTACACAAGCCATCACTACTACAGAAAGGCTTATATTAGACGCCGTCTGTGATGATGAACATCATTGACGGTTCTATAGTGCAACCGTTAGTGACATCATCATAGACAGTACTATTCATAAACCGTCTGTGATATACATCAATATCATAGACGACTTTATAGTAAAACCATCGTGATATCATGTATTATCCCAGACAATTTTACAATAAAACCGTCTGTGATTCTATGTTTATCACTGATGTTTTATAAATAGTACCGTCTGTGATATCTCTCAACGATATATAATACAGAGACCCGAGCCACTTGGTGCATTTTAGGGTTTTGGGATCTATCTTTCATTTGGCTGCGGCTGTGAGGCGATTTGGTAAAAGAAGACGATTGATTTTGAAGGATGATTAAAGATCCATTTGATTTTGGCGATCTAAGGTTAGTAATGGGGTCTAATTGCATGATATTCGAGATCTATCTTGGTATGGAGAGAATTTGATGATTTTTTTAGACCTAGCTTGTAGATCTATGTGTTCTTTTCTATATAAGGGTAGTAATGGGTTTTAATTGCATTATATTCATGATCTAGCTTGGTAAGGAGAGAATTTGAAGATTGTATATAGATCTAGCTTCTAGATCCATGTTTTCTTGGTGATTTAAGGTTAGTAATGTCTTGGGTTCTAATTAATTGCTTTATATTCAAGATATTACTTGGAAGAGAATTTGAAGATTGTTTAGATCTAGCTTGTAGATCCATGCGTGATCTTGTTGATCTAAGGTTTAGCAATGGGTAACTACATTATATTCAAGATCTAGCTTGGTAAGGAGAGAATTTGAAGATTGTTTAGATCTAGCTTCCCTCTTCTCAAATATTTTCCCCATTGTTGATGCCCTCTTCCCTCCTGTAGAAGTATTTGGGGATCTACGAAAAAGGCATTGAAGGGATTAGTTAAATGCTTAATGTTTGTAACCTATGAAAACAATCTGAAATATTGTTCTATGACACAATTGTAATAAAGATGAAAAAGAAGAATGCCCAAAAATAACTTGCCTTCATCATTTTGTTGCTGTTCTGCACCATCTTCCGGATAGGACCAATCCATGACCGGACTCGTAGGTTGAGCAATGGGTTCTTGTTCTTTTGTCCGAATTTGATCCTCATAGACCACTTGCTCGGAGGATTCAGTGGTTGTATCTTCTTGAAGTGTAGGTAAGGCCACTTTTTTTGCGGACCTTGTTGTGACTCTAGTGGGTTCCTCTACTGCTGTAGTTGCCCTCACTATCTTTGAAGCTCTTGTACCACCTGAAGGCATGTTGTCGGTCTTCCTTTTTATGGGAATTTGAGCTGGTCTTGTAACGCACGTTTTAAAATACTAGACCAGAAGAAAATTTAAGTGTAAATATGTGTACAAAATGAAATAGGCAGCACAACAAAAATAACATAAATGAAGCAACCTAAAGAAATTAAATAGATGCAATGCAAAACAATACAAGCAGCTAACATCCTTAGCCCCCCAGCAAGAGATAGATCAGCAAGCACCTTTGTTGGTGAAGGGATGCTCGTAGATTCATCTCCCTCAGCCCCCTTATCCTCTTCACGATCGTAATCAGAGTCATCATTGTTTCTACCCTTTTTGCTATCCTTTTCAGTTGTAGTGGGGGTTGAAGTTGAATTCAGAAGGTTTTTTAATTTGTTGATACCTAGAGATTGAAATTTGGCTTGAATTGCTGCGGTGTTTGCTAGCCGCAGCTTCTCATATTCGCATGATTCAGGTTCTATATAATGAAAACAACAGTATTATTGTTTGAGACATAGGTGAGCATATTTTAATAGTCAAGATTTAAATTGCAGGACTATAGGGCCCTGTTCATGCACAAGCATAGTAAAATTGTTATATGGAAAGATAAATACAGATCTTACCTTTGCCTTTGTTGCGTCGTGTTCTCATTGGCTGCTCATAGTTGGATAATATGATATTCTGGTTACAGAAAAAGAAAAATTGAAATAGCAATAACTTATTCACTTCAGACTATTTGAGTCTCTTCCATAATTTTGCTTTTTTGATGTTTCTACTAGCTTCTAATACAATTGCCAATTTAGTGATTGTAGTCTAGATAATTCACCACTCTATACTGGTTACTACACCCCTCATTTTGCACACCATACTGGCTACTACACTCCATACTGGCTACTAGTCACACTTTGGACAGCAAAAGGTAAAACTTGCATAACTTTTTAATGGTTGAACCAAATTGAGTGAACTCATTAATCACAAGAGGATAATCTACAACTATATTATAGCCATTTATTCAGAAGATGCATTACTAGTTCCCAGCTTAGAGATGAACAGAGGTTATATACATTAACAGTAGTTCTGAACAGCAGGTACTAAAATGAACATAACTTTTAATTGGCTAAGTAAAAATTTGCATTCTTAGGCTCCAAATGACCACAAGAGGATAAACTATAGTTACCCCATAGCCATTTTCTCAACACTTGAAAGTTAAGTCCTCAAACTGCCCCCTGAACTTCAGACTAACTCTGAACTTTCAGCAGAAATTTCAGTTCTGGACAGCAACTTCAATAGGCCAAAACTTTTGATTCCTAACACCAAATCAAGGATGCAAATACACTTTCTAAATCTACAGGAGATTTCCTACATTTCTATAGGCAATCAAAAATCCTAATTCGGCCTGTTGCTATATCAAATCTTCAGTTGAACATTTGGGCGCAATCCACAACCTAATCTGGACAGTCAATACCAAAAATGGCATAACTTTCAATTGTCTGATAGGATTTTAGTGTTCTTATACTCAAATTAAAGGGGATTCAACGATCTACAACTTTCGCTATAGCCAAATATCCAGGAAACGCACCAATTAATCCCAGATTTGCGATTAACAGAACGAAGGAATCTGATTGAAAAACATAACTGCACAACTTCTAGGGTTCCATCTCTAATCCATTCCATACACAACCAAAGCACCATTAAAACTCCATGGCATGAACCCTAACCCAGACATCCAACCACAACCAAACCCTAGATTTTTTCCTCACCTTGGCACAAGGGAGAAACCGCAAGGGGAAGGGAGGAAGGGCGTCGACTATGGGGAGGGAGGCACCACTGGAGCTGGCCAGAGGATGGACGGAGGGGCGGCGGCGCTGGCTGGAGATGCTCCAAGGGGAGGCGCACAGGTGGGAGGAGGCAGGGAGGGGGTCGGCAGGGGAGGGGAGCAAAACGGGTGGGAAAAGGGAGAGAGAGGAGGGGATTAGGTGGGAGGAAAAAATAGATTATGGCCTTCTAGCCGCCAGGAGGTTCTAGCAACGATCGCTTCCCAACCTGAAAAAAACGCGACTCATTTTCTATGACGATTTGTATTTTAGTTTCATGACGAAATTTTATGTTTCGTCACAAAAGTACATGGGGCGACGGCGCATGATACAATTAATGATGAACATAAACAAGTCGTCCCAGAAAATAGATTTTTCATGACAAAAGTTGAGAACGTCACGACGTTTTCGTCACAGATAATCACTTTTCTTGTAGTGTACATTATATTCAAGATCTAGATATACCCTAGTCCTATGTGCTGGAATTATGTGGATCTCTTGGATCTGGGATTGCTCCAAGCGTTATATGCTCTGGGCGATATGTGGTGCTCTACGCTTGGATGATTGGGTCTGATGCCTATGGTGTTGCCCGCCCTCTCTCTTATATAGCGGGGGTGAGGCGGCTTACAGAGTCCTGATCGGTTAAGAGATTCCGATCGGTTACAAGATTCTAGTCGGTTACAGGATAGGGTTTACATCTTTATCTACCCTTTTAACGACTCGGATTACAACTGTATCCATTATGTCTAAATATATATTCAACTTCCTTTAGGATATGTCCCCTTGCGCACGGCAGTGGGACCTGACGCGGGGAGTATCATCTGGGCCTCCCTCTTGGGCCTATTATGAGGGTTCCCAGGTTCTTATATTCCACAGTAGCCCCCGAGTGCTTCATGATCCGATCGCTATGTTTTCGATTTAAATTTCTACTTGAGTTGTGGTTCTTGACCTCCTGCTTGAGTTTCCGACAGGTTCCTTCATTCAGCCGAGAGGCTTCTTCTTACAACGAGCGAATTTTGAAGGACTTGATTATAATCCTTAATTTTTGCCTCCCCCAAGTGCAACCTTCTACCGGGCAGGCTTTATCGCGAGCAGCCTTGCGGACTTATCCTCGTATTATAAATGTAAATTGGATACTTTTCCGCCTGAAGTTTTAATCCTCATCATAGATAATCATCGGGTAGTCTTCGAGGTTGTCTCGTTTTCATGCGCAAACTTGTTTTGCTGAAAAACTCTTCATCTTCTGAAGTTGCATTTACTCCAAATCTCTTCGGCTTCCGATGCTTAATATCTTCGCATTTACTTCGATTTCACCAAATTAGCTATAAAAGGCGTACCAATGCTTCAAAATGTATCTCTTCGCTCTTTGCCCTCCGTTCTTTTGCTTCAAGCTTCTGTCCTCATCATGCCTCGATGGTACCATCAGGCGAAGGTGGACCCTAGGCTAGTCAAGCTCTGGGAAGAGTTTGACCGGGCCTTTGAAGAGCAGCAGGAGGAGTTGGCGAGGAAGCGCGATCGTGAGGCCATCGACGCACTCCTCAAGGTCGTCCCTGCCCTTTACAGGGCCAGGGAACCCCTCATCGAGGCGCTCGGCCGGGCGCGCCGCAGGGAGGCGTAGTTCTCCTACAGCATATAGTTTCCTAGGTGTAATGCCTAGGGAATTTTTGTATATATATAAAAAAATAAGTACCTTCTGCCGAGGAATTTCTTATCTATCCTTTGATTATGGATTGGACTCGTCTTAGGGTGTCTCGGACCTCGCGTGTTACTCAAACCTAATGACGCATCCATCTGCCGCAAGACATAGCTTAAGCTCGACACAGAGCTCGTTATACTTCGCGCGATCCCCCGGCCGAGCAGCGTCTAGCGATATTCATCTCAAATCCAACTCGGGACGCTTTTTAGGGTTCACGCGACTCTTGTCCGAATCTGCATCAGTGCCTGGAGCGCATCATGGCCCTTGGCCGAGCGACCCCCATATCCGACTGCTGCAAGACATAGTTTTTAGTCCAACTTGGGATGTATCAAGGTTCTCCTAGCTCATGGCCGAATGATACCCATGTTTTTAGGACACGGCTCGGCTCTCTTGGAGCGTATCAGGATTTATGCGACTCTTAGCCGAGTGATACCTGTTCCCGACTAATGTAGGTCACAGCTCAAGCTCTCTTGGAGCGTATCATGCTTACGTGGCTCTTGGCTGAGTGATACCTTTTCCCGACTGATGTCGGATACGTCTTAGACTCTCTTGGAGCGCATCACGTTTTCATCCGAAGGGTGTCCGTACTCGTTTAATACGACGCACAGCTTTTACGACCCTCGTGGGGCACACCCTTGGATCTGTGCCTGTTTAGGCTCGACTCGTGGTACATGATTTCGTCGTGCGGCAACCACCTAACGATCCAGCGTGGGGCGTACCGCGAGAAGATATGCTTTATCCAATTTGGAGATTGTCCATGCCCCGCTTGGAACGGAAAGTGGAGTAAATGCCCCATTGCACGGAGCGACGTGCCCCAACATAACTCGGTCAAACCCTGTCAAACTTCGTGAGTTGAAACGACGGGCCTGCAAATCATTTATGGGAAATCCGAAAGGACATGACGCTTCGCAATCTTTTTTTCGCCGATTCAGTGAAGACACAATTTTCCCCTTTTTAAAGGTTTAGGCCGTACGACGCCCAACGATTCACTCTCTTGCTGCGCCCCCGCTCCGTCTTCACCCTTGCCTTTCTGACTTCTCTTTCAAAGATGTCTTCTTCTTCCTCGCCGACTTTGCCGCAAGATTGGACGACCTCGACGACGACAGAGGAGAAGTTGTAGTCTATGGTGGAAGATGGGATCCTCCAGGACCTGGCCTTGATCTCCGCCCGTCCGCCGCCGGCGAATCCGTCCCCACTCCTCGTTCCGAAGAGGTAGTGGTATTCGAATCCTTTTTCCAACGCGGACTAGGTCTCCCGGTCAGCACTTTTCTCCCCAGCCTTCTCTTCTTCTACGAAATCGAGTTGGTGAACTTGAATCCCAACTCCATTCTGCAAATCTCCCTTTTCATCCATCTCTGCGAAGCTTTCCTGGGCATCAGGCCCCATTTTGACCTTTTTCGCCATTTTTACGTTTTGAAACCTTATCCCTCCAAGAGTGACCCCAAGGTTGTCGTGGGAGCCGAATTTCAGTTACAGGAGGGGCTGAAGAAGAGTTACTTCGCAATCCCCTTCTAAACCTCCAACAAAGGCTAGCATCGGGAGTGGTTCTATTGCGCCAACCTCGATGTGGCCCTATCTCCCTTTGCCGGGCGCCGACCCAAAGCGTCTCTTTCCTGGATGTCTACCCCCAATTCCGCCGACATGGACCAAGTGTTTGATCTCCTGGCGCTGATCGGGCAGTTGAAGGAGGACGGACTCACAGGAGTTGGTCTGGATCTTCATTTTGTCGCTCGCCGGACCCAGCCCCTGAAGGGGCGTGTTCATCTGGGATTCGCGTACGAAGGAAAGGATGACCCGACCCGGGAGCTGCCCGACGAGCTGTCGAAGGAAGATATATGCGCTCGGGCCAGAGAATTCTTCATCCCGAGCGTCAACATATTCTCCGTTAAGTGCCCGAAGTCCTACACCGCTTCACACCCTCCTCCTGAGGTAGGCTGAGAGATTTTGTTTCCCTTAGTCTCTGAATGTCTTTTAACTCTTAATCTTCATTTCCAGGATCGCATTGCATTCTTCAGTGTTGCTCCTCTTCCGAAAATGCCTACTCGCATAGGCTGTTCCTAGAAGCGACAAGCGAGATCTCTTGCGGGAAACCCCGCTGCGAAGAAGGGGACAAAGATATTGTCCGAAGACCCCGTGACGCCCCGACAACCGGCCGGCGGTCCTAAGATTCGGGACCCATCAGCACAAGCCCCAGCGCCTTCGGCTCCCCTCCCCCGTGAGCCCGTGGCTCAGCCATGTCCTATGCAAAAGGACTCGGGTGGTTGAGAGGAGACCAGGGCACCAGTCGGTAGCGTCCCGAGTGGTCCCTCCGGGAGCAGCCCGACTGCTCGGAAGAAGCCCCCGATGAAGATAAGGAAATCCGACAGGTTTGTTACCTTGTCAACTTCTGTTTGGCCCGTCTTGCAATCTCGCTGACAATCTCTCTTCATAGGGATCCTTCGCTTGATGTTCCTGTCGGGAAACCGTCTACAGCCCCTGCAGAGGTTGAGCCCTCGGAAGTTTGCGCACCGGTCGTGGCGGCCGCCTTCGAGGGTACCAAGGTGCCTCCCAGTCCTCCGGCGCTGTCTCTTATTCCTTCTGCTTCGGTGCCGGATCCCGCCGCTCCGGAATCGGCCTCCTGCCCATCCCCCGAGGTCGAAGAGATCAACCGAGTCCCACCAGCCCCTGCTCGCCCCCAGCTCATAACGAAGGCCGCATGGATTGATGAGGAGGAAGGCTTGAAGCTCCTAGATGACCCGGAGGAGGAGGAGAAGGAGAGGAACAAATTTTATATTCACGCCGCGGCTTGCGCGCGTGCGGCCCGGGTAAGCATTCCTCCACAATCGCTGTATTCCTGCTTCCGTCGTTTGTCATGTGATTACCTTTTCCCGTGATGATTATAGAAAATAGGGGAGCGCTTCGAACAGAAATCCGAATACTTCTAGAAGATGCTCCCTGAAATCCGGACGTGCCAGGAATACTTGGCCGACTTGGAACGCGTCAAGGCCGAGCATGCGGCCGAGCTGCGATCCCTTCGGTTCAAGGTCCAGGCATCGCGGGAGGAGCAAGGCATTTTGCGCCAGGAGAAGCTAGACATTATCGGCTCCCTCCGAGGTAGCTATTTTTTGGGCCATCCCATGCTTCATTTAATCAACCAGCTTCTTGATCTTCTTGTCTCCACGTCAGCCCGGGATTCTGCCTTCGCGAAGCTCCAAGGACAACTTAAAGCCGTAGAGGATTCCAGAGCGAAGTTGGAGAAGGAATTTGAAGGTATAACCGGCGACTTGGCTTCATCATGCCTTTATTGCCCTTTCTAATGCTTTGCCTTGCAGATTATAAACTCAGAACTCGGGCACAGTACGCCGTCTTCAGCGAGAAGGTCGAAGCTCTTGAGGCATCTTGCGCCAAGTTTCAGGAGGTGCCTCTGGTCCGCTGCTGAGTTCGCTTCATCCTGTGGGTGAGAGGCCACTTAGCAAGGACCAGATTATCTCTCAGCTGGTGGAAGCTCCTGTGGCGCTCAATAACCTTTTGAAGGAGACGGTGGCCAATGGCGCTAGCCAGACTTTGGCGATTGCCAAGTCTCTTTATCCCCGAGTGGATCTTGAGGCCGTCAAGGAAGGCTACGCCCGCAACGTAGATGAAGACCGGGCCGCCGAGCTCTGGGAAGAAGTCAGGGACACCTCTCTGTCCATCGTAGAAACTTTGGACCTGTAAATTGGAAGTGTGTAAAGGTGTTTCCTGCTCCTGCATTATCTGAATATAAAATGCGTATATCTTCGAGTGGTCTTGACAACTTATAGTTTCGTTTTGACTGGAAATCTTGTTCGACTAACTTAGCCCCCATGCTCTGGGATATGGTTTATGACGCATGTCCCTGAGCTTTATCATAGGAGTGAAGCACTTGTATTTATGATTTTAAGGAAGATTATATAAAAGCAACTTTCAAATTGAACTTTCATTCATAGAGGAACAAATGAAATACAGAGTTTAAGCGAAAAAACGACGTAGCTGTTCTATATTCCAAGTATTGCTGACTGCCGTGCCGTCTTCGCGCTTGAGTCTATAAGCTCCAGGGCGAACCACTTCATCAACGACGTAAGGGCCTTCCCAGCTTGGGGAGAGTTTGTGTTCGCACTTTTGATTCTTTCTTAGAACCAGATCTCCTTTAGAGAACGCGCTGCTCCTTACATTGCGACCGTGATAGCGACGTAGGCCCTAAAGGTACTTTGCCGACTGAATTGTCGCGACGTCCCTGGCTTCTTCCAGTCGATCGAGGTCTTCTAGCCGGCTGTCTTTTGAGGCGATTTCTTCATAGCTCCGAACCCGCGGGGATCCAAATTGTAATTCGGTGGGTAGGACCGCCTAAGAGCCATATACCAGGAAGAAAGGTGACTTCCCGGTTGCTCTGCTAGGGGTGGTTCGTAGCCCCCAGAGCACCGAAGGCAATTCCTTGACCCACCGAGTGGCATATGGTTGGAGCCGATCGAAAATCCTCGCCTTCATGCCTTGTAGCACCATGCCGTTGGCTCGTTCAACTTGCCCATTACTTCGGCGGTGCGCAACTGACGCGAAGCAAATCTTTATGCCGAGTTCCTCGCACCAGTCATGAAATATTCTGCCTCTGAACTGAGTGCCGTTATCCGTGATGATTCAGTTGGGTATGCCAAATCTAACCACGATCTCGTGAAAGAATTCTTTGGCTTTTGCCGCTGTGATGGTGGCGACTGGCTTGGCCTCAATCCATTTAGTGAATTTGTCGATGGCAACGAAGAGATGAGTATAACCTCCCTGAGCCTTCTTCAAGGGTCCCACCATGTTGAGCCCCCAGATCGCAAATGGCCATGTGATCGGGATGGTTTATAATTTCTGCACCAGCTTGTTCATTTGTCGTGCGAAGAACTGACATCCTTCGCATGTCCGGACAACGTCCTCTGCATCCGTGACAACCGTCAGCCAGAAAAACCCTTGGCGATAAGCTTTACCGATTAGGGTTGATGACGCCGCGTGATTCCCACAAATTCCCGAGTGGATTTCTTTGAGCAGATTTCTCCCTTCTTGTTCTGATATGCACCGTCGCAGTACGCTAGAGGAGCTTTTCTGGTAGAGCTCTTTTCTGACGACCACATAACTCTTGCTTCGACGCATTATCCTTTTAGCCTGTACATGATTCTCGGGTAGCTTGTCTTTCATCAGGTAATCCAAGTATGGAGCTTTCCAATCTGGGGTAACGACCAAGACCTCCGCTTCTTCGCTTTTTTCTGCTGGAGCATGCGTTTTCGTCCGAGTGCTAATTGCGGGTTTATGGATTTCTTCTACGAATACTCCCACTGGTACTTTGGACCGGCAGGATCCCATCTTCGCCAGCTCGTCGGCTGCTTTGTTGTCTCGCCGGAGCACATGAACGAGCTCCAGGCCATCAAAGTTACCTTCTAGCTTGCGTACCTCTTGGCAATAGGCTGCCATGTTGTCTTCGATACATGACCATTCCTTTTGCACTTGATTGACCACGAGCATTGAGTCTCCGCGAACCGCGGTCGTCGGATCCGGGGATATGGCGTCTGAGTCCATGAATGAGTGCCTCATACTCGGCGGCGTTGTTGGATGCGGGAAAAAATATTTGGAGGACATACCTCAACCTTTCCCCACTTGGCGATATGAGCACTATACCAGCCCCCGCGCCGCTGAGCATGAGGGAACCATCGAAGTACATCGTCCAATACTCAAGTTCCTTGGTAATCATCGGGTTTTGAAGCTCTGTCCACTCAGCCGTAAAGTCGGCGAGCGCTTGAGAATTGATGGCAGTGCGGGACCTGAATAGGATGTCAAAGGCCCCGAGCTCACCTGCCCATTTGGCAATTCTCTCAGTGGCCTCCTGGTTGTGAAGTATATCTCCAATCGGGAAGGAGGTAACCACCGAAATAGCATGCTCTTGGAAATAATGCTTAATCTTGCGAGACATAATAAGTACGGCATATAATAATTTCTGCACTTGTGGATACCGTACCTTGGATTCACTCAGGACCTCGCTGACAAAGTAGACTGGGTGTTGGATCTTGTGCACGTGAGCCGGCTCCTCCCTCTCTACGACGATTGCGGCGCTGACTACATGAGTCGTTGCCGCGATATAAAGTAACAGAGGTTCTTCCGGCATTGGTGAGACCAAAACCGGGGGTGTCGTTAAGAAGGTCTTCAGATCTTCAAATGCTTGTTGTGCTTCCAGCGTCCACTGGAACTTGTCCTGCTTCTTAAGGAGTTTGAAGAATGGCATATCTCGCATACCCAATCGGGAGATAAACCTGCTAAGCGCGGCCATGCACCCTGTGAGCTTCTGGACGTCCTTTTGGCAAGTCGGCGGTTCCATATTTGATATGGCCTTGACTTTCTCCGGGTTGGCTTCAATGCCCCGCTGAGATACAATAAACCCAAGCAGTTTTCCCGAAGATACTCCGAAAACACACTTCTCGGGATTTAACTTCATACTGAAGGCCCTCAGACTCTCGAACGTCTCGGTTAGGTCAGTGATAAGATCCTTCCTGTCCCGAGTCTTCACCACGACATCGTCCACGTATGCCTCCACGTTGCGCCCGAGCTAGGTGTGAAAACACCGTTGTAGCGCGCGCTGATAAGTCATGGCAGCATTTTTCAGCCCGAATGCCATCGTGGTGTAGCAGAAGGCTCCGAAAGGCGTGATGAACGAGGTCTTGATATGATCTTCCACCTTTAGGCCAATCTGATGGTAGCCTGAATAGGCATCGAGAAAGCTCAAAATTTCGCACCCGGCGGTCGAGTCGACCACCTGATCGATTCGGGGCAGCCCAAAGGGATCCTTCGGGCACGCCTTCTTGAGATCAGTATAATCAACGCACATGCGCCAAGTTTTATTTTTCTTTTGAACTAATACAGGATTTGCTAACCAATTAGGGTGATACACCTCTTTGATAAAACCTGCCGCTAAAAGCTTGGTGATCTCCTGCTTGATGGCGTTTCGGCGATCTGGAGCAGACAGCCGAAGCCTTTGTTTGATCGGTCTCGCCTTCTCGTCGACGTGGAGAGAGTGCTCGATCACCTCCCTTGGTACGCCTGGCATATCGGATGGTTTCCAGGCGAAGATGTCCTTGTTTGCTTGGAGGAAGGTGACGAGCGCGCTTTCCTATTTGTCCTCAAGCCCTATCCCGATAAAAGTTGTTTTAGACGTGTCGGACGGGTCAAGAGTGATTCTTTTGGTTTCTTCGCCAGGCTTGATTCCTGAGGTGGCCTGCTTCTTTGCTGGAACGTCTCCTTCGTCTTGCAATGTGGCAGCCTCGGCCTGGATATTTTTCGCCTCGGTGCCCGCTTCCTGCAATTCGGCGAGTTCATGACTTTCTCGATCGCATTGCGAGGATTGCTTGATGTCTCCAAAGACCGTGATGACACCTCTAGGTCCCGGCATCTTCATCATCGAGTAAGTGTAGTGTGGCACGGCCATGAATCTAGCTAGGTCGAGCCTTCCCAAGATTGCATGGTACGCCGTTTCGAAATTCGGTCTGAAAATTATCCTTGGTGCCGAATGTAAAAGGCAAAGAAATCTGCCCGGGTGGAAATGAGGATGCCCCGGGGATCACTCCATGGAACGGCTGGGCGCTCGGCCTTAGCTCGGAGTGGGGAATGCTCATGTCATCGAAAGTCCTGGCGAATAGGACGTTGAGTCCACTTCCGCCATCGATCAGAACCCTCTTGAGCTTCACGCTGTGCACAACAGGGTCAAGCACTAGAGGAAACTTACCCAGATGTGGGACCCGGTCAAAGGTGATCGGGACCTCAGACCACTTCAAATACTGGGGGGTTGCCGGTTCCACTCCGTTGATTTCCCGAGCGGTAAGTTTTTGCTTTCGCTTGGACTCGTATCCGGTTGAGCACCCGTAGATGTAGTTTAGCTCCTGCTCGGGCTCCTGGAAATCTTCTTCGTCCAGGAGGTCCTTCTTCTTTGCTGAAGCAACTTCGCCCTTGGCTGGAGCCGGTTGCCGATGACTATCGTGCGCAAAACGCTTCAAAGTGAAGCAGTCCTTGGCGGCATGCTTTCCCTTGGGGTGGAAAGGACAGATCGCTTCCATGACGGCGCTGTAGTCGGGCGCCTCCCTCCGAACGGCCCGAGGCCTGTTGTGCTCGGCTACCGCAACTAGCTCCTCGCCCTTGCGCTTCTTATCCTTGTGTTTTGAGGACTCGGGCTTGTCGCCTTTGTTCTTCGGCGGCGGGCGATCTTCTTGACGTTCGGCCAGGGCATCTGAGGCCGTGGCGTAGCGGTCGGCCAACGCGAACATTTCTTGCACGGAGGTCGGGGGCTTCCTGGACATCTTCTTGATTAGATCAGGATCACTTACCCCTTTCTAGAAGGCCGCCACCACCACTGCCTCGGATACGTCCCTGACGGTGTTCTTGTTCTGCATGAAACGTCGGATAAAATCTCTCAGCGTCTCGTCCTTCTTCTGATGCAGCTGGTACAGGTCCCATGGAGTGCCAGGCCTCTCGTAGGTTCCCTGGAAGTTGGCGATGAATTGATCGCAGAGATCGCTCCAGGAGTCCACCGAGTTTGCGGGGAGGCCTGTGAGCCATGCTTGAGTCAGGGGGCTGAGGTTGACCGGCAAATAGTTTGCCATGATAGTCTGGTTTCCTCCGGCGGCTTTAACTGCCAGGGCGAAAACCTGCAGCCAAGCTTCCGGGTCTCGCTCCCCATCGAATTTTACGATGCCTTGGGGTTGAATCCTTCGGGACATATCACTCGGCGCAGCCGAGGAGTGAACGCCCGGATCCCGTCGATAGATCTCTCGTCTTGATGAGGGGGACTTCGGCGTGGCGAGCCTCTAGCTCGGAGATGGTCATCAACGCGTCGGGGTGGGGTATGACGCGGCGAGTCCGTGACTTGGCGTTCGTCGTTGCTCCCTCTCCGGCGGCGGTGGTCCTTGCGGTCGTCGCGGTTATCATACCTTTGGTCGTTTCATCGACCGTAGCTGGTGCCGAAACGTTCGTAGTCGTCGCGGCATCCCGCTCCTGTCACTGGCTGTGATGTTCTGGTGGAGGTCATGGTTGAGAATCCGGTGAGCATCCCTGGTTGGTGGTGTGTGGCGCCGATTGCCGATGCTCCGACTGGTTGCGGTCCGACTGCTGGCGACACGAGTTGCCGCATGGGAGCGCGAGTGCGCTTCATCCACCGGCTTTTCCTAGTTTTGCTGGATTGCTGCCGCCGTCACCATGGCCTTGATATGGGCCACAATCGGGGCTGCCAGGCTATCCGATGCAATAATCGGGTCCAGCGTGTCTAGGAGCGTCTTGGAAGCGACGACGTTTTATAACGGCGTGGGAAAAACGGACTGGTCTCCCAACTTGGATTGCAGGATGTCTTCACGGACATTGCAACCAAGCGATCGAAGGGACCGCGTCAGTACCTCCTTACCCTTATGCCGACGATCCTCTTCCGCGGCTTCTCGGTCTTCTTGATGGAGATCGGTCTTCTGTCGTTCGATCGAGAAGACGCCGCGAAAATCGCAGCATTTCCTCATAGCACCGACTGGTTTTTTAGATAAGTCAGAGTGGTATACCTGAGATGGTTCGTCCTGATCTTTGCCAGATTGGATCTGGCCTTGGACCAGGCAAACAAGCTCTCCGCGCATATCCGCGACGAAGTCCAGGCTTTCAAAGCGGAAGGCCTGGCCAGAGACGAAGGTGGCGATGAATCCGCCGATCGATGCCATCGAGTTTGTAGGAAAAGATT
The DNA here is from genome assembly GCA_036346275.1 of Otatea glauca. NCBI lineage: Eukaryota > Viridiplantae > Streptophyta > Magnoliopsida > Poales > Poaceae > Otatea > Otatea glauca. The sequence continues at coordinate 45,293,993 of CM070718.1, forward strand.
GAAGACTTCCCCTACCTGGCGCGCCAACTGTCGACTTTTGTAGCCGGCAATAAATTTATGGGGTAGGCGCTCGATCTCAAACTCGAAGGTCACACAAGACAGGGAATTAGACAGGTTCAGGCCCTCAGCGATGGAGGTAATACCCTAGTCCTGTGTGCTGGAATTATGTGGATCTCTTGGATCTGGGATTGCTCAAAGCATTATATGCTCTGGGCGATATGTGGTGCTCTACGCTTGGATGATTGGGTCTGATGCCTATGGCGTTGCCCATCCTCTCCCTTATATAGCGGTGGTGGGGCGGCTTACAGAGTCCTGATCGGTTAAGAGATTCCGATCGGTTACAAGATTCTAGTCGGTTACAAGATAGGGTTTACATCTTTATCTACCCTGTTAACGACTCGGATTACAACTGTATCCATTATGTCTAAATATACATTCAACTTCCTTTAGGATATGTCCCCTTGTGCACGGCAGTGGGACCTGATGCGGGGAGTATCATCTGGGCCTCCCTCTTGGGCCTATTATGAGGGTACCCAGGTTCTTATATTCCACAAGTACATTAATGGTGTCTCCGCTTTTAGAAGAGCTGTAGAGGAGGATATGTTTATTAAGGGGGTGCAGTTTATGTCTTGCTCGTGCATTGACTGTTAGAATCTCTGTGCAGATCGAAGCACACTTGATTTTGAGGGGTTTCAAAAAGGGGTATACAAGTTGGACCAGTCACGGTGCAAAGCAGGATATACTGGAAGCAGGTAGTATTAACATCGTCGACGAAGTCAATGATATGCCGGATGATCATATCGATTGTGGTTCCGATGAGGATAGGTTGCAGGACGATAATCTAAATCAGATGCTGCATGACACAGAAGGGAACCGTGATGATAGAGAATATGGTAAATTTTGGGGCTTGATGGAGGACTCGGAGAAACCTTTGTTCCCAGGCTGCAAGTCAAAATACACAAGGTTGTTATCCGTGCTTGAACTGCTGAAATTGAAGGCAAGCAACGGTTAGTCCGACAAGAGTTTCACAACGTTGTTACGTCTATTGGCAGATATGCTTCTTGAGGGAAACGAGTTGTCGACAACCACCTACAAAGTTAAGAAAGTTCTTTGTCTCTTGGGAATGGAAGTAGAAAGAACACATGCATGTTCAAACGACTATATCCTGTACCGCAAAGAGTACGCAAACTTACATGTATGTCCTGTGTGCAATGCATCCCAGTACAAGCATAAGGGTCATTCAGATGATGACAACGAGGGCATAAAGGTGAAGAAAGGATCTCCTGCTAAGGTGGCATGGTATCTGCCTATAATTCCTCGTTTAAAGTGTTTGTTTGCAAACCCAAATGAGGCAAAACTGCTGTGTTGGCACTAGGAGGAGCGTAAGAACGATGGAATGCTAAGGAACCCTACTGATTCCATCTAGTGGAGAAACATCAGTAGGAGGTTTCAAGAATTCAGTGTGGATCCGAGGAATATAAGGTTTGGATTGAGTACAGATGGAATGAATCCTCTCGGTAATATGAGCAGGTGGCATAGCACTTGGCCCGTGAATCTCTTTATCTACAACCTTCCTCCTTGGTTGTCTATAAAGCGAAAGTACATTTTGTTGTCTGTACTTATCCAAGGACCGAAACAACCTAAGAACGATATTGATGTGTACCTAGCACTATTTGTGGAAGATCTGAAAACACTATAGGTTCCCGGGGTACAGGTATAGGATGCGTACAAACGAGAGAACTATACTTTGCACACTGTCTTTTGTTCTGCACCATAAATGATTACCCTACCCTTGGTAACCTATCAGGCTAGAGTACAAAAGGAACTCACTGCTTAGACAATACCGAGAGTGTGTGACTGAATCACTTGCGCAAAACTATTTACATGCATCATCATAAGTTCCTTCAGAGGAATCACCCATACCGCAAGATCAAGAAACAATTCGATGGAACGAACGAAGACGGTTCAGCTCTAAAGCCTTTAAATGGGATAGATGTTCATGATATAGTTAAGAATTTGGATATTGCGTTTGGAAAGGGACATAAATTGAGGTCCCGTGAGAAGAGCATTTGGAAAAAGAGATCAATATTTTGGGACTTACTTTATTGGGAGCACCTAGAAGTTCGGCACTGCATCGACATGATGCACATTGAGAAGAATTTCTGTGATATCTTGATTGGTCTCTTATTGAATATTAAAGGCAAAACAAAGGACAATATCAATGCATGGCTTGACTTGGTCGATATGGGCATAAGACCTGAGTTAGCACCGAAGAAAGAGACAGATACTGGTCGAACGTACTGCGAACCTTTTTGTTACACTTTGTCCAAGGCCAAGAGAACTAAACTATGCCAGTGCTTGCATGGTGTGAAAGTTCCATCCGGTTACTCCTCAAACATGAAGAGACTTGTTTCGATGAAAGATTTAAAATTAACAGGCATGAAGTACCATGATTGTCATGTGCTGATAACACAAATGCTCCCTGTGATAATTAGAAGTATTTTGCCAGTCATGGTCCGGGAGACAACACGAGGCTATGTTATTTCTTTAACACAATTGCTTAGAAGGTCATCGATCCCGAAGCACTAGACGCTTTGCAGGTTGAAGTGGTGATGACTATGTAATCTTGAGATGTATTTCCCTCTGTCGTTTTTCGATATCATGGTCCATCTTATTGCTCACCTTGTGATAGAGATAAAGATATGCGGGTCTGTGTTCCTACGTAGCATGTACCCATTCGAGAGGTATATGGGAATTCTCGAGTCCTATGTACGGAATCGATCTCGGCCGGAGGGTAGAATTGTCGAAGGTTATGCAACCGAAGAAGTCATGGTGTTTTGCGTCGATTACATGGCTTAGGTCGAACCAATAAGTGTGCCTCGATCTCGCCATGAGGGGAGGCTTCAGGGCATTGGGACCATCGAAAGGAAAGCAATCTTGCCTGATCTAGCTGCCTACGCTCAAGCTCATTTCACGGTTTTGCAACACATGGCTGTAGTGTCCCCGTACATTAATGAGCATAAGCACTGGCTACGGCAAGAGAATCCAACGGGCAGGAGTCTTGGATCACGAGACAGCATAACCTTCAGTTCAACAAATGGTTCAAGGAGCGACCCATCACTGGGACCTCGTCAGGTGATACGCTCACATGGATGGCAGAAGGGCCAGCATTTACAGTTGTAACATGGAAAGGATACGACTTAAATGGGTACACATTTTACAAGAGAGATCAAGATATGAAGAGTACAAATCAGAACAGCGGTGTCCGCATAGATGCATTCAACATCGTTGGGTCAACGTAGAGCTCCTACTATGGGTTCATAGAGGATATTTGGGAGCTCAACTATGTACTATTCAAGATCCCCTTATTTCGGTGTAGTTGGGTCCACCTCCAGCACGTGAAGGTTGACAAGTATGGTGTGACTACTGTCGACCTCGCACGCGTCGGATACCAAGATGAACCATTCATACTCACTACCCATGCTGTTCAATATTCTATGTAATCGACTCGTCCAACAAGAAGAGACATGTAGTTCTTCGGGGGAAAAGGAGGTTTGTTGGAGTAGATAATGTAGTAGATGAGGAAAATACAATCAATTTTACAAGTTGCCACCTATCAAAAACAACATCACAGTCCAGGAAGAACAACCCAAGGAAGCTAGCTACACACGCGTCGATCATCGTGAAGGGCTAATTTTTATACAAAAGAATAAGCAAGTGGAGTTATGATTGTAAGTGTACTCTCCAACATAATAGAGTTGTTTTTAATGAGATGCTCGAAATTAGAAACAACTCTATGTATATATATGCATCTGATTTATTTAATAAAGTTCCCTTTCTTTTACTGATGTTGCTTCATCTACAATTCCATATACATTATCCACAATCAATTATACATTATACATGTAGGTCCTGTGAAGATGTTGTAGGCCAAGAAGGCCAAACTCTAGTTTTACCTCAGCAATGAAAGGTCTGTGACAAGCAACATCACAGATGGTTCTATTTTATAACCGTCTGTGATAAAACACTATCACAGACGATTTTATACTATAACCGTCTATGATAAAACACTATCAAAGACGGTTCTAGTAGAGAACCGTCTGTGATAATAATCTATCACAAACTATTCTAAAGTAGAACCGTCTATGATATTACCTATCATAGACGGTTCTAAAGTAGAACCATCTGTGAAACAGGCTCTATAAATAGATCTTCCCCGTAGACACTTCAGTTACCATTCTCCAACACTCAAAACCCTAGCTCTGGCTCCCGATACTTCGTCTCATGTTGTGGCGCCTCCCCCCGACCTAGCCGATGCCTCCGGCCTCATCACCTCCCCGGTCAACCTATCCCCTTGCGGCGCCTCACCACTGGTCACCGCTGTTGTTCCTCCCTCCCCCGTTACTGTCGAGCTCAAGAAGTCACCGTCGAGCTCCCCCCCACAGCTGATCGACACCGAGATCCCCCGTCGTCGCTGACCTCCCCCTCCGCCCGTTGCCCTCGAGCTCTCCATATCCCTCATCACCTCCAAGTTCTCCTCCCGCTCACCACATTGTAACTTGTAAGTACGCAAGGTCGCCATGATAAAATTGTCCCTCTTCTTGAATGTCTTTCAGTGCTATTCTGATCGTGAGTATATTTCCATTTTACATTGTGTCATCTGTTGCCTGTGAGATTGATCTGTGGGATTGCTCGGTGATGATCTTGGGTTAAGAAAAATGATATTGAGAGTTAACGTTGTGAATGAGGCCTGAAAACCAGTAGACTTACATGCTTTGCAGTATTGGTTAGTTCACTGTTTTGTTAGTCTAATTGTTGTTCTGTTCAGCTTTGTTGATCTCTGGTCATTGTCCAACATTTTGGTAGCCTATTGTTTTAACTAGTATACTGATTAGAACTTTACATGGTTAATCTGTTGGTAAAGTAAGTTGATAATAGTTTTAAATTTGTCTGTTGATTTGGTTACTACACTTGTGGCTGATTGTGCTGGAATCTGTTATTTCAGTTGGTATATCTGTCACTTACTGATTTGAAATATTGTTGTTTTGAACTCAATTGATCATCTAAGTATTTAATAAACACTGAATTTCATTTTTTATCTGTGCATGTTAAGGGTGGTATGGCTTTAAGGCCTTGTTCATTTAATTAACTGTTTTGCCCATTTGTGATTGAGGTTGGAGATTTTAAATCTTCAAACTAACCCTAATCTAAGACCAATATAATCATATTCTTATCAATCTGTTAAAAGGAGACATGGTTCATAGCCTACATGACATAAAATTCATTCTGTATTGGATATTGTTGATTATGTCGTTATTGATAGCTTTGAATAATGTAATTTTCATTATTGTATTATTTGTAATAAGCAGTCTATTCTTGCTCTCATTATCGTCATGATAAAATTTTGTATAATGAGATACATTTGTGGTACAAGTGCACGAATTGCTGAAGACAGCCCAAGGTTGGTGCTAATTGATGAGTTTAGATTCTTTAAATTTTAGACATCCTCATTCATTGGGATGTTATATTCCTATTTTTTCTTTTGCGAACCATATACTATCTTTGTACCCATCAAATAAAACCAGTCATCAATTGATAGCCTTCCTTGCTTGATTACTTTTCCTTCTTGTTGAGCCGTGAAAACTATCCTATATTGCTAGTATGCCTCTTCTAGTGGAATATATCCCTCTCACTTATGTTTTGAGGCCTAAATAGATTATATAATATATGGCATAGCAGGTCTAGTTAAAAAGAAGATGGCGTCCCCTCATTCATCATGTCATGGATGTGATGAGCCATCAAAAGGAAAACCTCGTCGAGGTCCAAGAGGAGCAAATAAAAGGCTCATAGAATGATATACCATCACGGCGGTTGATTCAAAGGATAGGGCCCCTACCGAACCAAAAATGGCAGTGAATGCATTTAGGACATTTGCGGGATAGTCGCATGGGAATGGGTCCCCATCACCTATCCATCTTGGAAGTCGCTGCCTGATGAGAACCGCAACGACTTGGTGACAGAAATTATCTTTGTTTGAGATCCCAGAAGACTGCGTGTGCTCAGTGTGATGGTATGCACTGCTAGTGGCGAGAAAGGCGTGAAAGAACTTCAAGAGCACATTTGTCAAGGAATATATCAATAAGGATAGGACTCCCTTCTCTAAGTACGGGTTCATTGCTGAGAACGTATGTCAAAGTTTTGTTGAGGCGAAGACGACGGACGGATTCGTGTATCAAAGTGAAGCCCACAAGGCCCTGCAGGGAAGGAACACCCACCCCCAAAGACTTGGCACCGCTGGGTACGCGGGGAAGTGGGCGCAATGGGAGAGGAAGGCGAGGAGGCCTCTGTGCCATTTTCATCTATCGTTGACCAGCGCGCTAGAGACTGGCTGAGAGCGAGGTCAAGTGCCACGTCTTTCGACACCATCTCCTTTACAAACCCCATGGATGGGGAAGTCTGACAACGTCTGGTAAGATATCTGACTACCAATTTTGTACGTAATTAGTCCATAATTTCGTAAGTAAAATAACTTGTCAGGATCTTGCAGGTAGCGTTGAGTACACAATCTTTCGAGGGCACTTTTTTGCCAGATAGGGAGAAAGATGTACTCCCACGGCCTTGGGAGATAAGGAACACCTTGGTCACACGCAAGACATAGGGGTTTTTGTTCCCTGGAATACGGGATTCCCAGATGACTCCGACAAATACCGGAGTAGGAAGAGAACCAAAGCAGAGTGAGAGGAACGACTGGTACAAAAGATTGAGGAAAGACTAAGAGAAAAATTCAATAATAAGATAAGAAACCTCGAAGAAAGGCTCAATAATCAGGACTACAAACAGCCTGCGCAAGTCCTAGATGTATGTGCACAAATCAGCCCCATTACCAAAAAGAGCAGTTGTGCGTCCTCCACTCCCACAGATGAACATGGAAAATTTCTTGTCTGTGACATCAAGGTACTTATATATATGTCTTGAATTCTCCACACAAATATCTATTGGACGCATTAGCTAATTGTGTACCGTTACGTAGGTGGCCACACGGTGCACTCTCCATGTGAGACTTGTCCATGGTGCAATTCTTCTTCCGACTGCTTCGGGGCTCGTGTATCTGTCCATTGTAGTGGCGTTGGTGCACGGTACCCTGGTGATGAGGACATCACTCCTTCGGATATGTGCAACACGACTCCTCAAGATATACAAGGACCAATTACAAGAGCACGTGTTCGACAATTAAACCACTAGGTGAATTCGTTCCTCACTGTTCATGCTTTCTTGGATGGGTTGCTAATTGAAGGACCATGTGGAGGTTCATCCGTGTTTATGATGAGTATTTGACTTTATGTGATCTAAGATAACTTAGATTTGAGTTTGGAGTTAAATTTGATTTCAAGTTGGGTTTGCTTTTACAAAGGACCAAATGTTGCATGAGTTAGTTCTTTGGCCGAGTGGTATCTATATCCGACTAATGTAGGATATAGCTCTGGTCCAACTTGGGACATATCACTCTTTCGTGGCTTTTGACCGAGTGGTATCTATATCCGACTGATGTAGGATATAGCTCTGGTCCAACTTAGGACGTATCACTCTTTCGTGGCCTTTGGCTGAGTGGTATCTATATCCGACTGCTGTAGGATATAGCTCTGGTCCAACTTGGGACATATCATTCTTTCATGGCCTTTGGCCGAGTGATATCTATATCCGAGAGATGTAGGATATAGCTCAAGTTCAACTAGGGAAATATCACTCTTTCTTGGGCGATGGCTGAGTGATTCTTATATCCGTCTCGGACCAAATCTCAGTGAACTTCTCATGTATGACGGACCAATTTTACCTGCGCACTGTATTTAAAACAGGATGTTCGCTTTTTGGTTAAATTGTTCTGGTCCGTCTTTTGGTTTATTCTAACCATTTTGTGTGATAGAATCTATGCGTTTGGGTTCCTGGTAGAACCAAGAGTGGTTTTCTTGTCTTTGTGGATGCAGGACTTCATTTGGTGGTCATGGTGAGGCAAAGGGAGGCTGGAACTAGGCATGGGATGGCCGGAGGTTCAAGTGGGCCGGAAGTTCGCCGGAAGATGGTCAGAGATGAAGGTGCAGTCCCAAGAGACGAGAGATCAGTTGTGCTGTGTTCTTGGTGGAACCAAGAAGGGATTCCTTGTTTTTGATGGTTGCAGGACGACGGTGCTAGGTCATGGTGAGGTGAAGGAAGGCTGGGACTAGGCGAGGAGCGTCGGAGGTCCAAACGGTCAGGGAACGCCGGAAGATGATTGGAGACGGAGTCAGTGCAAGCCATGAAGACAAGGAATCGATGTGATGCTAGCTAGATGCTGCTTGGATCGATGAGGGCCGTCGGATTGCGGTCTAGTTGATAGGATAGCGGGTCTAGTTAGTTGCCTTGAGAACCGTGCAAGAAAACCCATGTGTGTGGTGGGTTCTGGGTGAGCCCTTGAATGGCTGGTTGAGTGGGTCAATCCTAGCCCTTGATGGATGCTCTAGGGTTTAGAGGCTCATCGAAGGGTGGTAGGAGACCTAAAGGTTGTATAAATATGAGTGGAGGGGCAGCCTCCACCCCTGAAGGTTTTTGAGGTTATTGTTGCTCCTTTGAGCTTTTGCCCACATAAATGTGAGGCTTTGTAACCTCTCCTTCCAGAAATGAATTGTTCTTCATTCATATCCAAGTTTCATTTCTCTTACACATTTGTTCTACGCATTTAATTTACGCAATTTAAATTTCGCAATTTAAATTCCGCATTTACCTTCTTGCAATTTACAATTATGTGTTTTGGATTTGCCTCCTCTTCTTCTACATGCTTACAAATCAGTAGTGAGGTTGATGTTTGATGAATGATTCTTTTTCTGAATGTATGTTATCAATCATCTAAGAAATCCGTGCGTTCTTCCTACAAGAAGTGGGTCTTTATGTTCTTAAATGCTTGATTTTATAGATTGCGTTGCCTTAAGTTTCTTCAGGATCTTGTGCATGATGAGACGTGTGGGAAGTCATTCAACATCCTTTTGATCATCAAAACCCCACAATAAAGCCTTGATTGAAGTTCTTTCGATTTTTACTAAAACTTGGTGCGGTCTTCCTTCCCAGGCATAAAGGTCAGAACTTTGACATCAATCCTTGTGATTGAAGGTTGTAATAAGTTCCTGACATCCCGAGGATCTTATCTACCAAGTTTGGTTATGTTTGGATAAACAGATTAAAAGATACATCAATCTTCTTATCTGAACCTGTGCTGAAAACTCTGTTCATATGCCTGAATTCTTTGTAGCTACAGTAACCCTGTAGTATCTACCCAGAGTGTGATAGCTCTGGCATCAGGCTGTATTTTATGGAAATTGACTTTTTGCTTCCAACTGATATCTAAGGGTTTTGGCTTGGTTTTGGTTGGGTGAAAATCCAATTCGTGTTCTTTTTTAGAAAACATATTTTGATTTGGGATCATTCACCCCCCATCTGATCGCCATCTCGGTCTTTCACTATTAAATTCTTCTTGTGATGTCTTGTTGCTTACGAATATGGGAGAAACATCACAAGCTTACGTGGATGTCATCCCTCGAAGTCCAAGTCTACTTGGACACAAAGTCGAGCTCAAGTCGGACTCCAATTTCGGTTCGGAGTCTCAAGATAGCATGTAAATAAACGACCATATCTGGGCCATACGAAGTCCAATTGAGGCTTTCTTGGACTCTACGGACAAGCCCATGATGAGAGCTTTCCAATGGAAGTGGTTTTACATTCAAACTCCTTATGGATCAACGGGAATCATCAAAACTATATGATTAATATAACCTGTCGGGTGCTGCGTCACCTCCACTTAGGCCCAAAGGCCTTGTACGACCTAGGGTTGCACGGACATCCCCTTGGCCGCCTCCCTTGCCTTCATCCTCACATATATTCGATAGCTGTCGCTAGAATAGATGGGTTTTGCTTAGATTACAACTAGATACTTTGTCAGTTTTTCGCCATTCATCGGTTTGTGGAACCCCAACTCATGTGCTCAATATTATTCCCAATTTCAGATTGCATCTTCCATGTTTTGGCTTGTGTTCTCGATTTTCATGCAGGGATAAGCCTTCTTGGCGAGGTCAATTGTGTTTGTGCGTGGTTGATAACCAAAGGAGTTGTGGTGTAGCGATTGCAGGGTTCGAATCAGTTCTGATTGGAAGCCAGATCGTCAACGTCGAGTTCTCCACCAATTGATTGAGTGCTACCTGTTGGAAGATCGGGCCATTGTGTGCATCACCTGGTGGCACCAGGATTCACGAAGATTAATGTGGATGGTGTACATGATAGTTTCAAGACCGTCCCGCTACCAATGCCCCAAATGACTAGATTGTGACACTGATGGACGCCATTCGCACTTTCATCTAGTGGCCCAGCAGCGACATCTCCCTGGATGCCCATCCTCCATCACCAGAGCTACCCCAACTGCCTGAGTCATCTGCTGCACCTCAATAGGCCACCAAATCTTCTACCGTGACCTCTGCATCAATGGATATTCAGTGGGATGGTGCCCACTCGTCTCCCATAAAATCTCCCTATAGCAGAAAGCAAATCAAGGGCAAAGCGAAGTAGATAACGAATGAATTGGACTATCCGATTGCCCCGCTAGCATGAGTATACCAGCTAGGAGAGTCTTTTGTAACGAGAGAGTGCCTGAAGAACCTTTCTATAGCTTGCATTAGATTACAGAATTGGTGCCTGGAACAAGCTAAAAAGCCAGTGCAAGACTGCATAACAAGTATCTCGATCAGCTTCAAGCCTGAGCATCTGTTCAACGATTCATCGGGGGACTCTTCACAGCCGACTTCAAGGACCTGTTTGACATCTTCAACCTCGACACCCTCGACACCGCACTCTTGAGATGTTGAACATTGTAAGTGTGTGCAATCATAGTCTATATTCGTGTAATGCCGATAAATGTCATATATATATATAACTCAATGCTTTCGTATATATAGATACATGATCCATGAAGCTAGACAGAACAAACAACCGGTGGGTTTTCTAGACCCACATATAGTCTCCAAGCAAACAATGGACAAAGATTTACAATTTATCGATAAATACATCGGAGAGGCCTTGGCGGCTCAAAAAGATAAAAAGTTCATACTTTTACCCCACAACCTAGGGTAAGTGCTGCACTACTTGCTATACTTTGATTTGTATTGTGCACGCAACTCTGTTTTGTTAATTGACCATGCCAACATACTTGTGTAGGTTTCAATGGGTTCTCATTGTAATTCATCCATCGACGAATCGGGATATTTACCTTGATTCCTTACAGAGTGGAAGCCACGACTTAAATCCTATCGCGAAATTACTCAGCAGGTAATTAATTAATCACATTTCCTCCATAGATGACATGGTCATGTAGGTTGTTCAAGGTATACGTTGCTCATAGAATAGCTGAGGCTAACCTTTTGCAATCACAAAGTTCTTTTAGAGTGTATAAAGCATATGGAGGGCCTTCTAGTAAGGACAGGGCGAAGCTGAAGTACGATTTTAAGTTTTTTGTATCCGCTATACACAATAATCCTATATAAACTATGTAATAATGACTCTGGAACTAACCAATTCTATATTTACAGTGCCACCAGTAGGGAAAGGGAAATAACTATTGTGGATTTTACATTTGCCACAACATGGAACTCTTCGTCACTAAGAAAACGCCCAATCAGGTAACAATTGCATTGGAACAGGCATCTGGAGCGAATTCGATGACAGCTTTGTGCCTTCTTGCTCAGTCAATTCTTAAATCCAAAAGGCAAGTTTTACGCTGCCTTATAACTTAAGGAGTTGTATTTTTCCTGAATTACCATTTGGGTTAACTATCAAACTTGTGCTGTGGATTTGTGAATTGTAGTTGTGCATTCAATTACTTGGTTAATGGTATTGAGATCCATTTGGTTAATATATCTGAGTTCATTTCTGAAATAGATGTGATGTGCAATATTAATCTATACGAATCTACTTTACGTTGTGATGTAATCTGAGTTGATTGCTGAAATGGATGTAATGTTTGTAATATGAAATGGATGTAATGCTTGTAATCTGAAATGGATGTAATGCTTGTAATGTCAGTTTAGTTAATCTTGTTGAAGGTTAGATTCTCGACAATAAACTGTAATTATGGGTACCTTCGGTTTAGCAACATCAAACATGTAGACAGTGGCACATGATGTTGACAGGTTCGGGCCCCCGATGGGGTAATACCCTACATCCTGTGGATGATGTATGTATCTGATGTATCAAGTAAAGAGAAAGAATGTCTCGCCCTGATTACAATGAAGATTGGATCTAGGAAAAGGCTAAACTACAGCTGGAGGTTGACAAAACGCAATCTGCTGGCTTCTGATTGCTCTGCGTCTCGCAAAGGCTCTCTTTGGCTCTGAATCTCTCCTTCTTTCCCTCCCTCTCCCTCTCTTCCCCCTGAGGATGCCTACCCCTAACATTATATAGTCGGGGTAACCCTGCCTCAGGTTGAGTTGTAGTCGGCTTGGAATACTTGATCATAGCCGATGAGGAGTCTATCGTCACGTCGATCTCCGCAGCATATCCAAACTTTCCTGTATACCAGGTGTACTCGAGTTGATTTCCTCGTAGCAGGAAAACGATAGAGTATTCCTAGTATAAAGATACCCTCTCCGCATATACCTTATCCCGTAGGATCGGTCCCGTGATATCCAGAGTTTCCAAATGTTTGTTTGAGCATATATGGTATAGTTTCCATGTTTCCAGTACATATCCATACCCCATATTTAGATATTCGAAAGTAGCCCCGAACTCTGTTTAGTGGAAGGTACGTCCTAGCGCTAGGTCAATTACTGCCAAGTTATGGCTTGGTCGAGTAATGCCCCGCCGGCTTGCGATTGAACAACTCGAGTAGGTTGGGAATCGCTAAGGATCGAGTAGGGAGATGTTGGGTCGAGAACCATACCGTCAGCCCACCTCGAGTCTTTAGGATAGCCATAATTACTCGATGTTGACTCATCGACTCGACTGTGAGCAGAGTTAGAAAAAATTCAAAAAATCTAGACGTTGGGCAGTGGAGCATTTATTGCCGTCGTTTGCAACGCCAAGATGGGTACAGTGACATCATACCACTTTTTTCGCTGATCGAGGCGTCGAAACACGGGGAGTGAACCATTCGCTTTGTAGGGAAGATTTGATTTATAAATTCCCAAATATGGAACTACAACCATTCCCTTCCCTTTTCATCTCCAATCTTATTTTTGAAGCCTCCGTCGCATTTTTTAAACACTAGCGCTGCCACCTTCGAAGAATTTACCCTGTGTCTTCCTCGATGGTGTCTTGCCCTTCAGCTAGTGTCAGAATCGCTCCGCCACCAGAGAAGGAACCTGAGACGGCCCAAGCGGTCTTCGAGGATGAGGCCCTCCAAAAGGTGTGGCAGAAGTCGATGATGACGGAGAAGCATCTTGCTGATTTGGAGAAAGATGGCTTTGTTCCTCCTCGGGAGTTCTTCCATTGGAGTCCGTCACTTGGTGAGTTATACCGCACCCCCAAAGACAAGTATGAGACTGTCGTGTTTGAGGCCTTTGTGGAATATATGAAACCCAGTATCTCCATGTTTGTCCCATCCTCGCCTGAGGAGAAGACAGGCCCGAATAGAATGCCCAAAGGATGAGCCTCGTGCCAGGCCTTGCTGCCGTACGGAAGGGGGCACATCTTATAGACAGTTATATGTATTTGGATATACAAGATACGGTTGTAACCCGAGTCGTAAATAGGGTAGATAAGGATGTAAACTCTATCCTGTAACCGACTAGAATCTAGTAACTGATCGGAATCTCCTAACCGATCAGGACTCTGTAAGCCGCCCCACCCCCGCTATATAAGGGAGAGGGCGGGCAACAACGTAGACATCGAATCATCGAGCAATCGAGCCATAGAGCACACACCACATATCGCCCAGAGCATATTGCGCTTTGAGGAACCTTAGATCCAACAGATCCATATAATTCCAGCACACAGGATTAGGTTATTACCTCCACCATCGAGGGCCTGAACCTGTCTAAACCCTTGTCTTGTGTGACCTTCGAGTTTCAGATCTAGCGCCTGCCCCATAAATTTATTGCCGACTACAAAAGTCGATAGTTGGCACGCCAGGTAGGGGAAGCGCTATAATCTTTTCTACAGACTCGATGGCAGCGATCGGCTGAGTCACCGCCTCTGGCCAGACTTTTTGCTTCGGAGCTTGGACTTTGTCGTAGATGCGCGCGGAGAACTTGTCCGCCTGGACCTACACCAGATCCAATCTGGTAAAGATCAGGCCGACCAATCTCAGGTATGTCACTTTGACTTGGCAAGCAAACCAGTCGGCATTGCGAGGAATTGCTATGATCCACATGGCATCTTCGCTATTGAAGAGTAGAGGACCGATCTCCATCAAGAAGACCAAGAAGCTGCGGAGGAAGATCGTCTTCGTAAGGGTAAGGAGGTGCAGGCGCGATCGCTTCGATCGCGCGGCCGCAATGTCTGCGAGGATATCCTGCAATCCAGGTTGGGAGACCAATCCGTCTTCCGCACGCCATGCAGAACGTCGTCGCCTCAAAGACGCTTCTCGACACGCTGGACCCGACGATTGCATCGGATAGCCCGGCGGCCCCGATCGTGGCCCAAATCAAGGCCATGGTGATGGCGACTGCAATTCAGCAGAACCAAGAAAAGCCGGTAGGTGAAGCGCACTCGCGCTCCCACGCGGCTACTCGTGTCGCCAGCAGTCGGACTGCAACCAGTCGGAACACCAGCAATCGGTGCCTCACACCACCAGTCGGAGACGCTCGCCGAATTCTCAATCGCGACCTCTGCCAAGATATCACCGCCAGACGGCAGGAGAGGGACGAGGAAGAACGACGCGGGCGCCACGATGACTACGAGCGTTTCTGCACCAGTCACGATCGACGAAGTGATCAAAGGTACGATGACTACGAGGACCATAGAGACCATCATCGCCGGGGTTGGAACGACGACGATCGCCTAGTCATGGATTCGCCGCACCGAACTCCACCCCGACTTGTTGATGACAATCGACGAGCCAGAGGCTCACCACGCCGTTCTCCCCCTCATCATGATGAGAGATCTATTGATGGGATCCGGGCGTTCATTCCTCGGCTACGCCGAGTGGTATGGCCCGAAGGGTTCAACCCCAAGGGTATCGTCAAGTTTGACGGGGAGTGAGATCTGGAAGCTTGGCTGTAGGTCTATGCCCTGGCGGTTAAGGCAGCCGGGGGTAATCAGAACGTGATGGCAAATTATCTGCCAGTCAATCTCACCCCCTCGACTCAAGCATGGCTCAGAGGCTACCGGCGAACTCGGTGGATTCCTAGAGCGATCTCTGCGATCAATTTATCGTGAACTTCCAGGGAACCTACGAGAGGCCAGGCACCCTATGGGACCTATACCAGCTTCACTAGAAGAAGGACGAGACGCTGAGAGACTTCATCCGGTGTTTCATGCAGAAGAAGAACACCATCAGGGATGTATCTAAAGCAGTGGTGGTGGCGGCCTTTCAGAAGGGGGTAAGTGATCCTGATCTAATCAAAAAATATCCAGAAAACCCCCGACCTCCATGAAAGAGATGTTTGCATTGGCCGACCACTACGCCACGGCCTCAAACGCCCTGGTCGAGCGCCAAGAAGATCGCCCGCAGCAGAAGAACAAAGGCGACAGGCCCGAGTCCTCCAAGCATAAAGATAAGAAGCGGAAAGGCGAGGAGCTAGTCGCGGTAGCCGAACGCAACCGGCCCCGAGCAACACGGAGGGAGGCACCCGACTACAGTACCGTCATGGAAGCGATCTGTTCTTTCCACCCTAAGGGAAAGCATGCCGCCAAAGACTGCTTCACCTTGAAGCATTTTGCGCGGAAAAGTAACAAGCAGCCGTCCCCAACGAAGGATGAGGCGGCCAAGAAGAAAGATCTTCAGGACGAGGATGATTATCAAGAGCCCAAGCAAGAGTTGAACTACATCGACGGAGGCTCCACCGGATACGAGTCCAAGCAGAAGCAAAAGCTTACCGCTCGGGAGATCAATGCGGTGGGAACCGTCGACCCCCCAGTATCTTAAGTGGTCCGAGGTCCCGATCACCTTCGATCGCTCAGATCACCCCAACCTAGTTCTACATCCGGGTAAGTACCCTCTAGTGCTCGACCCTGTCATTCGCAATGAAAGCTCAAGAAGGTATTGATCGATGGAGGGAGCGGGCTCAACATCTTATTCGCCAAGATCTTCGACGATATGAACATCCCCCGCTCCGAGCTAAGGCTGAGCACTTAGCCGTTCCATGGTGTGATCCCTGGGGCGTCTTCGTTTCCACTCGGGTAGATTTCTTTGCCCGTCACTTTCGGCACCAAAGACAACTACCGGACCGAGTATGTAAGTTTCAAGGTGACCGATTTCGAGACAGCGTACCACGCTATCTTGGGAAGGCCCGATATGGCTAGATTTATGGCCGTCCCGCACTACACCTATCTGATGATGAAGATACCGGGACCCAGAAGCATCATCACGGTTCGCAGCGATGTCAAGCGATCTCTAGAGTGCGACCGAGAGAACCACGAACTTGCCGAGTTACAGGAGGCAACTGCCGAAGAGAAGAGCATCCAGATAGAGGTGGCCACTTTGCAGGAAGAAGGCGACGTCCTGTCTAAGAAGCAGGCCACGTTAGGGATGAATCCTGGCGAAGGAACCAAGAGAATTACTCTTGACCCGTCTGATCCGTCTAAGACGACTCTGATCGGGACAAGGCTCGAGGATAAATAGGAAGACGAGCTCGTCACCTTCCTCCAGGCTAACAAGAACATCTTTGCTTGGAAACCATCCGACATGCCGGGTGTTCTAAGGGAGGTGATCGAGCATTCTCTGCACGTCGACGAAAAGGCAAAGCCAATCAAGCAAAGGCTTCAGCGGTTCGCTCCAGATCGCCAGAACGCCATCAAGCAAGAGATCACTAAGCTATTAGCCGCAAGCTTTATAAAAGAAGTGTATCATCCAGATTGGTTGGCAAACCCTGTATTAGTTCAAAAGAAGAATAAAACTTGGCGCATGTGCGTTGATTATACTGATCTCAACAAGGCATGTCCGAAGGATCCTTTCGGGTTACCTCGGATTGATCAAGTGGTTGATTCAACCGCCGGGTGTGAGATCCTGAGTTTCCTTGATGCCTACTCAGGGTACCACCAGATTCGCCGAAAGGTGGAAGATCATATCAAAACTTCATTCATCACGCCATTTGGGGCCTATTACTATACCACAATGGCGTTCGGGTTGAAAAATGCAGGTGCGACGTATCTACGTGAGATACAGCGGCGTTTTCACACCCAGCTCGGACGCAATGTAGAGGCATATGTGGATGATGTCGTGGTGATGACATGGGAGAAGAAGGACCTTATCACCGACCTAACCGAGACATTTGAAAGTCTAAGGGTCTTCAGCATGAAGCTTAATCCCGAGAAGTGTGTTTCGAGTATCTTGGAAGCTGCCGGGTTTATCGTATCACTGTGAGCATTGAGGCCAACCCAGAGAAGATCAGGGCCACATCAAATATGGAACCGCCGACTTGCCAAAAGGATGTCCAGAAGCTTGCAGGATGCATGGCCGCACTCAGCAGGTTTATTTCTCGACTGGGTATGCGAGGTATGCCATTCTTTAAACTCCTTAAGAAGCAGGACAAGTTCCAGTGGACGCCTGAGGCACAGCAAGCATTTGAAGACCTGAAGACCTTCTTGATGACACCCCCAGTCCTGGTCTCCCCGATGCCAGAAGAACCTCTGTTACATTACATCGCGACAACGACTCATGTAGTCAGCGCTGCAATCATCATCGAAAGGGAGGAACCGGGTCACATGCAGAGGATCCAACATCCGGTTTACTTCCTCAGCGAGGTCCTGAGTGAATCTAAGGTGCGGTATCCATAAGTGCAGAAATTATTATATACCGTACTTCTTACATCTCGCAAGCTCAAGCAATACTTCCAAGAGCATACTGTTTCGGTGGTCACCTCCTTCCCAATAGGAGATATACTTCACAACCAGGAGGCCACCGGGAGAATTGCAAAATGGGCAGTCGAGCTTGGGGCTTTTGATATCCTATTCAAGCCCCGCACTGCCATCAAATCTCAAGCGCTCGCCGACTTCACCACCGAGTGGACAGAACTTCAAAGCCTGGCGGTCGTCAAGGAACTCGAGTATTGGACCATGTACTTCAGTGGTTCCCTCATGCTCAGCGGCGCGGGGGCTGGTATAGTGCTCATATCACCAAGCGAAGAACGGTTAAGGTACGTTCTTCAAATACTCTTTCCTGCATTGAACAATGTTGCCGAGTACGAGGAACTCATTCATGGGCTCCGTATCGCCATATCACTCGGTATCCGACATTTGGCAGTTCGCGGAGACTCAATGCTAGTGGTCAATCAAGTGCAAAAAGAATGGTCCTGCATTGAAGACAACATGGCTGCCTACTGCCAAGAGGGACGCAAGCTGGAAGGTAACTTTGATGGCCTAGAACTTGTTCATGTGCTCCGCCGAGACAACGAAGCGACCGACGAGCTAGCAAAGATGGGATCCTGCCGGTCTACAGTGCCCGCGAGAGTATTCGTCGAAGAAATTCACAAGCCCACGATTAGTACTCGGCCAAAGTCGGACGTCCCAGTGGAGAAGAGCGAAGAGGCTGAAGTCTTGGTCATTACCACTGATTGGACAGCCCCGTATTTGGACTATCTAATGAAGGACGAGCTACCCGAAGACCGCGTGCAAGCCGAACGAATAATGTGCCGAAGCAAGAGTTATGTGGTGATCAGGGAAGAACTCTATCGCAAGAGCTCCTCTGGTGTACTGCGACGGTGCATATCAGAACAAGAAAGAAGAGATCTTCTCAAGGAGATCCACTCGGGAGTTTTGGGAATCATGCGGCATCATCAACCCTAGTTGGCAAGGCTTATCGTCAGGGATTTTTCTGGCCAACAGCGGTCACTGATGCAGAGGTATATCATCCGAACATTCGAAGGATGTCAGTTCTTTGCGCGACAGATGAATAAACCAGCACAGGAACTACAAAAGTCATGTTTTCGCCAAAATGGTGGGAAAAAAATTACAGAACCCCTAGCCCTATTCTATGCTTCGTAATGATTCGCTAGCCTAGCTTCCTGACGTATCGGGATAGTCGCGGTTTGACCGAGTCATACTGGGGATACGTTGCTCCCCACGACGCGATGTTTAATCACTTACCGTGCAAAGCGGGATGTGGACATCCTCTAATTTGGATGAAAAATATATCTTCTTGTGATATGCCCCACGCTGGGTCGTTAGGTACTTACCGCATGACGGAATCATATATCACAAGTCGAGCCTAAAACAGGCACTAATCCAATGGTATGCCCCACGAGGGTCGAAAAGCTGTGCGTCGTATTAAACGAGTACGGATACCACTCGGATAACACCTCGATATGTCCCAAGATGGACCAGAGCTGTATCCTGCACCAGTCGGATATGGGTATCGCTCGGCCAAGAGCCACGTATGTTTGGTACGCTCCAAGTTGAGCCTAAGCTGTATCCTACACCAGTCGGATATGGGTACCACTCGGCCAAAAGCCACGTAAACCTGATACGCCTCAAGTCAAGCCTAAGCTATATCTGGCAGCAATCGGGTATTGGTATCACTCGGCCATGAGCCAAGCAAGTACGATATAAATTGAGATGGACCGGTGCTATATCCTGCAGCAATTGGGTATCGGCATCACTCGGCCAAGAGCCGTGCAAATCCTAATGTATCCCAAGTCGGATCTAAGGTGTATTTCGCGCCAGTCAGGTCTGGATGCCGCTCGGCCAAGAGCCGCGCGAATCTTAATACGATGCGCTCCACGTCGAGCCTAAGATACATCCTACAGCAGACGGATGCGGATATCACCAGATTAAAGAGCCATGCAAGCTTCGATACGCCCCAAGCTGGGTTCAAGCTACGTCGAAACGACAATCATGGAGAAAAATGCTTGGAAAAGGTATTTCTTTATTAATGTATAAAGTTCGCCAGGCATTATACCTGGCAAAGTATTACATTTACAGGACCCTAAACCTCTCCCCGTGGCACGCGGCCAAGACACTCCACAAGAGCCTCCCTAGCCCTATAAAGAGCGGGGAAGATCTCAATGAGGGTATCGATGGCGGCGCGGTCGAGAACGGCGGCCCTATCTTCCGCCCACTCTGCCAGCGCCCATTCCGCAGCAAGATCGTAGTCTTGGCCAGCCATGGAGATCCCTCGGAAGAAAGGTGGAGGTCAGAGAAGGAATATGGAGAACTAAGCACGAAGGGATGCATTCTACAACCGTTGGTTCGCCATTTATAGCCTATACAGTGAGGATGAAGTAAATGCATCAGAAGCTAAGGAGGTTTGGAGTTAATATAGTTTCAGAAGCCAAAGAGTTTTTAAGCAAATGAGTTGACACAGAAAATCAAGACGACCTCGAAGACTGTCCGGTGGTTATCCATGAAGAGAAAGGATATTAAAGCCTCGCTACGAGCGGGAGAGAATATCCAATCCACGTCTGAAATATGGGTCAGGCCCACGAAGCTGCTCACAACAAACCTGTACGACAGAAGATTATATTCAGTTGAAGCAAAAAATTAAGAGTCATATTCGAGTCTTTCATAATCCGCTCGCTGCAAGAAGAAGCCTTCAAATCAAATGAAGAAACCAGTCGGAAGTTTACACAGGGAGTTTGGAACAATGATTCAAGTTGAGACCTAGATGGAGGCATAGCGATAGGATCATGAATCACTCAGGGGCTACTATGGAATATATGAAACCAGGTATCTCCCTGTCCGGCCCAGCCTCACCTGAGGAGAAGACAGGCCCGAATAGGAGGCCCAAAGGATAAGCCTCGCGCCAGGCCTTGCTGTCGTACGGAAGGGGGCACATCTTATAGACAGTTATATGTATTTGGATATACAAGATACGGTTGTAACCCGAGTTGTAAATAGGGTAGATAAGGATGTAAACTCTATCCTGTAACCGACTAGAATCTAGTAACCGATCGAAATCTCCTAACCGATCAGGACTCTGTAAGCCGCCCCACCCCCGCTATATAAGGGAGAGGGCGGGCAACAACGTAGACATCGAATCATCGAGCAATCGAGCCATAGAGCACACACCACATATCGCCCAGAGCATATTGCGCTTCGAGCAACCTTAGATCCAAGAGATCCATATAATTCCAACACACAGGATTAGGGTATTACCTCCACCATCGAGGGCCTGAACCTGTCTAAACCCTTGTCTTGTGTGACCTTCGAGTTTGAGATCTAGCGCCTGCTCCATAAATTTATTGCCGACTACAAAAGTCGACAGCCTTCTTCCACTGCGAACTCAGTTTTCCCCCCTCTTAGTTCTTGCTCGAGGTCCTGGACTTCTATCAGATCCAGCTTTTCCACCTTAGCCCTAATTTGATCATGATGCTCAGCGTGTTTCTCCACCTTTGTGAAGCCTATCTAGGCATCAAGCTTAGCCTCAATTTATTTTGCCACTTCTACAGCCTGAAGAGGGCCACAAAAGCGATCATTAGGTGGTCTTTGATTCCATCTCTGCGTGTAGTGTAAAGCTTGTATATCCTTGTCGATTACTTCTTCGACAATCAGATTTGGAAAAAGCGGTGGTTTTACATCACCTCTTCGGACACCATAAACTTCCCTCTAGCTTATAAACCACTCTTCCTCAATCCGATTGACCTCTAGATGAAAGTCCCTCCTTCAACCGCCCGCAATGCTCATTACATCCGGAAGATCGAGGAGCTGAGGAAAATCGGTCTAACTGGGTGGCATGTTGCTAGAGACTTCATCACACGCTGATTGAGTCCACAGAAGTGCCTGGATCACTCGGCCTGGGACTACTCTGGTGTCGATGATGTCACCAGGGACTATCCTAGAAGTAAGCACTCGCAACGCAGTTGTTCTTTTTGCCTTAGTTGATGAGTGGTAAACTGACTCATGCCCTTCCAGATTTGTCGGATCTAGATATCTCCTCTAGGTTGAGCAAGATGTTTCATGGGTCAGAGCTAGGCGGTTGCGGCATCAAGGCGTACTCGCTCGCTAATCCTCCGCTCGAGGTGAGTAATGCATCGTCCGTGCATTTGCCTTCCACTTTTAACCTAGTATCTCCTCAGGAAGCCTGTCGACTTTTGTAGTCGGCAATGAATTTATGGGGTAGGCGCTCGATCTCAAACTCGAAGGTCACACAAGACAAGGGATTAGACAGGTTTAGGCCCTCAGCGATGGAGGTAATACCCTAATCCTGTGTGCTGGGATTATGTGGATCTCTTGGTTCTAAGATTGCTCAAAGCGCAAAGTGCTCTGGGCGATATGAGGTATGCTCTATGGCTTGATGATTGACTAATCTGATGCCTATGGCGTTGCCCGCCCTCTCCCTTATATACTGGGGGTGGTGCGGCTTACAGAGTCCTGATTGGTTAGGAGATCCCGATCGGTTACAAGATTCTATTAGGTTACTGGATAGAGTTTACATCTTTATCTACCCTATTAGCGACTCGAATTACAACTGAATCTTTTATATCCTAATACAAATAACTGTCTATAAATCATGCCCCCTTCTATACGGCGGCAAGGCCTAGCGCGGGGCTCATTCTTCAGGCCTCCTATTTGGGCCTGTCTTCTCTTCAGACGATGTTGGGCCGGACATGGAGATACCTGGTTTCATATATTCCACAGTAGCCCCCGAGTGATTCATGACCCGATTGCGACATTTTTGTCTGGGCCTTGTTTTCGGATCAACATTTTTGGCTTTCAGTGTTAACCTCTGACAAGTCTCTTCTTTAATCTGAATATTTCTTCTTGCAGCAAGAGGATTATGAAGGACTCGAACATAATATTCAATTTCTTCCGGTTGATCTTAACCTACAAGAGTCAATGCGAGACGGTCTTCGATATCGTTTTTGATTTCCCATGCTATTCCATTTTCCGAAGAGCCCCTTTGATTTCTGAAATGATCTTAACTACGAGTCTCCATGGTTTTTAGAGTCATTATTCCTCCGCATTTACTTCTGCCTTGCTTCATCGGCTATAAAAGGCGAACCAATGTCTCCAAGATGCATTCCTTCACACTTAGTCCTCTTCCTTACTGTGTTAAGCTTCTTCCCTTTCCTCGTGAAATCTCATGGACAATCAAGATCTAGAGCTCGCCGAACTATGGGAGTCTTATGAGCTCGCCATGGCGGAACTGGCTGAAGAAGAGGCGGTCGCCCGAGACCGCGTCGCTATTGAGGTATTCCTCGAAGTCGTCCCGGCCCTTCATGAGGTCAAGGAAATCCTCGTGGAAGCGCTCAGCCGGGCGCGTCGCGGGGAAGTCTAGAGCCCCTGCCAATGTAATAGGATCTTTTCCTGGGCATAACGCCCGGGAAATTTATATAATAAAAAAGTACCTTTTTAAAGTGTGTTCCATGATTGTAGCTTGACGTAGCTTAGACCCATCTTGTGGCGTTTCGAAGCTCGCACGATCCTTTGGGTGATATCCGCATTTGTTTGCCATAGGACGTAGCTTAGGCTCGACGTGGAGTGCATCGTATTGGGGTTTGCGCGGCTCTTGGCCGGGCAGCATCCAGATCCGACTGGCGCGAGATATACCTTATGTCCAACTTGGGACACATTAGGATTTGCATGGCTCATGGCCGAATGATACCCGTACCTGATGGCTGCCGGATATAGCTTAGGTCTGACTTGGGACGTACCAGGACTTTTTTGGCTCATGGCCGAGTGATACCCATATCCGACTGGTGCAAGATACGGCTTTAGCCCTCTTGGAGCGTATCAGGAGTTATGTGGCCCTTAGCCGAGTGGTACCCATATCCGACTGGTGTAGGATATGACTTAGGCTCAACTTGGAGCATACCAAATTTTTCTTGGCTCATGGCCGAGTGATACCTGTACCCGACTGATGTAGGATACAGCTCTGGTCCAGCATGGGACATATCAAGATTTTAGCCAAATGGTATCCGTACTCGTCTATTACGGCGCACAGCTTTTCGACCCTCATGGGGCATACCATTGGATTTGTGCCCGTTTGGGCTCGACCCGTGACATATGATTCCGACATGCGGTGACCACCTAGCGACCCATCGTGGGGCATATCACGAGAAGATATATTTTTTATCCAAGTTGAAAGACATCCACGTCCCGCTTAGCACGGTAGTGGAGAAAACATCCCATCCTGGGGAGCGACGTGTCCCAAGCATGACTTGGTCAAGCTGCGCCTGTCTCCGTGAGTCAGAACGTCAGGCCTGCAAATCATTTATGCGAAATCCAGGAGGGCGAGACGTTTCGCAATCTTTTTTCCCGTCGGTTCGGCGGAAACCTAATTTTTCCCCCGCCATTCC